>JABFEB020000033.1:744899-760472 GCA_019775895.2 Stomatorhinus ivindoensis | reverse complement strand
CTGATCACAGTGCGTTCACCACTCCAAAGGGCACTTTACTGATCACAGTGCGTTCACCACTCCAAAGGGCACTTCGCTGATCACAGTGCGTTCACCACTCCAAAGGGCACTTTACTGATCACAGTGCGTTCACCACTCCAAAGGGCACTTCGCTGATCACAGTGCGTTCACCACTCCAAAGGGCACTTCACTGATCACTGACCATCATTCCATCCTGTATTGCTGAAACAACATTGATTCTGTTCATTTTATTCCCCTGCTGGCTGCTGGCCTCGGAAGGTATGAGCTTTTTACGAACTTACCTTTCTCATGTTCTCAGAGCGGGAGAAATGCACCAGATCGCCGTTGTACAGCTCATGAGTGCTCAGGTAGTCGCTGTACTCGCCGGGCCGCAGCTCGCCGGCTTTGATGTCGTTGGCCTGAAGAAACTGCTGATAGGCCACTGCGAAAGCCTGGCCCATGGCCTGGGCGATGACCTGCGCCTGTGGAGGGATCAGGGAAGGATCTCTACTGGCAACTGCGTCGCCAAGCATTTCTGTCTTCCAAAATAAGCTAAAAGGTCCAAATCCTGTATAACCATTAAAGAAGACGCTCGGTAAGAATGGCAGAGTGGTTGTCCCTCGTCGATCTCTAAGCGCAGCTCATTGCGAGCCTCGGATACAGGAAGTCATGCATTTACATATCATACGTTTCTGGTTACTTTGATATAACTGCTGGCCCACAGAATGCAGGGGTGTGTTTGTGCCACAGACACAGTATGTTGCATGTTAGTACCAATGTTCCATTTGCCGTGACCAGACGGAGTCACCTGTCCGTTCGGAGGAGGGTGACTCTCCGGTCACCTGCAGCGGCCCTGACACTCAAGCTCGTACAGACAGCATGGCTGGCGTCAGCAAGTGATGAAAACGGCAGTATGATCCCTATTGAATAAGTGTGGGATTTACTTACACTGGAACAGAGGAAGTCCCAAGAGCGGAACATGTCGTGTGCTGTCAGATTATCAGCAGTGAGTGCATGAGACCTGCATGAGGCAGTATTTCATCCTGAAACACGCTTTTTTTGAAAGACAAGCCAGTGGATGCTTTTCAAAAGAAATTCCGATTTTTTGCTCAGACTGGATTTGTCTGTCTTGACGGTTCACATTCATAACTACAAGTGATCTGTATCTGACTGTAATGTGAACGCATCGGTCCTCCGAAAAATCACGCATGCGCACACTGATACGTTTTTACACGGGTAAAAAGCTGGTCATAAATCGGCACGTTGTGCGGCCATGACCGCTGCGCTGATTCGAGTCTTGTCTTCTTAAACTTTGACTCTTTATTTTTCTTTGGCATTGTAGCCAATTTCGTGTCCGCACTGTGCCATTTCTTTGGCAATTATTTAAAGTACTACTCTATTACGATAGGTTCCTTCCAGTTTAGTTTGAACAGATTCATTTCCCCAAATATCAATTAAATCCCCACCTTCTCCATCCTTCCACTGACTGTTATCACAGCTCTCCTCCATTTTTACCTTCCTGCGTTGCCGGTGCAGGCTGATGTCAGCGCATGCGTATAGGCAAAAAGCCACATGAATCCCGATCCGAGCGTTCCACATTCAGGTCACATGGCCGCGAATCGGATACGTATCCGATTTAGTACCACATATGAAAGTGGCACAAATCCGATTTCAAAAGATCAGATTTGTATGTCCACACAGCCCTGAAAAGATCAGATCTGTGTCACATTAAGGCAAAAAATCTGATTTGAGTCGCTTCAGCATGGCAGTGTGAACGTAGCCTTACAGGTGCAGAGCAGCAGAAGCAGTTAGAAACAGCCCTATCCCAGCAGCCAGCCACCTCTCTGAAATAGTAAGCGCTGTTCATGTATTTGTTTTTAAATATAATTACTGACACAGGCTGATGAAAATGACTCACGTCTTCAGAGGAGAACACGTGACAAATCATGCAGCAATTCTTGCGAGGCCCGGGGGCGTCTGATTCTGGCCCGTCGCCCGCCCCCTTCCTGCCTGGTGGCTTCCTACGTGCCATCAGAACCAAGATGGAACCGATGTCCGCGATGTATGAGATCATCTGGAGTGAATGGTCCATCATGGCTTCCTGCGGAGTAACAGAGGAAGCTCAATTTAGCTACGAGACTCATAAGAACAACTAAACACTGCCTTTGCTCAGGCGTATCCTTCATTTGCTAAAATAAGGTGTTTATCAAGAAGGCTCCTTAGACATTTATTGTTAGAGTCTCCAAGTGCTGGTCTACTGTGGGCGTACTGAGGCATCTCTAGTCAGACGTTACTGAAATATGATACATCTACCACTCCTGGTCAGGGTCAGAGACAGAATGGAGCTTATCCACAAACACAGAGCACGGGGGGGGGGGTCAGTCCGACACATGCAGTCACACCCTGTCAGCAATTCAGAGATACCAAATCATCTAGCTGTCTGTCTACAGACTGTACCTGGAAAACATGGACTGTGGTTCAAGTTCATGCAAACTCCACACACACACACACACACACACACGAGAGGCAGGATTCGAACCCCACCGCAAATGGAAGGAGAACCACTCTGCACCTGTGTGTCTGTGCTTAGCACTTTAATGCGCTGGGTGGAGATGAAAAGGTCCACTTCTGTCATGGGCTGAGACTCCCCTTCTGGGGCCTACGAAGGAGACACGCACAGCAAGCACTCAACTTTGAAGAAAAAAAACACAACAACCACAGCTAATTTAAGGACGGACAGATGACCTTGATCCTGTCCACAGCCTCTTGCGCCTGGGCCATGCGGACGTTAGTGGAAGGGTTCTTCTCAGACAAGAGCTGTGTGGAGCCCAGGTATTTGGCTCCAAAAATAACTCCGTCTAGAAGGTCCTCTGGGTCACAGGGACCAGGAACTGGGTCAACAGTACCAGACAGAGAATGAAACATACTGTAGGCGTCTTTCTGGTGATTAAAATCAGTACATATCGGCTGAAAGAAATGTCTATATATTATGCTACATATAACAAGCAAGTGGATTTCAGTAATGAAAATAGCTGACGATTGCTGCTTACATAAGGTTCAGCAATGTTATGATGTTCATTAAAATGTATTTTAAAATGAGCGGCAAGTGATTTTAACATTAAACCTCAGTTTCGTTCAAGGCTCTGTGCTATGACAGTTCACGCACCCCCACCATGAACTAAGGCGATTTTTTCCCCCAATGTTAATCTTTTATTGGATCATCTTAATATTGCAGTAAAACTTCCATTAAATGCATTGCCAGATAGTCGGCCAGTAAAAATCATGATGCAGAGGTTAGTAACTGTCACTGGGTGGATGTGCGGGTGGAGGTGCAGGTGGAGGTGCGGGTGGATGTGCGGGTGGAGGTGCAGGTGGAGGTGCGGGTGGTAGCCTCTCTCGCCGACTCCCTTACCATCCTTATAGGCTGGGTGAGACTCTGAATTCTGAAATCAAATCAAATACCAGAAAATCAATTTCGGAAACTAGCCTAATAAAGCAGTGACACTGAAAAATCTCATGCAGATCCAAGATTCGACAAATGAAACATCGATCTTTCATCATTTTGGTTGTCGTGAGAAACTGACCCCACTGCTGATAGGGGCTGCAGCTTGGTCTTCTTCCAAAGAGGCGCTCTCTACCGTCAGGGGCCCTGGGACAGTATTTCCACTATCGCCCATGTCCTGGGTATCTGCAAAACAATCCCAAAACCTCTGTCCTTCCTCCTCACTGTAGGACACGGACACCACTGCATCAACCTCGTTCCTGTGTGATAAGTACTCTAGACTGGCTGGCATTTGCAATGGCGAGCCCTTCTCCTCAAATTCCAGGAGTCCCAAAAGATCTTTTTGATGGCTTTCAGAGAAAAGAAGTCCAGAACATTGGTGCTCCTTTTTTTCAGGAACTGTGTTAACTTCTGAATGGGCAAGGGTTCGCTCTACAGGCATATGAGAAGCAGACCGTGAAATGTCACTGGTGCACGTGCTGTAATGTGGTGTTGGCGTGACGACCTGTAGTTGGCCCAGAAGTTCATCAATCTGAAGGTGATTATTCCCACCATCTGGTTTGTATTCCTCGTTCTGCTCATTTTCATCCTCCATCTTCTCAGCATTTCTCATTGCTGTACTACCCTGGCGGCCATCTTGCTCAAGCCCTGGCTCCTGTGCACAGGCTCTGGTCTCAGACAAAAGCCATGAGTCATGTGTCCTGTTCTCAGGAATGTCAAGCATGGTGTCTGATGGCAGGAACCTGCTGTCATCCATTTCACCTCCTGAAGCATCACTGGACGTATCAGACCTCCAGTCCAGGGGTGGGGGCTCTATCAGGTTAAAGGAGTCCAGATCCTCCACATCTGGGTTTCCGGACTCTTCCTTACTGGCAGCCTCGATGGTCCGGCCGCACTCTTCCTCTGCCATGGCAGCCTCAGGCACAGCCTTGTCCTGCCGCACTGCCCCAGCTAAAGCCAGTTGTTCAGGTTCATTGTGTCCAGGTAAAGTGGGATGGTCCCCCCGAGGGACCATGGCGCTTCCAGTCTGAGACTGAGGCCTACTTCTCAACCCCACCAGCTGCAGTGACTGTACGTCACCCTCCAAAGTGGCATCTTCCTGTCCATCCATCCAACTTCAGAGACAGAGAAAACGCTCTGAGTGGAAGTCGGCCCCCGTCAGTAGAGAGCGTCAGTCCATCCACACCAGTGAAAGTCCACCTGTATGTCACCTGAAGAAGAAAAATAAAAAGAGTTTTACCCAATGAGTCAGAGGTTTCCTAATTTCAGATTAGGATTTATTGTGCAGGTCACCATTAATCATTCTAACTGAGTACATTTACACAAACACAAATATATTAATGTGGCTCCACGTTTAAGGCATATTCAAAAATAAATTTTAAAAAAATAAAACACAATGTAAATACTGAATGTCAAAATAATATCTTGATTCTGAGGATTCCAAATAACAATGTAATAATACAGGAATGTACATAACTGAAGTTTGTCCTTGTCTGAGACATCATGTTCTTACAATCAATGCTCAGTAAACAAATTCAGGTGATGATAAATTATTCAATTTTTAACTATGCCTTGCTAGTTGACCTGTGATTATTATAGAACTTAATAGCCACTTTTTTCAAAGACAAGAAGAAGTATTTTGTTAAATAAATAAAAAATATACAGAATGAAGGCTTTCCCTAGCAGATTTTTTTATTCGTGAGAAGGATATAAATGACTGATTCGAATGGCAATAGTCAATAAATCGATATGGCTACACAATTGAAAGTCACTTAAAAGCATCATAAAATCATAAAAATCATTGTTGAAATGTGTTGGCATGGCGATTCCACTGCATTAATATATGGAAATACTGCTTAAGGTTTAGAAGAAAATCTTTAGAAATAATACAAAAACAAGTACTAATATGACGATAAACACAAGGTAGCAAAGTAACCGACAACAATTGTCCATAAAGATAAAGCAAATAATCCGCATATATTCCCTATAGGCCTAACTAATGACAAATTGAAATTTGCAAAGTGGACGTCTCTGAACTTTAAACTCCACTAATAAAAGTTGGCATATTTGGGAATGATCCAGCGAACTAGCTCGTTATTCAAATAAACAGCACACCAGTTACGGGACTGTTTGCAATACATCCTGAAAACATCCACCATGCTTCTAGAGAGGAAAAAAAGGTTCCCCATGATATGAAAAAACATTTTGTCATGTACACTTACCGGTCAAAACATTACTCCGACTGCTCGCTCCATTGTGCTATCACCAGGTTTCGCGGACGGTGTGCGCATGCGCACCACGACTTCCAGTCCTGTCCAATCCATTGCCAAATCGTCAAACGCAAAGATTACGATCCACTGTATAGAAATTTATTTAATTTTCAATTCATTAATGATCATGTATAATTTAACATATTTACAGAAACAGCAGGGGAAACTGTTAGATTATTAACAGCTATACGGTAACTACACAAATAATAACTAGTGAAAAAAGTTTCTATTGTCAGATAAATCTGAATAAATCCTGCGAAACACACAATGTTTCATAAAATACGATTAAACATCAAGGCATAATCATTTAAACAGTCAAAAGAAAGCATTTATGTAACTACTCAGTAATTCAAAATCATATATGAATCCATCCATCCATCACCCAACACTTTTCCTGTTGAGGGCAGGTGGAATCTATAATATTATTAAAATTACTGCAAACGTTATAATTACAACTGAAGTGCAATCAGTACATCTGTTTTATTGTTTACAGCAATTAAGAGCAATGTGAAACACGCTTATTCAGAGACATTTATTTCAATCAACTCATATGCACATACATTTTATGATCATTCTGTAACGTTATTTAACAATATGTGTCATAAAAAGACTCAAAAAAGAGACACAGAACAGTAATTTGAAAAAACAACAACATATTTACACTGCTTACAGTGTTTTACAAAGTTTATGATGAAAGGCTGGAACCAAAGATCCATGACAACTGTAAAACATTCCATTAGAGGCCAGGCATTTGGCAATTATCCTTCATAAAATGCAAATACTAGCCATTATCCCTTCCACCAGAATATGTCTGGTATAAGCCAATCAGAGAGGACACTGTGCCCAGAAGACCCACTAGCCAATGAGGGAAGCGACTGGACCAGAGGAAACCCGGAGGCAGCCAATGGATCGCATTGCTCAGGTCAGCCATACTGGAGAGGATAGAGAGGACTTGGCTGTGCACCTGCCGCAGGACCTCAGTGCTCCTGCTCACCCCGGCCTCACTGAGACTGAAACAAAGAGTCCATGAAGGGTTTCAGGGTACAAAAGGTCCACATTTCAAATCGGTTTTACCACAGGCCAATTTTGCCGGCTAAATATCATACTTTTTAAATTCATATAAATCATAGGATGAATGATATAGCAGTAGCATACAAATGCTCTGGTGACTGAAGGAATTATCTGCTACAAATGGGATTAAACTAAAAATTGTTCTTGTATACGTTCTGTGCCTTATTTTTAAAATAAACAATAAAAATATACTGATACAAGATAAATGTTCCTAGACAGGCTGGTATCCCACGCAGGGTGTGCCCCTGCAGGTGCCGACTACTGAGTTTATAAAAGTGTCGGTAAAAGTTTCTGCATGCCTACAGAAAAGTGCATTAGGGTGAAAAACATATAAAGTTTAATTAAGATGGTCCTGTCAGATTCCGTTCAAGACTGGCCATATTTGATATTTGAGTTTTTTATTTTTAGATAAGTAAATCTCTCAAAGATTTAGGCTCACCTCCCCTTTCTCTGATTGGTTCTCCCATTTTTCCTCAGCTTCTTCCTGAGCAGCATAATGACTCTGACTGACCTAAAGAGAGCAGGATCTCGTGTGAAGGTATCTGAACGTGTGAGCAGTAGTTCTGTTTTCGGGCGTTCTGCCAGATGGCAGCTCGCCGAGGCTGGAAGCGTCACCTGAGAATGTTCATCAGCAGCGATACGGCCCACATCAACGTGCTCAGCGTCCACCACCTCGTGGATGTAACACCGATGAGCCGAGTATCAGCAGCCCATGCGATGTGCTCCAATGGGTAGTACAACTGATCGGCCAGATTATTAATCACGCATATCCAGCGCAACCCCGCATCTTCCTCCTAAGTAGGTACGCCAAGTATCATTCACAGCAGAAACAAAGAGCAATACGTTATATCACATGTCGCTGTTATATTAACATTTTAAAGGCCAGTTTAGTTTTTCAAATATAAAGAATGTCAGCACTGCACTGATATTTCCTTACAGAGACCCCTAAGCCGTAGCTCCAAGTGTAAGCGAACATGGAAAGATCATCGAAGAGTCGCAGGACGGTGCGACAGTCGCTGAGCTGGGATGAAAACAGCAGCAGTCTGTTTCCCAGCTGCGACGATCCTGATACTCTCCGGGAAACGATCCCACCAGCTAACAGGGACCCGTAGCATAGAATTCTAATCTAATGAAACAGAAGTAATGCGTCAACATATGCAGCATTTGGGAACTTTTTTTTTTAGCATATTCTAAATTATTATAATAATTGCAACCCCTGTCATCTTATTTTGCTCTAGCTTGGTGAAATTATAAAAGAAGTCTCTTACCACTTTGTCTCTTCCCCTATAAGACTCAAGCAAATTTACTAGCGATTCCAATGAATTTGGCATTTTCACCTCGTTTCTTTACGTATTTCTTTATTTACGCCACTTCGAATTTGCACATCTACTAACTTAAAATTATCAGGTGTAAATTCCACGCTTCTCTACAGCCACTGAACTTTGAAACGAGACCCATGACTAAAAAGCTGAAACCTGAAAAACCGTAGTCAGTTCCACTTCCCGGTCAGTGGCGGCCGCATCTTCAAACTAAAAGTCGAATTAATCACGTTTGTTATAATTCCTACGAATTTTATCAATATCCCTTTAACGGAAATAGTTAATTTTAAAAATTTAATGAGAAGACACTTAGTGTTGAAAATTTAGAACATAGACAATCTATATGTATGTGTATGTCCTGGAAATAGCCAAGTCGTTGTTAAAGCAGGATCAGACCCTTGTAACTGTATGCATCACTAGTTTTTTTTCACTGTCACTTTAAGGGAAGGTTATGCGTAGCAGGCAAGGTGCGCAGACAGAAGAGGGTTTTATTACGTAAGCATTCGTCATCGAGGGCGGGGCGGAGCCGGGCCCTCCCCTACTGGTAAATTGTTAGGCATTTTTGCGGCATGTACTGTACAGAATATGAGGAGTTCGCTGCTGGGCCTCGACGAAGTCGTTCTGTGCTAGTTTTGCACATGTACGTTAAGTTGTTTGCTGGGTGACAGATATTGCAGTACATCCGTGTGAGAACCGCATTACGTGAGTCCTGTAGTGTTTTTGAGGCTGGATTCTGATACCTTGAAAACGTTACACCATGTGAGGGTTAGTGGAATGAGTACCAAAATTAGTTAGTAATGTTTTTAACTTTAGAACAGATATTTCATTAATGTTACATTTATCCCGCATGTCCATACGTTGACAGTACAGTTACATTTTTCTTTCACTGTCGGAAATGCGTTCCTGTGCGCGAGGCATTAGTTGATACAGGGTGTGATTTTAACTTGACACGCGCCTGATTTAGCAGCCAGCGAATAAGTCGCTGCAATGCATATCATCATAACTTAACCAACGGGAAGAAAACACGGTAGTGTTGGCTGGCATAAGTTCACTAAACTCGTGCGTCCATGTGAAACGTTTCCTGCTAAAGGTTTGCAAAATAAAAGTAGCTGTTTTAACAGCAAGTGAAGTAGAATTTCCTACGTTAAGCGAGCAGGCCCCCAAATGGGAGTTGACGCATTGGTAGTTGAGACGTCTTGGATTTTATCCATGTAAGGATTCTATTAAATTAAGAAGTTAAAATGCCACTTCTATCCTGTTGGTCAGTATATCTAAATAAATTCTAAGTAAATATAAGTTTGTGGGTCGTAACCTAACCGGTTTCTTTGTGTGTGACAACGCCGCCTGGGATAGACTAACATTACGCCTTTGTCCCATGTCCTCCTGCCACCCTGTCCAGGATAATTGTTTAGAAGCAGTTGAAGGACTGTTCATGCAGGCAAATCATGGAACATGTCCACTCCTGGGTGAAGCAATATGTTTAAAAGAAAACAGAGTACAACTAATTTAAATAAAGTAATTCTCATTTTAATTGTCACATTACAATAATATAATGTCAAAGCAAACATACAGTAGTCACATCATTCATTAATCATTTTTGTATTTAATACTAAGTAACACTTTCTGGCAGACTGAAATTCCATTTAACACACATACAAAACATTTACAAATATAGGTGTGACTGATGGAAAAAAAAACAAAAATGTAATTCAACTTCAGGTATTATGAACAAAAATGCATGCAGATAAATTAGTTACAAGTAAAATAGGCTTTAATTTTACCCATTTGCTTTTTTATCCATTATGCACTTCAATGTACTATACAAAAGTTAAAATTTCATAGTGTATAAAAGAAGGAAAATGTCATGAATAGTTTTTACGTGTGTGGACTGTTGGAGGTTGTGCAGTCTTCATGATAATCTAGTCTTCATATCTATGTTAAAAAAGGGAATAGTCTCAGGTTGCATGGTAAGAAAAAAGATCCATTGGCAGGAGTGGGGTATCTCCACAGGAAGCTCTTCACGTGGTGCTGGAATCGTTGTCATAGACATCTGGGACACAGACAGACACAGAATAGATTGTTGGCTCGATTTCTCAGTGCTAGCAATTCTCTTATTTGTATGCCTATTTATAACTGATCTAATCTCATGCTGGAAACAAGTTTGTAATCTGTTAGTCTAACACAGGGGTCACCAACTCTGGTCCTGGAGGGCTACTATCCAGTGAGTTTTCTATCCTACCTGGCTTCTGATGAGTCACACCTGTTCTCGGGTAAAAACCAGCAGCAGGTGAGGCTCATCAGAAGCCAAGTAGGATAGAAAACTTACTGGATAGTAGCTCTCTGGGACCGGAGTTGGTGACCCCTGGTCTAACAGCAAGCTTAGAAACACAATTATGAATATATAATAACAGTTTTTACATATACCTCTTAGTATGAATCAGAATTTTGAAATAACAGACCTTTATTACTATCAACATCATCATAAATGTCCCCTTCCCTGCAAAATAACACAAAAATATTTCACACAAAGAAGTGACATCAAAATAAACATCATGTTAGATCAAACCCCCTCCTGTATTTGTCAGTATGCATAAGATCTTTCAACATTTCACAGTAAGCTTGGTGTCTGATCCAGTCAAAGAAAGTTGGCCATGGTGTAACTGATGGGGGACTTCAGTTTGTACCTACTCCTGGGTTACACTATGTCTATGTGTAAAGGCTATGCTTAAAATCCTGACTGGACAGACCCCTGAATGAAAACTCATACTCACTCTTGCAGCAGGAGCGCCCTTGGCACATACCCATCTTTAAAAGGGGGGGATTTAGACAATTCATTCAATTGTTCAAATTAAACAAGGACTAGCTTTTAATCAGTATATAATTTCCAACAAATGAATACAGTGGACCCTTGACTTGAATGGATGAAATCCGTTCACGAGGGCTGGTCGTAACTCAAGACGGTCGTAAGTCAATAAGAAATTTATAAGAAATAATGAAAATACCCATAATGTGATCCGAACCTGCCAAAACACCTCAATTAACCTTTTCATAATAAAAAAAAATTTGTATAATGTGTGTAATTTTTTTCCTAGTGTACTCACTCGCCTTTCAATTATCCACACTAATAATAACCTTTCTACCTCGTCTAACTCTGTTGATGGTGACTTATTAAGTAACGCCTTTATCAATACTAGCTTCCTTATACAAATCTTTTCTTTGTAACATTGTCAAATGTTGGATGTCGACATGATGTATATATTAGCGAGATCGTTCACACGAACACCACTCTCGTATTTCTGCACATTTTCCTTCTTCTTTTCCATTGTGATTGCTTTCTTTATTTTCTCTTTTCTAGCTTTTTTGGGGACATTTTGATAGCAATTAGCGAAATTAGTTATATGAAGTATTGCACTGACCGAAATGACGCCCACAAAGAGGCATATCTGTGCTCAGACTGACGCTTACAGGGGTCTCTCGGCCATCACAGTTCTTTGTTTACAGCCGCACAGGTGGATACACATTTAGGCCTTGACTGGCATTCGGGTCGTAACTCAAGACTTTGGTCTTAAGTCTAAACTAAAATTTTGGTTGTAACCCAAGCTGTTTGCATGTTCATAACTCGAGGGTCCACTGTATATTATCAATATCAAACATACAAGTTCTTTGTGTTATAATTTATAATAACGGCACATTGAATAATGTCAAGAATTTGATAATTATGCTGCCGTAAAGCCATTACAGTTCACTATATTGTTTTACTGTGTTAAGTTATGCACAATATTCAATACTTCTAGCTGCCAAAAGAATATCAATTGCTGATTTACACCACTAGAGGACAGGCTTTGCACGTACATTTCCCCTGTCCATTACGACACAGTGCTTTCTTGTCGTTCACAAACTGAATGACTTCTAGGATTTCGCCAGGACTCAGAGGAAGGTCCTTCCCGCTTCCCTTCTTCGTGGTGGTGTTTGGGTCAACCATCATCTTATACTTCACCTGTACAGCTCCTTCAAACTAACAGCACAAAATCAGAATTTTGTCTTGCAAATGCTTCAGTGATCCATTACAGCAATTTGGGTGATGGACACACAAAACACATAGGACTTTAATCAAAGATGCTTTTTAAATTAATCTGACTTGGTGTTAAAAATCAATACTGAATGTAATATTGATCATTCAATTAAACGTTATCCAGAAATACTGGACTGTTACGTTTTTTTAAACACCCAATTGAAGAAACCAAATATACAGAAATGTTTATAATTTATAGATATTATAAGTTAAATGAAGATTCTTGTGTAATGCCTAATGTTGATAGCTAATATTAACTGGTTGTAGGCTGCCAGTTTGACAAATAAATTAGACTAATTACAAATTTATTACATATAAATATCTTGTAAAATACATCAAAAAAGCTTTTCTATTTTCACATGATAACACACTAATATTATTTTTTACTTGCACAATTTAGTGCATGATCCCATTTGCATCTCATTGTACTAAATAAAATATTAAAAACTCACCTTAAACTTTTTCCTAAATTCCTTTTCTTCCTTCTCCTGTTTCCTGCATTTCTTTAGATCCAGACTAGAATGGAGAGAAGAATCAAGCTTTAACGTCCAAGCATGTTTTCTGCCTGATACCACAACTCTGAAGGGCTGACTTCTGCATTCCATACTTTTATGTGAATTTAACACATCAGCTTGCCAGAATTGTTGCTGATGTGTTTAATTAAAAATTAGCTACCCATTGTGCAAGGCTCTTGGAGACTACCAAGGAATCTGC
This sequence comes from Stomatorhinus ivindoensis, assembly GCA_019775895.2. Lineage (NCBI taxonomy): Eukaryota > Metazoa > Chordata > Actinopteri > Osteoglossiformes > Mormyridae > Stomatorhinus > Stomatorhinus ivindoensis. The sequence continues at coordinate 747,524 of JABFEB020000033.1, read as the reverse complement.
AACTGCTGGAGCCTATTTGCTGGTAATATCCATACTGTAGTGGGATGGAACATGGGGCGGCTCAATCCATTACTATTGCATAATTACTGCAGTTAAATATAAAGCTACCATGCCCAGTCACAGTATGAATGACGGAACACATTCAGCTTTATAATACTTTATAATGTTACTGTCTGGGTTTGCATAGAGGACACTTACAGTTTCCCTGTTCACCATATTCAAATTAATCATGAGGCCAGGATCCAGGACCTGTGTTTCCTCATGCGGCACCATCTATTACTGCAGGGTAAAGGGACTTCAAACGTCTGGATGTACCTGATTTCTGGTGGTGGGGGGGGGAACACATCTGACGAGGGGTCCACGTCGTCGTACACATCTGTTAACGGCACAAATATCATTCACTCTAATTATCCACGTGGTTTCAAATTTATTTCTATGTATATTCAAGCCAAAACCAGTAAATTCCCAAACTTTTCTTACCTTCATCTAAATTTTCACTGCTGTAAAAACAAACAAAACAAGTTTTACAAAATGGTATCACAGTCTGTTTAGACTGGGCGCGCTGGGCATCTAACCTTCCTGACTGTTTGGAATTCATCATGGCAGCATTGAACAATTTACTGAAGATGCATGATAGTGACGGCAGGTGACCTCTTCAGTTGGTCCGACGCGCCCACATCGTAATAGAGGTCATTGGCATCCGCAGGGTGCAGCGCATGGGGTGGCGCAGGGAAAGCTGCATCACTGGGTTTGCACAGGAGCCTCCGTTTCACTTCCTCATAGTCCACTTCCACGCAGGTGTTGCTGATGTAACCATCTACAAATACAGGTTAACAGCTATTGGCCGTCTACAAATACAGGTTAACAGCTATTGGCCGTCTACAAATACATGTTAACAGCTATTGGCCGTCTACAAATACAGGTTAACAGCTACTAACGAGTGGCTCTTTACATCTGAGGCAAAGTGCAGACATTAGGTCAGCTGGCATGGTTAGCTATTTTAAGTTAAGTTAATGTTAAGTTATTTTAACATAATAATAAGACTAACATTGTTTAGGATGTAGTTTCAGAAATAAAGATAACTAAAACATAACTGATCTATAACATAAAATGATTTTGCCTGATGCCGGATCACCAGTCTATTACACGCACGCAGGGCTGCCACCTTTGGTCACCTCGCTGAGTTTTTTCCCCCACATGTTAAAATGTATTTGTACAGCACTCCTTCCTTTTCCCATAGGTATTAATACAGGCATCAACTTCTGAATGCTATGCTTGCTTAACCTATCTGGTTAACCATGCACCGTGCTTCTAACAACAAGGGGGCACATCCTGTGCCACTGCGAATTCTACGTTCCAGCCCTGTTTCGCTAAAAGGCCTTCGGTTGATATTGTGGGCTGTTACAATTTATTCTGAAAAGAAGCTATATGACTTACATTGAATTTGCACACCGATACTGATATTTTGAAAGAAAAAGAGTATTAGTTGCTGATGTACCAATGAACACATTGTAGAGAAATGAGGGTTTAAGGAAGTGTTTCCCAACACAGTCCTTCGGGACCCACAGACAGTTGATGTTTTTTTGCTCCCTTCCAGCTCCCTGTCAGATAATCCACATTTTTTGCTCCCTTCCAGCTCCCTGTCAGATAATCCACATTTTTTGCTCCCTTCCAGCTCCCTGCGAGATAATCCACATATTTTGCTCCCTTCCAGCTCCCTGTCAGATAATCCACATTTTTTGCTCCCTTCCAGCTCCCTGCCAGATAATCCACATTTTTTGCTCCCTTCCAGCTCCCTGCCAGATAATCCACATTTTTTCTTTTGATCTGATTCACTGGAACACTGCAGGTCTGAGATGCAGGCAGGTCACTGTATCTGACTTACAGTTGCCGGCCATTGTCCTTGCCAGCCACTTTCCCTCAGGGGTGTTCTTCACCTGGATGATCTCCACTCGGTCCCCCTGCCGCACACTCAGGTCGCTCTTCCCGCCCTGGTAGTCACGAGTGACCCTAGCTATGTTAAGGACCTCCACGTCCTTCGGGAGCTAAGAACAGATCCGCAGAGTAGAGCTACTCAGTGCCACGTTAACAGGAGACATATAAACATAGTTCATGAGAAATTAGAAGTTTTAGTGGTTTATGAAACTGAAACCCCAAAATTCCAGGTGCTCGTTTTCAAACAGAGAAATGGGCCGGCCAGCAAATATGCTGTGATTTATGTCTCTTTTTAATCCTCAAAAACGAGACCTTAAATTTTTTGCGGTACTCGTTCTCCTTCTTCTGTCTTCCCTTCTGTTCTTTCACTCCCATTTCAGGCTGCTGTCTCACATCCTTAGGCATCCGCTCTTTGATGGCAGGAGGTGGTCTGTGGGCAAAAGCCATCAGGATATTTAGGGCAGCTGCTTGGGTCTCTGCACTCAGCAGGACTGGCCCTGTGTTAAGGTCGCAGCCTTGGACATGTGGCAGAGCAGGACTTCCCCTGTGTTAAGGTCTCAGCCTTAGACATGCGGCACAGCAGGACTGGCCCTGTGTTAAGGTCTCAGCCTTTGACATGCGGCACAGCAGGACTGGCCCTGTGTTAAGGTCTCAGCCTTGGACATGCGGCACAGCAGGACTGGCCCTGTG
>JABFEB020000033.1:696467-708130 GCA_019775895.2 Stomatorhinus ivindoensis | reverse complement strand
GGGGGCGGCCTGCACTCGCTCATCAATTCAGTTACTGGGAGGAGGAGCTACCAGCTAGATAAAAAAATGAGGAAGGATGACAAAATTAAGATTTTCTTTAATTCAACACATTTCCAAAAATATATTCTCTCATATTCTGTCCCAGTATATATAGAGAAACTGGTGTGCAGATGCCTGCTGTTACAAGGGGCGACATGGGGGGGTGACGAGACCAATGGAATGACGGTGGATGCCACATCAGCCAACCCGTTTACTGCAAGGGAACGTGCAAAACACGGATACACCGTCTCTGAATTGCACAACAGTTCAAACAGAATGTGTGATGCAAACAGAACAGATTCAATTTTTGCACGTTTTTTAATAAATTTCCAGAAAAAAATCAAATAAATAAATGCATACATGTTAATGAAACTTTATTCATTCCATCCTCCACATAAGCCATACTGTTCCTGCCACACACCCATGCACGCAGGCACACACGCGCATACACGCACGCTCGCACACACACACACAAACGCACGCACCACAGAAGCCCACCATACAGAGTGCCGACGCTCCGGAACCACACCTCACCACAAGCTCGCTGATGGAGACCCACCCAACCTTGTTCGCAATACTATGTTGGTAGCAGCAAACTACAAACAAGGCGCTCTTTCCCTACAATATCGCCTATGGGAAACAAAATAAAATAACTGAACAAATCAGTGCTTTTTGCCTCCTAACAGTTTATTCCCTCGTTAAATTTTCTCTCTGGTGGAAGGTCAGCAGGTCCGCTCTCCTGTCATTCACAGTGGACAAAAAGAAAAGAAAAAACAAAGAACTTAGTCTAGACAGACGTATGGCAGGATGTCCAGCCGACTGCCGTCCCCGTGAGGGTCTAGAGATATGCACTGTGTCCAGTCGTACCAGTGGTCCTTGGTGTCATAGCAGCCGTTGACCCCTGGCCAGCACTCCCTGTGTATTCTGGAGAGGTCCGCTAGCGTCACCTCTCGGGTGACACCCGGCAAGTCCGCCTCTGCGCTGACTGGCACCAGCACATGCGTTTTCCTGGCCTCCTTAATGTGATGCTCCTCGCGTTTTAAATACTCCGTCATGAAGAAGTGTGCCCCGGAAGACGGGGCGCCAGACGATATGAGCACGTTGCTCTGGAGGTTAAGGTACGACTGGATGATCTCATTTCTGGACAGCTCCTTCCAGTTTGTCTGCTGGAAGGGGCTGGGGAGAGGGGGCGCCAGCTCTGATTTGAGCGGCCCGGTCCGATGGGGGCCGGCTGGGGGTGAGCCTGGAGGCTCCTCCCCCTGGCCAGCCTCCTTGGGCGTCAGGGGTTTGATCTGTCTAGTCAGAGGATCGAAAGTCAGCCTGCGGTCTTTTAACCGCACAGGCTTGGTGCCGTCTTCTGCGGGCTGCCCGCTCAGACTTACCGTGTAGTCCCTGGATCTATACTTCTTGCGCTTCTTTCCCTCCGAGCTGGAGGGCGTGGCATACCCATCCACCTTTAACACCTCGGGGGCAAATCTCTGCTCGTGCGGTGCCGCCTCTGTGCCCCAGGCAGCCTCCGGCGTCGACTCCGCCATCTGCTGGTCCACGTCTGCAGGTCCGTTGCAGGGCAGTGAGGACCTGAGTTGTGGGGACTGAGGCTTCTCCGCCTGAGAAAGGGGAGCCAAAGGCATCAGAGGCTGCGGGGAGGGTGACGGTAAAGGGGAGGGGGAGGCCACGGGGGAGGGGCAGTCCAAGAAGCTAGAGCCCTGAGGCGGACTGGACAGACTCGCCCTCGGGGCATACGTCACTGGCCGCTTGCCCGCGCTCTCCTGCTTCACACTCCGGGGGCTGTAATTGGGTCGTCGGGGGCTTCGGGGGTGATAGTGGCCGGCTCTCGCACTCCCCGTCACTTCATCCATCTTTATGTGCTGCTGCATGACGGATGTCTTGAGTAGAGAGGAAGTGCTGGGCATTTTGACGAAGCCTGGGGTGCTGGGGTGTGGCTTCACGGCATTGACGGGGATCTTGTTCTGCCGGTCGCCATCAGCGTGCTCTGCTGCAGCCCAATCCAGCGACAGGGGCAGGCCGCCGTCCGGGACGTTGCAGGAAGCCTCCGGGCTGCCAGAAATGCCATTGGCGGGGGGTGGCGTGGAGTTTTGTGCTCGCTCAAACGCCGACAACTTGGACAGTTTTGTCGATATGTAAAAGGCCTCCCGCTGCTCTGCCTTGCGCTTGCGGTTACTCGCTTTCTCCGTCTTGGGAGAGAGCGAGTTGTAAAGGTCGTTGCGGCTCTTGAGCTCCGAGACGGGCTTGCCCGTTACAGGGACGCTCGAGGGGGACATGTCTGCCTGGCAGGGGTGGGTGGCACCGTTGGCGGAGCCCGACGGCCCCTTTGCCGGTGCCTCCGTCTGGCCCGGTTCGATCAGCTTCTGCCAGCTGCGCAGCAGCTTCTTGGCACGCTTGGCGAGATCTTCATCTTTCGTCTTTTTCCTCACGTCATTGATGAGCTTCCCCAAACGGGTCTCCTAAATTGGGGAAACACATTAGACACATCTCACGCCTGTACACAGTATAGTACAAAAAAGGAGGCAGGTAACTCACCTCAAGTGCTTCTTTGGTAATAGGATATCTTTCCAAATGAGAAATCACTTCCAATACAGTCACCATGTTGTGGATCTGCTGAGAGGCACACAAAGACAGTGTATTAATAAATAATAAACAGGTCAATCGAGCCTGTGTTGATCCATCCTGTCTCAAATTATAAACCTGGTTCTATCACAACTAACAATACCTGAACCAAACTGCATACAGACACGGCCAGGATTTCTGTATTTTTTATTATTCATACATTTATACTGCTCTGTCCATCTAAAAGGACCAAACAGGAAAGTTGCTCACTTCTGCATCCAAATATTTATTTGGATTATCCAGAAATACTAGCCCTTCATAGTGACTAGCCGTCACTAACTAAGCTTACTATTCAGACTTTTTCTTATGCATGATGCAATGCATCAATTCATAAATCTTTTATACATCAAATGTAACAGATTGTGTCGCGCCCTTTAACCCCAGTTAATTCAGATGTCACGATGAACATGATTATCAAGCAAATTCATTCACTGCTTTGTTTAATCCAATGATTAAACATGAAAATAAACTAAAGATGGTCATGACTTAAAAGCATGTCACAAGATTTATATTTCTTCAATTAACATGCTTGGTTTTTGGCTAATTTGTGAAAAAGCACCAATCAGACACTACATGTGGTGAGATTAACCCATCTCCCTGATTGGTTACTGATTCAATTCTGAAACAAAGAAGCAGAAGAAAAACTACCCTTCTGTTATATGACCAAACAAATTGCTTCAGCTGAAGTAACTTAACTACATAAATTTCTGACCAAATGAGCGGCTAGGTGTAAAACAAAAACAATGGAAGCCTGTAGCTGGTCTGCAAAAACTGCAGCTAGATGCATCATTTCATACCAGATTTGAGACTAAGTAACTATCCAAAGTGAAATTCTTCACATTGTTCCCCTTGAGAACATCCCTAAGATGGTTCTACAGCATTGCCAACTGGCCACCAGCACCAGCACCTGCACGCCCAGCCAGTAATCGCACACACTCCAGCTCCCGAAGTTTGCATAAACTTTCAAATGTGCAGCTGTATGACTTTCACACCAAATTGAGTTTCTCTGTTTCTAATGAATGACCCTAAAAATAATCTACAAAAGTACCTGGGGGAAAAAATTATATATATATATATATATATATATATATGTGTGCGTGTGTGTGCAAAGGAGATATTTCCTGGTCACAATACAAGAGAAAAATCATGCTAACGTGACAGGGGTTCCCCATACAATGGAAGAGTTTTAAAACCCAGAATGTCACATTAACTGTGAAATATACTTCTCACCAAAATCGTGTTTTATTTTTGTGCAAGTACAAAGATTAGTTTTCACTGCTTTGCTGTCTTTGTCAGAAATTGCGTTGCTATTTTGCAGGTACGAATTGGTCATGAACTAACAGAGACTCACTCCGTGGATGCTGTATATGGTATAGAAGGGCACGCACAGAAGCGATAAACAGGGAAGGTCACATCGGGGAACAGCACAGCTGCTTATTATAAAGTTTTACAACACGCCTGAGGGCATACATGCCCACCGCTATAAACACGTGTGGCCATCATATACAGCAGCACACATGCTTATCAACTGCAAAGCAGCACATATTTGATAAATTTATGATAAGCAGAAGTAAAAACTACAGACAGTTGCTGTGTAAACAGGAGCTGTGACCAAGAGGTTTACGATTACCTAAAGTACTGCATACAGATGCACTCAGTATGTCAAAATGTACAGCTCTGCAGAAATAATGACATTTAAAGGTCCAACGGAGAGGGATATTAAGTGCTTTTAAAGACTACTAGCAATAAGCTTGTCAATAACATTTTCCCTTCCTAATAGGGAAAACTTGAAGGCCTGGTATTTCAACCCAGAGTAGATAGCCTGCCTTAAGTTTTACATCTTAACTTGAAACATGAAACAAACTTGCTAAAAATAAACACACCAGACCAGCACATAAGAAAGACAAAGAATAGAAATGATACACTTGGTTAAAGTAAAAATGATACAAAGAAAAAAAAAACAGACAGCAAGAAAACAGATTTTGTAGAAAGATGATGCACGGGAGCTGAATGGGTGTTGGACGGTTTGATACATGCTGAAGACAGGATGCCGGGCACTCAATGGTTAAGGAACTGAATTATCTACCTGTCAGAATCCAAAAGTTATTAAGCAAAGCAAAATGAAGACGTCCATTTTTACATATGGGAAGCCCTAAAGATCCCGCAGCCAAGGAGAAGGAATTTCTCCACTTCGGATGGGGGGGGAGACTGATGAATAATGTCGAATTTAGCTTAGAACTAAAACGCGGCTCAATCGCGCCGTCCCCCCTCATTCGAGGCGGCAGCGCCAACGCGATTAGCTGTATTAATGCAGGCCGGAGGCACCAGGTCGCTAATTCTGCAGGGAAAACCTCCACGGCAAAGCGGGGAGCTTCCCGAGTAATGAAAGCTACCAACAACAACAAAAAACTGGTGAAAACGAAACCCGACACTGGACACGACCGACTCGACAAGGCCGGCAAAGTAAAAGCCCGAGAAAAACCATCATTAACATGGCAGGCAGCTGGCGAAACCTCCGTCCAGACAGGAAAGTTGCAGACACTTTATAGTTTAAAGATTAACATCAGTAAAGAACCAAGTAATCGAGGTGTAAACGGGCAGCTCAGTGTAACGAAATGATGCGATACTTAGGAGGGCAGAGAAGCGGCGAAGCCCAGCGGGTTCCCTGACCCGGCTGGCAGCTAACGAGCTGCACATCCACATGGGCATTCTGACCGTTACACAACTAAGTAGAGTTTTAAATGCACACACCTGTTTTCTTAAATTACTGGACATATTCTTTCCAACTAGGGCTTTAATGGACTCCTCATACTATAAAAACAGGCGAATTCTCGAAACAGTTCGTTTCATTCAGCTATGACTCCAGAGAGGCCTGCGCAGCTTTCACAAAGCCCCGGGCTCGCGTACATTCCACAAGCCACTCGAAGCGCAACAATAACGGTTGACGAGTTAAGGATCTGGCGCCACGAAGTTTCTTGTCTGACCACGACGCACGGCATTGAAATATTGGTGCAGTTACCTCTAAAAGTTCTACTGTCAGTTCACGTTAAGACTTTAACGTAAATGTTTTAGGTAGCAGGTGTAACATTTCACTGCGAATCCAAGAGCGCTAATTTTCGACTTGTAGCTGCAAACGGCTAACCAGTCACCAAGCAGCGGGGCTGTCTAACCCGAAACAAAAGCCGTCCAGTATAACAGCGGCTTGAACCCAAATTCGCGTAAGCAGTCGCTTCCGAGCGACTCGTCCAGCTCCAGAGTTGCACGATGCCTCCCCGCTGAGCCAAAGCTAATAGGCTAGCCGGCTAAATAGCAGCTAAGCTTCTGTCACAAACCCAGCACGGCAGCCAGCCGCCCGGCTAACTAACTTTACGCTGCAGCTTCGAAGGGTGTGGTGCTACTCCGACCCGCTGTTTTAAGTGCCAGGCTGCTCGGCACAGCAGATTTACGACACATGGCTTTCTGGACATTGGTACTTTAGAGCTTATTGGGGGAGTGCGCCGCGGCCACGGCCGTGAGACACGGCGGCTTAGCTGGCCGGCGCCGCTATCAGTGACTGCAGGCAGCTAGCTGCTTGGATACCCCCAGAACTCAGCGGCTATACAGGGGAGGCTAGTTAAGAAGTTCCGGCAACGCGTTTAAAAAGTGACACACTTTTGGGTCTAGGGCAGCGAGGCGCCTGTCCGAACACAGACATGTCAGAGCGCATATCTGGATGGGGCTTCCCGTGGCGTTTGGCGGACCGCCGCTCTAATCGCTAATTATATAACCGCTTTACGCCCTGGCTGGACATATGAAAAACCGAAGCTGATCTCGCAACACCACGGCCATGTACTCACATTGCTTTGGGCATCGATGGCCTGCAGCAGCCGGTCTCTTATCTGCTGCGGGGTTGCCGCGGCCGCTGTCATTGCCTGGCTGGTGCGGATCGGCAGCCGGGGGGAGAGGAATCCTCCGAAGAGACGGGTGGGCTCGCACGCACTTACAGGCCTTTCGGAAGATGTGATAGGAGGTGAAGCCCCATGTTTGCCGTAGTGCTTGCTGGTGGTTTTGGACGTGTTTATTGTATATCCCGGGAGACGAGACTGCGATCGCCGTCGTGCTCAGCTGCCCGTCCGGCGCTCACCAGCTTCCTCGGCTCCGCCAAGCCTACTACGTCACATAGAACCGCTAACCAGGTGCATCTTGGGAAACAATACGCAACTAGAAAGCGTCACAGAGCACGTTTTGCGTAGGTCGGAACGTTACGGACGTAGCGGGGATGTACCGACCTCACTTCATGTTCGACATATTTTACTGTATTAAACATTGCTCACGTTTCTTTAATTCAAAAAGCAATATTCAAATAAGCAATATATATGGTTCTTGTGACTTCTTATAGTAATATGCACCCAACCATCTTCCATACCATGCATGCAGATTAGGCTTGCAGTCATCCTTGGGGTGTTCAGTGCAGAAGGCAGGCGACCTCCCTCAGCTGCATTCTAGCTTAATCCAGGGCTGGGACACAAACCAGCACACGAATGCAACCACACTCACTCCTGGAAAGTCTGCCATTTTGCCTTATCGCATGAATCCAGGAAACGACAAACAGGGAGAACATGCAGACTCCAAAAACATACAAGCAAAGGTGGGAATTACACGCGCAAAGCAGGAACGGTGATGCTACAGTGCTACCCAATGTTCTTTTCCACTACTTAGATATACAGGCAAAATTAAAATGATCATCTATTTATTTTATGGTAGGGTAGGTCTAAGGTACAGTAAGCAGCAGGTGGAGACGTATTTTCAATACAAGTGGGATTTGTCATCCAGCAGGTGCATTAAAGTGCCGGTTAGATTACTAATGAAACATTTCACCAAGAGAAACACTTGCATAAGACTAAACTGAGGAGTAAATGGTTCCAAAGCCACACGTGTGAACAGCCTAAACTTGAAGTTTCTCGACAGAATAACCCAAAACAGATACTGTGCAAGAGTTTGGGATCAGTTTGTGGATGCTTCTAAGTTTAATAGCTAATGTCTACAACTGTACAATAAATCCTCAGAATTGAATTTCTCTCATCTTTTACAGTTCATGTTAGTGTTACACCTCTGCAAATGAACTTATCTGCTCATAAAAAATAATTATATATAAGTAAATCTGTCATGTTCAGTGTAGTACCTGCCACAGAATCATTATCTTGGCTTTTAAATAGCTCGCGAAACATTTAATTTAAATAAGTGCTCTGCTTATGGCGTACAAGCTTTCCAGCATGTGTTGTTGAAGAGTTTAACTGCTTGTGCAAACTGCTGTTTCTGCGTTGAACATAAGAACATGGTGACACAGTGGATAGCGGTTTCTCACACCACCAGGCTTGGTTATTTGAATCCTTCACTGTATGGACATTACACCATCTGCCTACGTTTTGTGGGATTCTTCCTGTAGTCTAAAAACGTGCATTTATGCTACCTGGAGTAGGGAGTTGTTCATATGTGCATGTTCCCTGACATGGATGGGCTACCTGTCCAGGGAGCCCTTGCTGTCCTTATCTTGAAATATTCTACCTGGGATAAGCTCCAGACCCCTCTGCAACCCTGTGCACCACAAGCAGCTGGATAATCACGTAATTCACCAGTCTATATGCAATACTGATGCACTGATACAATCAATCTCTACACACACTTTAGCTTTCTTACAACCCATCAAATTGTAATTGATCATATATTTCTCATAACATAAAATTTTCAGCATTTGATGTTGTCTTTGTTCTATTTCATTTAAACATGGATTTATATAATTTGTGAATCATTGCATTTTGGTTTTATTTACATTTTACACAATGTCCCCACTTTTTTGGAAATTGGGTTGTATTTAAACTTTTAAAACTGGCAATGTACAGTACTGTAAAAAAAAGTCTTAGGCAGTCAAAGAAAATGATGTAAATGTAAGTAAATGATCATGTTGGTGTAAAATTATATTTGTCAAAGTGTGTTAGCACAGCCATTTTAACACCTCTTCTAAAGTCATCCCTGTGCATTCAGAAACCATTCAATACACCCATATATTTTTGACTCAACCACTAGCACACTTCATACCTCACCGACATTTTAAACCAATTAAATTAACTTATTAAGCGAACTGGTGGTGAAATAACAAATACATGGAATAACCAAATTGAAAATGAGGAGAGGATTGGGAATTGAAGGGTTAATCTAGCCATCCAACAGGAACTCAGTACCTTTCTAGAGAACAGATGAAATTTGTTAGTGTTTATTGGGTCACTCTTGCATACATTATAATGTTAAATTGTTTTTTCCTGAGCAAATACACCCTTACTAGCCAGATAAATAGCTTTAAACATTTCCTTTGACTGCCTTAGACATTTGCACAGTGCTGTAATAACACATGATGACAAAAGTAATTCACAGAAAACAATGTAGGAAAGGTATTACTTATAATAAAGGAAAAAAGAGAGAATACATCATCAACTTACAAATCTTAACTGTTATATTGACAAATATTCATCATGATCATATCATCGTACAGACCAACAACATGTAAAAAGTCAGAATTTAGAGGCCTTGCATGTTACAGAAAATTTTAGGGCTCTTCACTTTCTTTTCAGCTGCATAGACCTCGAAGCCCTTACATCAAATCATTGCCCAACAATTTGCATTTGGTCTATTAGGTTTTGCATTCTTTATTTCTAAATGAGCACAGACAAGTTGTTGATTGGTAGTGTTATTATGGTGGACCATACTGAACAGTGTGAGAATGAGAGGTGCCCATAGCAATAAGCAGAGAAGCTGCCCACAACACCCACAGATTACAAAAACTCCATTAAAGTGTCTTCATTTGATGCATAACATACACATCCCACTCCAAGTGGTTTATTCCTAGGCTCCAAATAACCTATGAAAACACACAAAATAGATTGATTGATTTAAGATTGTTCTGGAAATTGTTTTCAGTTCACATTTTTAAAGTAAAGACGAGAGTAATATTAAAACATAACATATATCATTTACAAATAAATTTTTAAATACTTACAAAATCATGCAAAGCATCATAAAGATGTTCCATAAGGCAATAAATATCCGAAAGTACCGGAGGCTCAGAAGAAACTCTCTGATATTTTCTCCTAAAAAAAACCCACAAAAGTCCATTTTACTGCAATTCCATCATTTATGAAAACAATTTATGTTTAAAGGCTTTATAATTTAAATACCTGACGTTGGTGCATGAGATTCATCTCCAAATCCGTGTGAGTCCTTTTTTTTCCTGTTCATGAGAATAATTATTTTATTCACCAGTGTGCAAGTACAAGTACAAAGGAATTCTTTAGCTTTCGAATACCCCAATGCACACATACACAGATAGTGAAACAGAGATTAGAGCGGAGGGCCAGTCATTTGCCCCTACGGCCCTGGGGCATTTTGGGGAGTTAAGGACCTTGGCTCATCGGGCCAACAGTGATATGACTACGCTGCCGTCCTCTGGATTCGAACACAAGACCTTTTGGGCGCAGACATACAGCAGACGCCTCTATTTGCGACGGCTGGAGGCCTTCATAGCTTGAGCCGTTAACCAACATCAGCATTTTATAGGAGGCGGTCTCCTACGTATGACCAATACATTAAATACACAAATGTTTATTGCTACAATACTTACAGTTTGAAGTTTAGCACAGCTCCCGCATTGACAAGTAAGGTCCTAAAATAAATGCGAAACAGTACAAATTCCATAAAGCATAAAACAATGCACAAACGTAAATGAAACCATTACGTTTTTATAAACTGAACAATTTAGCAGGAAAATAAATATAGCTAACGACTAACTTGGGCGTTCAGCACAAGCATCTATATTTTAAACAAGTAGTTATATTTTCTATTTGTCGTTTCACAGTGGTAATGAAGTACGCCCTAAAGTTAAAAACAACACATCTGAAATACTAATAAATCTTAAATTACCCGAATATCAGTATATCCCCGATCATTTTGTCCACTTCGCAGCACCACGTAAACAAACCCGACACAGGAAACAGGCCGAGGATGAGCCAATAGCGTCACAGCTTACTGTTCCGTTCCCAATGAAAATCCCCGATGATTGGTCAACAAAACATGAAGTGAAAACCCAAACTTCCGGCTATTCATGCAGAGGAGCTTTTTATGAGCGATATCCAGTGACAGTCGCATGTATCTGATAAAAATCAGTTGAACAATTAGGGCTTTGTTCACTAGGAGAAGAAGCTGATGCGTTGTAATGTGTATTAGTAAGACCTGGTTATAAATCCCAGTGTCCTAGTATGTATTGCTCGTGGATCAACAGAGGATTAGTACATATGGGCTATTTGGTTTAGGCGTTATTGTAACGTGCGTCTTATGGAGCTTCAGTTGAACGTTGCAGATCGGCTACTTTTTAATGTTAAAGTCCCTTGCTGTGTACTTTGACTAGTCTTTGAGCTTCCAAGAGTTTTAAAACGCTGTTTAATAAGACTTTCAAAATAACAGTTTCATCGATGATTCTAAATTTCACACATTTTTAAAACTCGTTGAAAGTGTACGTTTTCGTTGTATGGTTTGTTTTTTAAGGTTTCCATTCGGGAACACTGATATAGCACAGATCTAACTGCACATTCTTGTGACTTTTATTTAAATTCGAGTCCACTCTCTGGTAATATAAATATAGTTACCCTATGACGTATTACCAGATTAGTGATGTTAATAATTATACTATTATTGTAAAAGATGTATTTTGAAAATTTCAGTACATTGTTAATGGGTTGGTGACTCACTGCATGTTCTGTTTCTGTCCTTCTGGGTCATGCGTTTTCCTCCCACAATCCATAAAAAGGTTTGATAGTGTATCTAAATTGCTCATTGTGTGTGTGTGCCCTGCAATAGACTGGCATCCTGTCCAGGGTGTCCCCTGTTTAATGACCTACCTCAAAGGCCGATCATACCAAGTAACATGGAAAGGATGCACATCTACCCCACGTAGTCTCCTCACCGGTGTC
>JABFEB020000033.1:629989-640513 GCA_019775895.2 Stomatorhinus ivindoensis | reverse complement strand
TGTGTGAGGGAGGGAGGTGTGTGGGGGAGGTGAGGGAGGGAGGGAGGTGTGTGGGGGAGGTGAGGGAGGGAGGGAGGTGTGTGGCATTTACAAAGACAGGGGAGCACTCAGTTAAGAAATCACTTGGCTTTCTGGCTTCACTTCTATGAAATGTATCAAAAGCACGCTGAGATCTGGCACTTAGCATGTAGCTGGTCCATGGCCCAGCGGGGAGGACAGGTGCCACGCACCTGCATGCTGAGGGTTCGAATCCAGACACCCCCTGCATGGTTGCATGGTCTCCCAGTGTTGCCCGAGTTTCCTCGCACAGTCCAAATGTATGAAATTTGGGTTAATGACACCCCTAGATCATCTAACGTGCACGTCTGCCCAAAGGCAGCCTGGTGTCCCATCCAAGGTGTCCCCTGCTTTAGGGGACAGCCTGGTGTACCATCCAAGGTGTCCCCTGCTTTAGGGGACAGCCTGGTGTACCATCCAAGGTGTCCCCTGCTTCAGGAGAGAGCCTGGTGTCCCCTGCTTTAGGAGACAGCCTGGCGTCCCATCCAAGGTGTCCCCTGCTTCAGGTGCTATGTTCCCTAGGATAGGCTGCAAGCTACCGGCCAGCAAGACCTGGACACGCCGGGGGGGGGGGGGCGCTTGGAGTCAGGTCTCTTCAGGGGAATATTTAAGCACACAATTTAAAACAATTTGAGAAACGAATCTACACATATGAAAAGACAAATGTTAAACATCTACCTTTATTTTAAAGACAAAAATAGTATTTCACAAAGAACAACTATGTTGCAGTATTCATGACAGTACATTATAAAAAAATACTTAGATTATTAACATTTGTTTGAAATAAAATAATAAGCTCATCAATCAGTCATAAGCAGAGAAGCAATAAATTTAGGAAATACTGCAGGGGTTAGAAAGGTTACAGGGAAATGCATTTCATCACTGAATATGTTAGTCCAGTAATGGCCCATAGGATATCCAAGGTGTAATTTTCCATACTTGCAAAATAACAATCAAAATGTACAACTACTGCAATTTTGTTTACTTTCCAGTGTAGTTTTTTTTACTCGTCCTAATGGCCATTTTTGTACACGCCTTTGCATTTAGCGCTAGCTAGGAGACTTAAAGGTGAAAGTGTTCATTCCTGCCTGCACAGGCATTACTGACGTCCAGAACAGCTGCAGCACTCCAGTTCTGAGATGAATAAAAACATGACCAGGGAAACTGAAGAAAATTAGAAATTTAACAGCTAGTCCTGTTTGCAATTTATGAAATGACCAATTTTCAACCAGTCCAATGAGACTGGAATCTATAAGAATTTCCAAATAATTTCCAAATCTGTCACTTTTCCTAAGTGATAGCAGTTCATTTGCATTTAAATATGATGGTTTAATAGTTTAGGTATGATTTGATTGTTCCATATTTCATAGATAATATGGTCCTCCATATTAAGACATCCATTTTAAGTATCGTCAGCTGTATTTATAATAGTAAAGACCCTCAATATGAACTTTTATTTCATCCTGATGTGAATTTTAATTAAGGACAGTAATTACTCATATGATGAATTAAATTAGGAACTGTCAAAGTGAAATCAATTAGGCCGCCAAGTGTTATACTAAACCCCATTGTGGTGAATATCAAACACTTCACACATTCCACATGACAGAAATATAGCATATCTACCGTTAAAGCAGGCAGCGGTAGACCCGTCATAAAACCATGGTAAGGGTGATGCCTACAGGACGCAAACTGCTAGAGCTCATTAAATAATATTCAGCTCATTGTCCACAACAGCAAGAACAGCACGCTGCTATCTGGCAATTTTCCGTTATTTCCTTACCGAACCACAAGACTCAGCTTAATCAAATTATATTAATCCGACACACAACTACATTTCCCAGCATGATGACGTTTTGTTTTTAAAATGTTAGCTCCAATAAACCATAATTTGATCTTTGCATATTTCACAGCAGAGACCGTGGAAAGTAGAAGTGTGCTTCTCGAGTTCTCGTGCGGCGCGCTGTTTTCATCGCGGGTTGCACAGGTGCACAGCAAATAATGAATCACCAGACATGTAGGTTAACACCCGGAGACTGCTGAAACTGTTCCAGAGGGAGCTCACCCAGCTGGCTCAGTATAAGCCGCCGGAAAACCAGAAGACCCATCGCCGAGCCGGGGACCGACCCGCACAGGGTCTCCACAAAGCAGCCCAGACTGCAGGTTCATACAGAGTGCTGCTGATCTGCTGTCACTCAGTGGAGTCAATCAGGACGCCTCAATGGGCTGAGCATGCCAATCAGAAATAACTCATTATTAATAAAGACCAAAAACATAACGCCTGTCACCTGCCCGTCATGCATGGCTCCGACAACCTTCCACAACTCCCAGTACCGCTCCACCATGTATAGGTTACAGTCTTCCGAAACACACACGGCTGATCAATAGTAACACGTATTTGTTACAGTGCCATAAAAGTGCATCATTAATCCAGGCATATCGGCAGCAAAGGCGGCCGATGTTATAAGGGGATGCCCCACACAACTGCGGCTTTTTAATCTCATCCTGGGAGAAGAGCTTTGCAGCACCGTCGCCCTAATTAGGATGTGACCGATGAGACATGACTCCGCCGGGCAGCAGCCAGCCTCCTCGCCGCCCAGGGACGCTGCGCAAACTCGTAAACACGAGTATCCCTGGCCCCCCTTCCCCCTGAATGCCATGTCTGACAATATAAACCGTTTTTAAATAAGGGCTCCCGCACGCAGAAAGCGGCCACCTCTGCACCGCTCATCCCTGTTAGCCCCGACACAAAAATAGCAGCCAGCCAGGCGGAAAAATCGCGGCCACTCCGCCAGCTAGTCTCGGCTACCGCAGCTAGCAATCCGGACAGCAGCGCCTCACATGAGCGTCGAAGAGGAGCCGAAGGCGGCCGCCCCTGCGGTCATGATCGGTCGCCGCTCCCATGCGCGGCGCTTGCCGCAGGCGGCGGCGTCAATAAGCTGGGGGGACCAGCGGCGATCGTCACTGTTTACATCCCAGCCGAGGAAGCGCCGCTAATGCGTCCGTCTGTCATCGTGCAAACAGCGCCTGCTGCAATTTGCATGCATAGCTACGGCTGCATATGGAGTCGTATGTGGAGCAGCGGGCGGGCGGACGGATGGCGCGGCGGCCCTTACCCGCGCCGCCCGGGTGATGCTCAGGTCCTTCATCACCTCCTCGAAGGCTGCCGTCTCCTCGGCCTGCTTCTGGTTATGCAAAGCGATCTTCTCGCTGAATTTCCGCGGATTGTTTGAGGTCGCCATCTTCCGCTGCTCTCCTCCTCCTTTTTTCCCTCTTTCCCTTGGCAGGATGTGGCGTGCCGACGTCGTTGCGATAGGGCTTCGTCACTTGCTACGCACACTGGGATCGCTTCGGAAAAAGCGTGGACCTGATTGTTATGTTGGAGCCCAAGTGAAAAAGCGCAGAAATAAAGCGGCTAGCGCAACCAGGAGCTTTATGCATCCTGCGATATTGTTTATTTAAACCCAATAGACGATCCGCGCAGAATATGCGATGGTTATCGGTGAGCTACAGTGCAAAACAATGGCAAGAGCTGTTCAAGGCAGGTACTGTAGTACAGTACTGTTGTGACTTGTCAAATCTTGCACATTTGAGCACTTTTAACCATTGGACTTCCCTGCTGTGTAATACAATGATTGAGCAATATAGTGAATATTATTCACCCCTTCACCATCAAAAAGCATAAAACTGAGGAGTAGGCGTACGTCTGAAAAGTCACAAAACCATAAGTCTGGTTTCATCTAGATTTTTTTTACGTTAACCCATCTATCTTCCAGTCGTATTTTAGAGTGGTATGTGGTTTTATTGTAATTTTCTTTCGAATTTTATACAAAAATTATTTTTAATTGACATATTTGTATGTTAAACGAATTCTTATTAAGAATTTTACTTCACACGATATAAATCACTTGCCCCTTTATGTTCCTTACGAAGGCAGAGAGGTATCACTGAAACTTAAATGGGAAATTGTATATAATTCTTCATGGGTTGCGCGGTTTGTTTTTCAGAAGGGTGGATTTTATCGAAAATAAGTGGCATTAACATCTTTTGTCTAAACTCGAACTTTCAATATTAGTGACATTTTACAGTTACTTTGCCCGTTTTCGGTGACACCATATGAAGGCTCCCCTTTATCGCCAGGCCTATATTAACAACATCGCCATACGTCTGCGACCCACAAATTGGCTTAAGTTAATTCCTATGAAAGGCGTCATCTATGTACTGCATATTCAATACATGTTCCTCCAAAGTAAAAAGAAGCAATATATCATTTAGCCTTGACAGCCGTGATCTAAAGCATTTAAAATATGACAAAACATATGATTTCATTCGCGTAATGCTCTGTTCACAAAAAGACTTGTCTGCAGAGTAACCACGGTAACCATTTAAGCATAAGACATTACTGCGAGGCACCAGCTTAACTACAGCAAAAATGTCACACATGGACTCGCTTTAAGATGGAGAAAACTAACATATATGTCTTGTGGCTAGGAGATATGAGTACAGCTGCAACAACATTCAGATTTGTAACATAGCAAATTACCTATGAACCATTGTAGTTAACTTTGAAAATAGACGAGATGGTTCTGCTGTCATCTTGTCAAAGGAACATTTTTTTCTCTCTTACAGCTTGATGCAGGCTCTCCTTTGAATGTGTTAATTTTAGCATCAATGGTCAGTTAAGTCAATCATACATGCAGTCATAATAAATGCTGTACATTTAATATGCGTAGATGTTCATTAAGGAGTCCACCTGCAGCGTACATACAGTGTGACCTCCTTCTTGGGAAAAGCCTCACATTAGAAATGCTTTGTCCTTTTTTTCAGAAACAAAGTTACACAAGGGAACCGAGTGATGTTTAACGGAAAACTAGTCCCAGTTTTTGTTCTCCATGTAGGGTAATCCCCATTTCAGGCCATAATTAACATCCCTGAAGAACAACCAAGCCCAGAACTGACACACGTCTGAGCCCTCATTACTCACGGAAGCACCACGAAGGGTTACTGGCCAGCCCAGGAAATGGATCAAACAGCTCGGATGCGATGGTTGCCGGGGTATCAGCCTGTATCATTTTGGAATAATGAAAAGGGCCCTCATTGTTAGGAATGAAGACTCACGCGTCTGAAGTCAGAGGTTTTGATATCTATAGCACATCGCCTGCATACAGCATGGTCATACACTCCTGTAGCACAAATACAAACATTTTATGATGATGTGATCAGGTGCCTCATCACTGTCAGACTTCACCTAAGGTGGGAAGAGCATTCCCATGTGTCCATAATGACATGTAATCTCATGGCTGCACAGTGAGAAATAAAATACAAACCATTTTGGATCTGCCAAACTCACAAATCAAATCTACTTTTTTGAAAAAAAAAACCAAAGGAAAGAGGGAGGAAGCTGGAGTCTAACATTAAACATGCGCAGGTTCTGAACCATTAAGGCATCTGTTCATTTTCTTGTATCATTGTAATGCAAAATATTAAACATTTTTATCAGTGCTATCCATATACAGACTACTTGTGTTTTTATTATATTTATTGATATAATTCACATATTTTGTGACCGATATTTCCATGCATTTCATTAAAAAAAAAACAAACATGAATCAGTTTGAATGACAAGTAGGATTTTTTTGCCAAAATCCTAAATTAAATCTGACATCATTCTAAAATAAACAGCCCATTCTAGCTCACTCAGTCTGCAGGTTTTACAGTCCGCAAGTTATTTTAACCGCAAACTGCAAAGGAAGCATAATTAACCAATTCAAAAGACAAAAGGATAAGAAAGTACACAAGATTTTGGTTAATGGTGTTTTGAGGCATCTTAGTAAAGAAAAACACTTATCTAGTTATTGGAGACTCGAAAACAAGGCATGCAAAAAGCACAACATATTTACCAATACTATGTGTGTGTGAGAGAAAAATAATTCCAGAGAGCATTTCTAGAGGACTGAAATAGGGAAAGTATAATTCATAATTTTGTTGCATACTCTGTGTGTAATGTTTTTGTTGCTCTATAGAATGTGCTCCAGAGCTGCCTGTATTCTTTACAACATTAAGACAGTGTGTTGGTAACAAATCCAGCACAAGATTTCCTTCATTTTTGCAAACAATTCACGGCGCACATTAATAAGAAATTGTCATTATTAAAAAAAGAAACTCACATGATCCATTTTGGATTTAATTAAAACCACACAACAAAGCAAACAGTTGTTGCTGTTGTTGCACATGATGCAAGAAAATAATTCTAAAAAAGATACATTCAGTATTTTATCACAGTTACTTCCTGTGACAGTCTTTTTTTTTTTTAGAGAGAAATGACAGAAGAAGGAAAGTGCACATGTAGAGTTCCTGCGATGCTGGAGGTAGAGATCCTGAAGAGGAGGCTGTGGTCTGCCGACAGCGTGAAGAGAAAGTGCAGAGCGTAAAAAACACAGAAATACGAGTCATTCTAGGAGTAAGTGCACTGCAGCAAAAAAACACTGATAAAATCAAACAGCAGATCAGTCTGTACGCTCAGCAAATGCGGGAGTCACTGTAAGAGAATGTCTTTACATATTTATTGCAGATGTTTTTTCCCTCTTTATAGTAGAGGGACAGTAATGATTTTTGGAGTTCTAACACTGAAAGCTACCGCTCCCACCTGGACAGAGGATAATCCAGCAAAGGAAGGAAAATACAGGATCATGCTGCTTGGAAGCATTGAATTTGGGGCAGATCTGTGAAGTTAGGACTGCAAATGTAGGGCTCATGACCTATTACACTACAGCGTTAATGTGGAAACTACCCATCAATCGAATATTTGCACCTACGCCAATTTTCTGTGCAATTTTAACACAGGCTGGTCTAATTTTATCAGTATATATAGCACCTGCTAGAAGCAAAAGAGTTTAACTGGCCGAGTCAACGACAGCAATGCTTCCAGACAAACTGCTGAGCATCACTTTGACATTGCTTTTACTCACAAAGGCTAACGAAGTTTCATTACTACTTTTAAAGCCGACATAACGAGCAATGTCCAAAGATCAGCATTTCTTCAGCGTCGCCATTTTTAACAGTTTATTTCGCAAACAAAGCCAGTTGGCATCAACATGAGCAGCTGTGCTGGAGGCGTGTTTGTGGGATGGAAATGGAAGCATGATAACTGGATGCTGGAATGACCTCACTGTACAGTGTGCGCACATCATTCATCTATCCATCCAGTGTGCTACTGATTATCCGAGGCGGGAACCCGTATGAGCCACCAGGCTGCCTGTGTACATGTGCTTACAACCTTTCACTAATTAAAAAAAGAACTCATCCCTCACCTGTAACTATGCATGTTTGTGTGTCGGTGCAGAAGCAGCTGTCACATGCACACACATACACCACTGACGATATACAGTGAGCGGTAACCTTCAGTTGCATCACACTGGAAGGTCTAACCATGAAACACTGTGCGACATGTGTGCCTCGGACCAATGCCTGCATTTCTCTGTACATTTACCCCAGATGACCGCAAACTTTCTTAGAGAGTATGTGGAGAATAAATTATGGAATTTCATGGGGGAAAACCATCTTTAACGGCAGAGTTTGGGGTTGCTCTCTGTGTTCAGTCAATAACTGCTGGAATCACAAACACAGCTGTGTCCATCATTACTTAGTGCACTTGTCAAGGGGTGTAAACACACCCCCACTGTGGGTATAAGGAACAAAAACACACTGCACGTGTGTATAAGTAGGGACACATAGCCATGAGAGTTTAACACCAAGGAAAATGTCCCGGAGGTGCGTCCTTACGTTTGTGCTTGGTTTCAAAGGAGCAGCAGACACAGGCCGCTTCGCCACTGAACGGATCCCCAAGGATCCAACCCAGAATCGACCCACTGTCCAGCCGGCAACCCTCCTGCTGAACGGATCCCCAAGGGGCCAACCCAGAATCGACCCACTGTCCAGCCGGCATCCCTCCCACAAACGATGCGTGACGAGGCTGGCCGATGGATTGACCCCCCTCCCAGAGATTTAGCAGGATGTCGTGATGATTGAAATTAATCAACATATTTAAGGAGCTCAGACGTTCTGCTCAGCATCTAGCCATTGAGGCCACTCATAAAATACTGACCGGTAACATTTTTAATGAGCGTAATCAGGGCCACATTAACTGGGATAACCTCAAGTTGGTAGTAAATGCACATTATTCCCAGGTTACTATAATCAAAAAACTGAATTAACTGAGAATTCTCCCACCATGCTGCCTATTACAAGTAGAACATTTCTTTCTTTGCGTGTTTAAAAAACAGACACGTCTTTCATTACAAGCTCCATCCACACCGGTAATGAACTCCATCATCTTAAGGCCTAAAGCAGTTTTTTTCCTCTCTATGGCGGCTCAGTCAAACTAAGCAAAAGCTGTCAATTTGAGCGCTGCAGAGATGCAGCGGGTGTCAGGTTCAGCACGCAGGTCACCTCTGGGTCGCACTCTGCGGAAGTCTGACGGGGACGCAGGCGATTCCAGCGAAGGACTCTGGGAAATGCAAATCCCGCTCCCATTCATCTGTGTCAGCGTTGTAAACCTGCACGATGCTGGTGACATTATTCAGATGCCAGTTGTAGCCGCCCACCACGTAGATTTTTCCATCCAGCAGGCAGCAGCCAGCCTCTGACTGGCCGGCTCGCATCGGGCTTACAGTGGTCCACTGGTCCGCGTCCGGCATGTAGTACTCCACGGCCAGAACATCGAAGCAGCGGTCCACGTGGTCCATGCGGCCCCCAAGGGCATAGAGACGGCCTCTAGCTGTCACCATGGCGTGCAGCACTCGCGGCTCGTTCATAGGGCACCTGAACTCCCATTGGTCAGTGCTGGGATCATAACAGTGTGTGGTCTTCTTGTCCTCGACAGAGACCCCATAGCCTCCTGAGATGTATAGCCTATCCTGACAGGTGGCTCCCGCGTGTCCCCAGATCCTGCGCTTCAGCGGGTCCACATAGGTCCACTCGTTCGTCTTCGGGCAGTAGTACTCCACAGAGGACAGGCTGCCGGAGCGATTGCGCCCCCCAGTGGCGTAGAGCTTTCCCTGCAACACGCCGAGCTGGAACTGAATACGGCTCTCCTGCATGGGCTGGATGCGCAGCCACTGGCTGAGGTGCGGGTCGTAGCGGAAGCTGCAGTCTGCGGCGCCCTCGCCACTGCGGTACTGCAGCTGCTGGCCGCCGACCACATACACGAAGTTGTCGATCACGGCGACGCAGGCGTGGCTGCAGGCGACCTCCATCTCGGCGAGCTCGCGGAACTGCCGTGCGCCATCGGGGAGGTAGTGCACTCTGCCGCTCACCAGGCGGTCGTTGTCCGTGTAGGGCGTCCCGCCGAAGGCGACGAGCGAAACCACATCGCAGCGGATGGCCGTGCGGGGCGACTGCATGTCGTGCTGCCGGAAGGGGAGGATCTGGTAGTTGAAAGCTTCCAGGAGGAACTGCCGGCACTGCACGTCCTCCACCATGATGTCCTCTGTCTGCACGCTGTCCACCAGTTCGGGCGAGCGCATGAGCGGGAAGCGCACGTGGCAGAGCACGCTGCCGGCTTGCGCGCGCCGCGCCTCGTCGTGCCGCAGCCAGCGGATGGCAGCGCGGAACAGGTCGATCTCACTGCAGTCGCGCAACTTGTTGCTCTGCAGGAAGAAGACGAGCCGCTCGACAGGGATATGCAGGAAGTCGTCCTCCTCGGCGATCTGCAGGAAGTGGCGGAAGGTGAAGCCGTCCACCGACTCCTTTAGAGAGGACAGGCTGAAGGCTGCGGCCATCTGGCCTATGTTCAAGCAGGTCTCCACGCTCATGGCCGACTTGAGGAATTCCTCACAGAGCTCTACCACAGGCACCATCTGCAGGAAGACGGCTGCTCCCAGCACATCCTGGATGCAGTCAAGGTCCAGAGTGACCTCAGCACTGTACGCAAAGTCGATAATGTGCTTCAGCCCGCGAGCGGACAGCCCTTTCAACTCGATGGTGTCCTGACTGGCCTCCCGCATCCCTCCAGTGAACATGGCCCTGCGAGGCAGAAAGAGAATGACTTCGTAAGAGCAGGTTCCCCTTGCATACTGCCTGAGTGAGTCCCGTTTCAGCACCTCCACCCCCACTCCCTCCAAATGCCCGTCCGCAAGCCCCACCCTCAGCTCGCCTCACCTGAAGTAGTCGCTGCACGAAGCAAGGACTGCCTTGTGCACCTGGAAGCGTTCCTCGTTTATGGAGAGGACCACGTCCAGCAGCTGGCCCTGAGCACGGAGCAAAGACAGACCCTGCAGCAAGGTGGCACTGTGGCTGGGGGCAGAGAACGTGCAGCGCAGGGTGCTGTTTTTGTTAGCCATGCTGCAAGAGAAGCGGGGATAATGTCTTAGGAGAAGCTGGCAGCACTGGTTGGTCGTCACAGTTCTGCTGTCCTTTATCTGAAAATAAACTAGGCCTCCCTTCCCAGCACCGGCCCAGCCCCTACCG
>JABFEB020000033.1:567087-578822 GCA_019775895.2 Stomatorhinus ivindoensis | reverse complement strand
GCGTTCAACGTGCACATACATTATTGAAAGCGCGTTCAACGTGCACATACATTATTGAAAGCGCGTTCAACGTGCACATACATTATTGAAAGTGCGTTCAGCATGCACATACATTATTGAAAGCGCGTTCAACATGCACATACATTATTGAAAGTGCGTTCAACATGCACATACAGTTTCCAGCTGCTCACTGGCTTAAACACATGCTGGTGGGCAGGCCAGAGGTGCACCAAAGGAAGACTGTTAGGAGCAGACTTGCAGCAGACTTGACTTTGATGCAACAGGTATAGCAAGTTATCTGGAATGCATGACAATGCTACCATTGTCACATTTAATAAATGTACAACAGTATTAGATGTGAAGAAAAATATACATTGTTAGTAGGGAGGGGCAGATCCACATTTTTTCAGTCTCAATCCTATTCTGATACACAACTGCCAGTACCGCTACAGATTCTGATACAAGAGCTATTTTTACTTAAATGTTTTAATATAATAATTGTATAATATATATATTTACATTTTATGCATTATTAATCATTTTTAAGTAGTAAATACAAATGAGACATATTGTTCGATCTTGTACATCTTGTTTCAAGCGTTTTTGAGGCATTTTGCAATTCAATTTGAATATCATCCAGGAAAGTATACGCGAGTGACTGGCAAATGCTTAAAATGCCCCACATACCCAACCAAGCATGCTTTTCAGCTGCTGGAGAAGGGACTGAAGGAAAAGAAAGCCCCTTGAGTAGGTGGCTGCAGTGCAAGCCTGGCAGGTCATTACCAAGGAGGTTACCAACTGTTTGGCAAAACCACAGGATACAGACTAAATGCACTCATCACATATCAGAAATGATGCAAGTATGACTGCATAAAGTGAGCCGAAGTGGGAATATATCCAAATATCTTGGTAATGCTTTACTTGATGGGGCACAAGTAATGTAGTATTATCCTATTACTTATGTATTAATCAGTCAATCAAAAACCAACTTACATACTGATCTCATGTTAATTCTTCATTAATGAAGTGCGAAGCATGTGGTATCTCAAGTAGTTACTATATTTGTACTATTTCTGTTAATTCTGTAAACCTTTGTAAATACAGAAGGAACTACCAAGGAACTTCTGAAAGAACATGACTAAAACTAGTGAAATACTGACCTTGTGCTTGTTCATCATCAGTGGATTGTAATGTATCTTTTTGTTAAGTAGCAACTTCATTTGTTCATGTGTACTTCACTGGTAACTGTAAAGTGTTACCAATATCTTTGACAATTAAAAGACTATGTACAAAATATACATTTCAAATCAATTAAATTTTTACCAGAGAGCCTGGTAAGTCAGTAGCCATTTAACGAGTTGCATTTTTCATGTTTTTTTTTTTGTTAATAACTGTTGTTTAACTGTATCTTATGGTAACTACCATGAACTGCCTAGATAACCTGCACCATCTTCAATATATCTGTATACAGCTCCTTTCATCTTATTAATAAATGGTAATGGTAGTTTAAAGCATAGACTTAAATGTGGAAACGTGTAATTTACATAATTGCAAGTTCCAAAGCTATTATGTGAAAGAGCAGAGGATGAGGGGCTTTGTAAGTAATGCCTCCACAATGAAAGATGCACCGTGTTCGAGCGGGGCAGGGACTGGAGAGGTGGTGCCCCGTGCACACGCGATAAATACACTGACGCATGTGAACGTGTCTTGCCTTACAGTTTGTCACCTACTTGCCAAAGCCCAACTCTGCTGAGTCCGTGCAGCCCCTGCAGTCCATTGCAAAGCCTACACCCCTGGAGGTAAGGTGGGCAGACTCCCCAGTGAGTACTCCAGGCAAAGGAATTTCAGACAAAAGTATTGGGACACCAAGCCATACCTACAAGAACTTTTATGATGTCCCATTCTGACTTATAAGCACCAATGTGGAGCTGTTCCACTCCTTCGCAGCTATAATAGCTGGCACTCTTTTGGGAAGACTTCCCACAAGATTTTGGACTGTGTCTGTGAGAATTTTTACCCATTCATCCAGAAGATCATTTGTGAGGTCAGGCACTAATGTTGGACCTGAAGTCCTGACTCACAATTTGTTCTAGTTCATCCCAAAGGTGTTTGATGGGGTTGAGGTCAGAGCTCTGTGTGGGCCAGTCAAGTTCTTCCACACAAAACTCACCCATCCATGTCTTTATTGATCTTGCATTGTGCACTGAGCCACAATTATGCTGGAACAGAGAAAGACCTTTCCCAAACAATTCCCACAAAGTTTGAAGCATAGAATAGTCCAAATATCTTGGTATGCTGATGCATTAAGAGTTCCCTTCACTGGAACTAAGGGGCCCAGCCCAACCCCTGAAAAGCAATCACATACCATTATCCCTCCTCCAGCAAACCCAAAACGCAGACTCATCCATCAAACTGCCAGACAGAGAAGTGTGGTTTGTCACTCCACAGAACACATATCCACTGCCCAAGAGTTCAGTGGTGGTGTGATTTACGCCACTCCTTCCGATGCTTTGCATTGTGCTTGGTGATGTGACGTTTGCATGCAGCTGCTCGGCCATGGAAGCCCATTCCATGAAGCTCCTGGTGCACATTTTTTGTGCTGGAGTTAATGCCAGAGGAAGCTTGGAATGCTTCATTTACTGAGTCAGCAGAGTGTTGGCAACTTTTGAGCACCATGCACCTCAGCATTTGACGAGCCCGCTGTGTTACTTTATGTGGTCTGCCACGTCATGGCTGAGTTTATGTCATTCATAAACACATCCACCTTGCAATAATACCACTTACAGATGACCATGGAATATCTATCGGGGAAGACAATGACTAACTGAATTATGTGGCTTCCTATGATAATACCACGCAATGGGTCTGAATGAAACACCTGAATTCAGTGATTGAGGTGTGTCCCAATACTTTTCTCCATATAATGTATACAATTTATAATACTATAAAGGGAAGTATTGCACTCTCTTAAGTCTTGGGAGACTTTTTAGAGTAATGCAATCAGCATCCAATAATAGATAGTAGCTTGGAAGATAATCTGTGTAAAATCTTAAATATATAAATATAAATTCAGGGTTAATAGCCATTAAATTGTATAGTGTAACAAATGCAAAATAACTTTATGCTATGCACCTTATAATGAATATTATGTATAGCATCCAAACTCGACTGTTTTTGTGGTTCTGGAAAATCAATCATATTTAACTTCCAAATGCATTGTTGCTTGGCAACTCCAAGGATAGCAACATGGTTCAATACAAAGTCAGCACTTGTCAGTAATACAGATTGGTATATACTGGATATTCCTAAAACACTACATTGGATGTAGAGTTCTGTTTCAGTGGAAATTTAGACTATGTTGATGGTCATGTGGGTTAATATGAAAACCAATGCAATCTATACAACGTAACCTTTATTTGATATCAAATGAGGTGGCATGGTGGCACAGTGGATAGCCCCAGAGCTCTGACACCAGAGGTTTGAGTCTCTGCCGTGGCCCCATGTGTGTAGAGTTTGCATGTTCTCCCTGTGTTATCCAAAACGATGCCAAGGGTAATTGTTACCATTTTGCCTGTAGATGTGCACGTGAATGGTGTGTGAGTGTGCCCTGCAATGGGTTGGTGCCCCATCCTGGGTGGTTCCGTATTGGTTAGACTATACTGTACTACGCAGAAGGAAGACGTCTGCAGTATAATATGACTAAAATAATATGGTCACTGCAGTGATATTTTAAGAATGTGCTTGGTAATGTTGAACCATTCACATCAAAGTGTATTTTTCAGTCGCAAAGCAATTCTTAACAAAGGCTTTCCTAAAATATTATTCAGTCAAAGTGTTTCTGGATGTCATTAGCATTGATCATTTTACATTACATAAATACGTACTGCAGCACGTGACTCATTTTGTGACTTTTTTTGTTGGACGGGTCTGCATTATTTCACTGTAGCTCACTGTTTGAGTATATATGCTGCACATATTGTGTAACAGTACACAATTAATACAATTGGGAAGCAGTATATTTTTATACTACTAAACCAGGTATAGGTCTCTGCAGGCTGGAATAGCTTCAAGCTTTCGACGCTCCCACTGCTTCAGCAGAGAAGAACGTCTCTACAAATTGGCAGTGAAGGGGCATTTAAAACAGTCGTATTCATCTCATTAATTACTTTATCAACAGCAGCTAGGCTATATAATATTATAAAATAAGGTGGTTTATAAAAGTTAAAGACGCGAGGGGGTACTATACAGTGACTTCACGGGTGGCTTGAGCCCCCGTATTAACTACATTCCGCGAGCGCCCCCTCGTGTCCAATTGCATTAAAATGAGCTGAAACGTTAAGTTACGAAATCAAAGTGAGCTATTTTATGTAACACGCCACTCCGGACTTAAGTGTGGCTATGATATTCAACGAGACCGTTATTATTAAATGTACAATTTGTCAAACCATAAACGCCAAAAGGTACTTCTAGTATTTCAAAAAGTTTATCAATTACGCGGTATTCAAATTTACATTAACAATGTGAAACATTGTAGGACAAGGGTCTTGCTCTTTTCGAAAGCCTTAATTTGGAAATCCCTCTTTGGAAAGTTATGTTGCGTTTGTTACCGCAGATATTTATCAAACGCGGTCGGTTATAAACTAGGCGTAAGTTACTACATACCTAACTTCCTATTCGAAGTAAACTGCTATAGAAGAACCAAGTTGAGTTGTTTTTCTGAACACAAATTAACTAAATATGAAACGTAAGCGTCTTAGACCGAGCTGCATATTTGATCTCACAGGGGGTGATGTCGGGTTGGATTTTTTTATAAGTTTCGTGCAGACTGTGAGCGATAATGAACCCACCCCCGTACTCAGTCTCGGTGGTATCGTCCGAACACGTGATCACACCACCGGTGTCTCGGTTAGCGGCGTGGGCTGAACGCGAGCGCCCCGCTGTGACGCCCAGCCAGAACTTGCGGAGGGGCTTCGTTCAGGCTGCCAGTATGGGCAGCACTGTTTTCCGTCTCTCTGCTTTCCCTATTACTATGGGACGCTGGTTGCCGGGGGAAATTTCCAAGAGATGATGCCACAAGCTTTATACTCGACATGAACTTCTGCCAAGGGGAATGACGTTTGGTCGTTCGTTCGCTGGTTTTTAACTCGACAGTAAACACAAAGAGGCTCTGCCATGGCGTTGGGACGTTCTGCCTGGAGTTCATACAGTCTCCACCCGCTTCTTTTGTCAAACAATTTGGGAATCTCTTGTTAGGAAACTTAGCCGTTATCCGGCGCTTTAAGTGACCGACTATGTCTGACCCAAGTTACTGGACCGCGTTACCAAGCTACAAATCTCATTTTGTAACGGGGGCGATGCTCAAGCGATCAAAAAGGTAACGTTTTCGCTCACTGCCGACTTTTGTGTTAATTAAATAATTTTCACAAAAGTCTATGGTAAAAAGCACAACTTGGATCATCAACAGGTTGCGGTACGTGGCCGTTTTATTTATGTTCGCTAGTAGCACTAATATTGTCTTACTTGGAGTTGGATTTAGTATTGAAATGTATCACTAAGCTACTAACTGCTGTTATCCCTGCTACTGGCTAACGTGTAACTAGCTGTCTGCTCCACAACAATGATTCGGTCCGGCTAGGCATACTATAACCGTGTTAAACTGTAGAATAACTGTCTGGCCGTGTTTCCCGAGTTCGCTCGCTTTAATACAGCATCCATCCAGCCGCTGTGCTGAGCGGAGCTTCCCGCTTTGTTTGTGCCGCGCGGAGCCGGAGGGGAGCGCGGCAGTCCCGGCGCGTGGCACTGAGCGGAGCTTCCCGCTTTGTTTGTGTCGCGCGGAGCCAGGGGAGATCGCCCTTCGCGTCGCGTGCCCATGGGCACCGTGTTACCTTGGTAGCGAATGGCGCCGTTGCGTTGTCCCCCTCTAGGACGCTGCCATCAGTATGGGGAAAAAGTTGGTTTGTGTTTAAAATGCTCGGCTGAGCGCTAACTCCTTACAATGGCATCAGGTTATGATGATTATTTGATCAGAGATCTTGATCTTGCATGTTTTTTAGGTTGAAATTAGCAGTGGAAAGAAATTGTCACTATATACGGGCCCAAATTTCTTAAACGTATTGTGTCGTTAAGAAAGCTGTAACTTGCGTTATTAAAAAAAAAAAAAGAACTCGAGAATGCCTATATTATACTTCTTTTGAAAATCAGTTCACCTCCGTACTTACTGTTTTGTGCTCGCTTGTTCGTTCGTTGTTGCCACCCTCCCACACGCACATCTAACTGGGTTAAACCTTGTGGTATTATTTTTTGTCGTTTAATACGTCTGTCTGTATTGGTATTTATTTCATCTTACGGTGTCAATCTTTGCTTCAAAATCGCACCAAACTGAGAAATAAAATTCAAAGACGAGGCTGATTTTGAGTAAAAGTCATAGTTTTGTCGCCATAGTTCTTTATGTAATCTGTGCCAGAATGAAAACAATTATTTATTTGTAGACACCATTTCATCTCAGCTGTTTGACATGCAGTTTTCAGTTTGATCTGGGTGGGATTGTAAGGTCCAGGAGCTGATGGCCCATGAGAGAATTCTGGTGGTGGAGAAGCACTAGTTTGTTTTGAGATGTTACTAAAGCTTAGTTTCTCAGATACATTCTTGATTACTTAAACAAGAATATTGTTACCTAATGAGCAAACTTCAGAGATGGAGGCTCTGCCATTGGATATGTGCTCTTGTTGGTTTGATTTAGGGCAGCACAGAAGACAGATGCAAGATCCTTTCTCACTGTTGCTAGTGAACAACAATGCTGAGGGTTTATTGTCCTCTTTAAACAGTTTTACTTCCTCCCTCGCATAACAAAGATTGTACATTTGACATTTGTAATACAGAATTGGTGGAATATATGCCAAACAAGCTGCTGTATTTACTTTATGGCTCTGACATTTCTTCAGTTGGAAATGGCGTCCAAGTTTCTTTGAAGCTTTGTTTGAGATGTTGGTATTCCGCCATGTTACCCTTTTACTTGCTTCTTATAGGGGTTTGTGGCTGGGATTCTGTAATCATAGTCTGTTCCTGCTAAGCTTCATTTACCTCACTCAGAGCCACAGAATTTGGATCCTGTTCCAGGAAGTGCAGGGGACACCCTGGATGGGACACCTGGCTGTTGCAAGGGGCACATTCTCTGACACACAGAGAGACACTCGCACATGTATAAGGGAATTTACAGACACCAGTTCAACTAATTGTATGTTTTGGGACTGTTGAAGGGAATGTGGAGAACACAGCCAACCCTGGAAGTATGTGACCGCTGGATCCAGTGTTCTGAAAAATTCCTTTTATGGGATTAAAGAGAGCAACGCTAAAGCCACATTCTTGTGCCTGGCATGTATGTTGTGAATCTGTGTGATACATTTGTTGTGTCTTATGTATGCTGATTGATTTTGTTTTTTGTGTGATTACTATTTGGACTGGCTTGGGCAACTTTACCTTTAACCTAATTCGAGCCTAATTGCTGTGACATAGTGAGTTTAATGGAATGTGAGTAAGAGCTTGTCTGTAATTACAATTAATGCATACAACAAGGTGTTTGGGCCCAGAACAGAGGGAACAGAGTTATGTAGCTCTGTCGTCTTGTTAGAGCACCACAGTCAGTGTGAATTGTGACCTTTTACATATTAATTTCAAATTAGTTTTGTGTTTTGTATGCTGGTAGGTGGTGATTTAGGCAATTAGTTGTGTAAGTGAATGTTGAAGGGATCGTTCATCAGTCTTTTGCTACACGACTTCAGTATCAGGACCCTATATCAAAACCAGCTTGCTTGGGTGTGACACAGTTCCAAACTCCCTGTATTGTTTACACATTTGAATGCTTGCTCCGTTCACCTTCAGGCACCTCCTGTAACATCTGTGATTCAGCCTTCTCCTTCCTTTGTTTGCGCTGCATGTGATGTCACTCAGTGCTTGACCCTAAGGGGCCATTTCCTAAACTGCACATTGCCTTGCATTGAACCATGTTTGCAGTCTACATTTTAAAATATTTTTATTTTTGTGGCATATTTCTATTTGTATTGAGTACTGGGTATTTATAAGCAGTCTTTGAGAACGTTGAATTATCTTTTTTCAGAATTTATTTCTTATCCCTTTTCAGAGATTAAAAACATTTGTTTCAAATGAATAGTTTTCTTTTTTTAGGGATTGAATTAAAACATTCCTCATTTTCTTAGCCCCTTGCCCTTTAAGGGCATCTTTTTTATAGAACGGTAAGTTTTCCTAATTTTTGGTTGATCAGTAAAGTCCAGTCGAAGGTCGCATTGCTTCTACTCATCACCATCTTGATGAAGTTCTTCCCTTGTGGTTATTTTGTTTGCTCTAGTTGCCGTAGCAGCAACAGGAAGAGTCTTGGGGTTGGGACCCCGTCGCCCACGCTTTCGCGTCCTCTCTCACCTCTCTTGGTCACAACAGGTAAGAGTGCCCCAAGAGCACTGGCTCCATCGCATGCTTTGTTGTGTGTTCTTTCAGTATTATGCATAAGGCGTTATTACACTGTGAACCCTTCCAGTTGACATGGATATCAAAGGCAGCGATTGCCAGACCAAGCCTCTGTACGTGCCAGTTCCTTCGTGAGAAGTCATAGAATTCATTGGTTACTTGCCCAGTACTGGTCTTGAGGTTCAGGCGGTGTAGCACCACCTAGGATGATGGGTGTCTGGTGTGCGTTGAGAGCTCAGTCCCTGGGATCACCATGCATTTGGGCTTTGCATTATGGGAGCATAAATAGAATGAATGAAAGCCTGTGTCTTAATATGTTTGTTCAACGTTTACTACCTATGTCAAAGTCTGCTGCTATTTTAAAATTTATTCTTCTGTGATGCTGTGATACGTTTAATGTTTCTCAGTAATTCTTGTCTCTCTCCCACTCCCCCTGTCTCTCTCATTTTCTGTCTCTTGTCTGTCTCTCTGTTCCAGCTGGTAGCAGTCCCTTAGACAGCCCCAGGAATGTGTCCACCAGTGCCACTCTCAACTTCCCCTTTGCTCGCAGGTAGGACATTATACTCTTTGCCTATGAGGACTGCTGCTTCTCTGCTGTACTAGCAGCGTCTCTGTTTCACACATCGTTGGGTGCCATGGCTGCAGTATCAGTTACACACCAAGCGGTTTCACAGTAGGAAGACAGCCTTGTTTTCAAGCCTTCAGCTCAGCAGTGATAATGTGACTGATTGTTATGTAAAGTACTGAATATAGGAAACTTGATTGGCAATTTTCTGTTTAGCACAAATGGGGCTGGCATCATAGCCCTGTTTTAAACCCTATCTTTAAGGATTTGCCATGGTGCTGAACAGCAATGTCTCTTTCATTTTGTAACTAGCTGGTAGGTAAATTACATATAAAGCTACTATCATTTTTGGTTTCAAGTCCTCTGTTTCTGATTTCAGTGCATCCATTCCAGTAATGTGCTCAATCAGTCTAGCATAAGAAATATGCTTTTTTATTTTCAAATTTTTGACCATAGCCTTACTTGTTTTGTGTTGGTCTCTCTCCAGGTCTAGCTCAAGATATTCATGGCAGTCTGTTATAAATCATGAAGAAACGTAATCGTGTTCAATTTAGGAAGGTTTCTTTTTTTGCCTTTTTTTGATGTATTAGAAGGGGTCCTTGGCAATGCCTATCTTCCTGCAGTCCCTATGATTGCCTGTCTTAAGGCTTCCTCTAGAGTCCCTGTGACTGCCTGTCTTAAGGCTTCCTCTAGAGTCCTTGTGACTGCCTGTCTTAAGGCTTCCTCTAGAGTCCCTGACTCTAAAATGTCTCTGCCCCCTCCATTATCACCTTCTGAATTTGATTTCTCTGCTGAAAAGTGGCAGTGACTCATTCTGGTCTGTCTTTAGAGACTGAGCGAGTTGCTTTTTCACTGTGCACTTAGTCACAAAAGAGGGCTGCACCTCCAGCTCCTGTTTGAAGTTCGAAGTACCCTAAGACGAGCCTTCCGTTTGCGTCGTATGTAATTCGGGTCACAGTCAAATGCATATGCTAATTGCTGTTAAGGCCTCTGAAACTTACTACTTTTTTCAGAACTATTATGTCATTCTGTGTTTTTGTTGGGTTTGTTGGGATGTTGGAATTTCCCCACACTGCTTTTCCCAAGCTGAGCATGTTTTCAGGCTGTTGTGTGGAATTCAAAGCCTAACCCTAATATGTCCACACCACAGTGTGCCCAACAGCTCCCTGCTGATGCAATAATGCAAACTGACCAAAGCAATCTCTGGGTGACAGGAGGGTTCATCTACAGAACATTTCTGTGTAAAATATTAGGGTCCTTATGCAGCGGAACGTAATCAGAAAGTCTTTCGATTATATGCACTCTTCATTTTCATAAATGCTATCGAACGTCATTAAGATGGTTAACGTCCAAGCTCATCTTTTCTCTCTCTCCTCCTCTTCACCTGCCCACACCATTCGTCTTGTTGCCCTAACTCCTAAGCCATGTGATTCGTACTGACAGGTAGCATCAGTTTTTGTTTTCATTTTGAATTCCATTTCACTTTACTCTTCCAGTGTTTGCCAGTGGAATTTGTCTTGTCAGTGTAGCCTTGTTTACATGATATTTCTTAGGCTGACCTCCAGCACAGTGTTCATTACCATTTGTAATGTACATTTACCCATTTGAATAAAAAATGTACATCATAAATGACCCAAGGAGCCCCGGTATTCTGGGACAGGCTGCTGGTCCTTGCTGGTCCGGACCTAATCCTGACCTTGAGCATTGCTGTGTACTTGTGGCATGTGGGGGTGAGGCTTTAATGTGATTCCAGTCTCAACTCACCTGTTTTCCAGAGCGGAGGGAAGAAGATGGTCGTTGGCATCCCTCCCCTCATCTGGCTATGGTACCAACCCCCCCAGCTCCACAGTCTCAGTGAGTCGCTCGCCTCTCTGCAGCCTGCTGTGTTACTTAACCCTGTTATCCAAACCTAAGGGCTGGTTTAAACCTACTGCAGACTCTCATGTACCACAATGCGGGTTGCATTTGTGATGTAATTTTGGTCACAGACGTCAGGTGTGGAGACAATGTTTCCGAGCCGCCCACCACTGGAGAATCAAATACGACATGGACAGTCTGTTGTCTGACTCAAATGCACCTTGATGGTTCATTAGTCAGGGGAATTAGCAGGAAGTCAGAAAGGAGATCAGACCAAAGATTGTATATAAACACCTTTTCTACCCTCTCTGATAAGACTGAAGACAAACCTGATGAGCGGATTCCAAGGAAGGCTGGCCAAGAAGGTTCAGAAATACCGGCGTTTTGTTTGGTTCCTCGCAATGGGATTTTAAAGATTCCCAAATGGCTACACACTAGAATAAAATACATGCTTGTAACAGTAATGCCATATATCCCTGCGTACTGTAAGCACTCAATACAGCTTATGTCAAATACTTATTTTTAATGTAATGCCCATATCACACTTCATAAACGTGACTTAAGAGCAGCTTTCCTCTACAGCGCCACCCCAGGCCTGGGGACAAAATATGCAGCGGCCTGGCATGTGTCTAGGGATTCATGTGGTGCGACTATAGTGTGCTGGTGCGTTTGCGTCTGTCGTAGGTGTAAACTAGCCCTTAGCGAGAAACCATGAATTGCAAATGTAAAGCAGGCCTTCTCCTTAAACTATCTTTCTGTTACTTGTATGAGGCCGGCAGGGGGGGGGGGGGGGGGGGGGGGGGGGGGGGGGGGGGGGGGGGGGGGGGGGGGGGGG
>JABFEB020000033.1:456770-467486 GCA_019775895.2 Stomatorhinus ivindoensis | reverse complement strand
GACCCCAGAACCAAATGCCTATGTGTAAGATTGGTGCTCGACCTCAGAACCATATGCCTATGTGTAAGATTGGTGCTTGACCCCAGAACCAAATGCCTATGTGTAAGATTGGTGCTCCACCCCAGAACCAAATGCCTATGCGTCCTTTTTGACTGGAGCTGTCTTAAGATCATGATCATGTTCCTCAATAAGGCCTTTCATCGTTAAGGGCTGAAAAAATAGAAAGCTTTACTGTTTGTTAGGCACAAATCTGTATATAAAAACAAATTAAACAGATCTAAAATACTAAAGATTCGAGCATGACAAATCTGTGAAGTAGAAATGCTGGCGGCGCTGCTGGTGCCCATCTGTTCTGGGGATGATGCTTTACCTTCGATTACTGAGATAAAAACTCAGCAGCCAGTCAGGCTTCCTGTGAAACACCTTTCATTCCTGTTATTCTCTCAGTGTTGTTAATGTTGCACTTCATTATAAAGGTGTGAGGGGACCACCAGAGTGCGCCCACTGTGTGAAATGCGACCCCTATGCATTATGGGAAGGAGAATGATCCTTCATGAAGGTAACATGCAGACTGCTTAAAGCCTCTGAATTTGAGTTATTGGCTCTCTTCAGATTGGCACCCAAATATAAAAATAAAAACACTTATTATTTTGTTGTCTGCACGATACCATAGCGCTATATATCCATGATCGTTTTCTGTTCAGAGATCCATATTTCCTGTAAAGCACTTTAAATAGCCTCCGTTTGTCGCTCCCTGAGGAATCAGAGTTATCTCTGCTCGGTGTTTGTAGCAGTAACCTGGGCTTGTTTAATGTTGCTCCAAGAAGCCATTTTCAGTCCTTTTAATGCCACTGGTGAACTCGTCTGACACTTGACTGTAAATGTATCCTTGAAGGCTGAGACGGGAGCTCAGGGGAACCGTTTGTTTAAAAAGCTCCTGTAAAAGTGTGTATACTTGTAGTCAGGTGCTGAGATAGTGCGTACACTATGGTATTAGGGTTCAGGATCAGATACAGCCAGGAGGCGTGGTGACGGGGGGGGGGGGTCTCGCTGGGCTCTGACGTGGCCCCGCATTATGGGTCACCTTAGAGAATCACTCTCCAGTCCAGTCCGCTTGTTCACAATACACAGAACAGTGTACATGTGTCAGTCCCTGCTGGATTTTGCAGAGTATTTTTGTGATTGGTGTGGCCAAAAATGCTGCATTTTGCAGCAGCTTGTTTAAGGAAAATCCGCAGCTTTAGATTTTTTTTAAAGAAGCTACCAGTGAGAAAATATGGATCCATCAAGTTCTTCTTGTCCTATTCAGGGTCATTGAGGGACTGGAACCTATGGGTGCAAGGAAATGAACAGCCCAGGATGGGGTGTCAGCCAGGGCAGGTGACTTCAGGCTTTGGGCCTGGGGGGCTGGAATACCTGCAGAAACCCCTTTAACGACATGGTGAGAAGGTGCAAACTCCACACACATGGAGCCACGGCAGGGATTTGAACTCTGGTCCTAGAGGTGTGAGGTGACTTCTAACCACTGCACTGCACCGTCACCCCTCCCTGCAAAGACACAGACACAGACATAGACATATGTACTTACTCTGTATATTTAATTTTATATCACATAATCACATTTCAGTGCTTATTTTTATTCTGAATTCAAGAACCATTTGCCTCGGTCATGATATGCAATGTATTTGCAGTGGGATCGACACTGTGTAGTTTTACAGCACGCCACCAGGGGGCACATAATTTCTAACGTACAACATCAGAATTAACAGAAGGATATAAAAAGTGTTCTCAGTCGGGGGCAATACTGCTTGAAGCCCATTTGCACCCTTGGCAGGTTTGACCCCGGTGCCCCGTGTCAGAAGAGAGCGCCCCAGCTGACAGCCTGTGTCGCCTAATGGGTCTATTCAGGCTAAACATGTAGCTATTTATGTCCTTATGACCAGGCAAAAGGAGTAAATGCAAATCAGCTGTCTGTCGTGTACATTAGTCATGGTGGAAAGACAAAGCGACTTGAGGACGTCTGACGCTGTCATACTTTCGGTGTGGATTCCCTTAAGTACTCTGCTCCGGATTCCAGCTAACAGTCCAGAAGCCCCAGATTAGCCTTAAATGTTAGATTTTAACATAAATATGGTGAAAAGGCAGAAGAGTGTATGGAAAACCTGGAACGACTTTTAGCATTTACCTGCGTAACATCTTCGCAGAAACAGCCAACTCTCGGAGCCTTGATAATTTTCCGTGTCCAAACACTCCATAAATGTCAAACAAAAGAAAACCAGGAGAGAATAATACCCCCCCTGTGGGAGAAAGCGAGCCGGGGGCCACATTTATGATCTTTTGCAGATATTTTGAAGAGTTTGATGATGGTCAGGGGTGATGTGTCTTACCCATATCTCAGTGCGCCTCCATTTGCCTACGGATGCCATGTTTATACCATGTAAGTGTCAGAGTGAGGCAGATATTTCCACTTAGAAACCTCTGGAAAGCCAGGACACGTAACACGCCTGCCGGTAACTATTCCCATTGCACAGTATGAAAATATGACACTTCACTCGGAGAGGAAAGGGTTAAATGCGTAGCCCTGTTCTCAGGCCCTGCCCTGTCCTGCTGTGGGGCGTGCAAGCCCAAGCGTCTGTGGAACCGCGTCCATCTAACATGTCAGGCCCAGCGAGTACAGGCAGGCAGGCAGCACGGGGTATCCGAGCGGCAGGGACGTCCCGGGACAAGTCGGAACACCCGCGGAGCGTGGGGGAGCGTGGGGGAGCGCCAAGTCGAGCTCCTCACTGCCTCAGACACACACTCTTCGGGTCCGCTCGCCTGCCTTGGACCTGATCCCGACTTCTGTTGCTCTTAAACCTTCCGAAGGGAATAAAAACAGGCTCCGGTTATTGAGGTTACATTAACAAAAAACTGAGCTGAGCGTGATTTTAAAGAGATCTTACCCTAAATTACACAGGAGTTTCCTGTTTTTCAGTAAAAGTGCTGTGTATGTCAGTTTGCATGTGGACCAAAACCACCGGGAAGATAGCAGCTGATAAGAACTGAGATAGTGTTTCCCCTCAGCTCCCTGGGGACGTCTTCCAGGGCAGAAGCTGCTCACCCTAGGAGGCGACGTTCTCTCGAGCTCTGCTCCACGTGGAACCTCCAAGCATTATCTCTCCAGTTTTTTGGACCACCCTGCCGTGGGAAGAGGTCACCTTAAAGGCTCAACAGAGAACCTCCAAGCATCATCTCTCCAGTTTTTCGGACCACAAGAAAGGAAAACTTCAGAATCTAGGGAAGGACAGAGAATATCAGTTTGAGAATTCGGATGGTAGATTAGCAATCCTTCTGGCTAAGCTCCAGTGTGGGATATCGCTGCAGCTCTGTTCAGCCATGTTGTGAAGACCGTCCCTCTGGCTGTGGCTCTTGGCTGACGGGCCCTGGGGCAGCATGCCGGCTGGGCCCAGAGGAGGTTATAGTGCCATATGCTCAAGGTGCATCGTCGCTGTTACTCTTATGGTTGTTGATACGAGACGTAACTACGATGAATAAAGACAGGAGCTTCCCCAGGAAAACAATGCAGCTGAACTACGGCTCTACGCGGAGGCACTCCTGTATTAGGTAGGTAAACTTCACTTTAGAGCCCGAATGGATTTTCCTCTGTGCTGGGAGAGGAGCTGTTGTAGATGCTAGTCATGCGTACAGCGCCCCCTGCAGGGCCTCAAATTGCCAGCAGCATAAGTGTTTTTGAGTTTGAGATAAGCCGCATATTGTGACGGGTTGTTTAGCTGGAATCGGCGTGCATCAAATCATGTCTGCCAGGGACTGTTTGCCCTCATTAAGGCTCGGTCACATTGCAGTCCATCTCAGCTGCTTGGTAGTGATGTTCACACTGAAGCCCAGCAGTCACCTGTAGCAGTCGTGGTTAACGGGCATCAGTCACCTGTAGCAGTCGTGGTTAACGGGCATCAGTCACCTGGAAATGCCCCTGAGACCAGCCTATCAGGAATGAGCAAGCGGCGTGTGTGTATGAGAGAGAAAGAGAGTGATTTACCCTGTTTCTCTCTCTCCTCGGTATGTGATGGATTGATGGATGGATGGATGGATTCGCTGCCTGTAAGCTTGCTGTGCTGCCTGCTCCTCCTTGCCAGAGAGCAGCTTAGCACCATGGGAATCGATGGCACAGTCTGAGTGCTGACATCCACATGTGGCGTACGGGGGGCAACATTGACCACAGCCCAGAAAGGTTCCCATGACCTGACTTGCCACTGTTCCTACGAGATGGGGCTCATCAAGCTTTGCAGTAGGTGATGGAAAATCTGGAGTGGTAATAGTGGTGTGTGTTTGAGGACGCACACGGTCAGGGTCAGACGATCAGATTCACGCAGTCAGGGTCAGACAGTCGGATACACGCGGTCAAGGTCAGGCGGTCGGATACACGCGGTGAGGGCCAGGCAGTCGGATACACGCGGTGAGGGCCAGGTGTTCGGATACACGAGGTCAGGGTCAGGCGATCGGATACAAGCGGCCAGGCTCAGGCGGTCAGATACACGCGGTGAGGGCCAGGCAGTCGGATACACGCGGTCAGGGTCAGGGTGTCGGATACACGCAGTCAGGGTCAGGCGGTCGGATACACACGGTGAGGGCCAGGTGTTCGGATACACGAGGTCAGGGTCAGGCGATCGGATACAAGCGGCCAGGCTCAGGCGGTCGGATACACGCGGTCAGGGACAGGCAGTCGGATACACACGGCGAGGGCCAGGTGTTCGGATACACGAGGTCAGGGTCAGGCGATCGGATACAAGCGGCCAGGCTCAGGTGGTCGGATACACGCGGTCAGGGTCAGGTGTTCGGATACACGCGGTCAGGGTCAGGTGTTCGGATACACGCGGTCAGGGTCAGGTGTTCGGATACACGCGGTCAGGGACAGGCGATCGGATACAAGCGGCCAGGCTCAGGTGGTCGGATACACGTGGTCAGGGACAGGCGGTCGGATACACGAGGTCACGGTCAGGCGGTCGGATACACGAGGTCACAGTCAGGCGGTCGGATACACGCGGTCAGGGTCAGGTGTTCGGATACACGAGGTCAGGGTCAGGTGTTCGGATACACGAGGTCAGGGTCAGGTGTTCGGATACACGAGGTCAGGGCCAGGTGTTCGGATACACGAGGTCAGGCTCAGGCGGTCGGATACAAGCGGCCAGGCTCAGGCGGTCGGATACACGTGGCGAGGGCCAGGCGATCGGATACATGCGGTCAGGGACAGGCAGTCGGATACACGCGGCGAGGGCCAAGCGATCGGATACACGCGGTCAGGGACAGGCGGTCGGATAGACGAGGTCACAGTCAGGCGGTCGGATACACGAGGTCAGGGTCAGGTGGTCGGATACACGCGGTCAGGGTCAAGCGATCAGATACACGAGGTCAGGGTCAGGCGGTCGGATACACGCGGCGAGGGCCAGGCGATCGGATACACGAGGTCAGGGACAGGCGGTCGGATACACGCGGTCAGGGCCAGGCGGTCGGATACACGCGGCGAGGGCCAAGCGATCGGATACACGCGGTCAGGGACAGGCGGTCGGATAGACGAGGTCACAGTCAGGCGGTCGGATACACGAGGTCAGGGTCAGGTGGTCGGATACACGCGGTCAGGGTCAAGCGATCAGATACACGAGGTCAGGGTCAGGCGGTCGGATACACGCGGCGAGGGCCAGGCGATCGGATACACGAGGTCAGGGACAGGCGGTCGGATACACGCGGTCAGGGCCAGGCGGTCGGATACACGCGGTCAGGGCCAGGCGTTTGGATACACGTGGTCAGGGTCAGGCGATCGGATACAAGCCAGCGTTTAATCCCATGCCTCAGTATCTCAGTTGGTACAAATGCGGGCCCACTAAGCGTGACTCCGAAGGGCTTTGCCAACAGCTTCCAGATGTGCCAGCAACCGGCTCGCATGGAAACTCCAGGAAGCGGCCAGTGATGCTGAGAAGAGTCACTCAAACCGCAGTGAGACCAAATGCGTCAGTCAGAC
Source organism: Stomatorhinus ivindoensis (assembly GCA_019775895.2). Lineage (NCBI taxonomy): Eukaryota > Metazoa > Chordata > Actinopteri > Osteoglossiformes > Mormyridae > Stomatorhinus > Stomatorhinus ivindoensis. Next base: position 461,473 of record JABFEB020000033.1, on the reverse strand, counting down.
TCCCGAAGGTCTGATGCTGCGGCAGCCATCTGCGAGGTGCTGTGGTCGGCACAGAGCCAGCGGGATGGCAGGCATTGGGGCGTTGCTGTGACCTAGAGCACATCAGGTGGACAGGTGGCATACTTTCAGGAGGCGCTCACTGTCTTCACAGGCCTTTTGTTTAGTCTCACACTGTGTGTTTAAGCTAAGCTAAATACGAATCGGATACTAAGCGATGACATCCATCTGTCCATCTAAGAATGAATAACGGGATCGCTGGGCGCCTGGACTGCATCGCAGGAAGCAGGAGGAACATGGAGAGGCTGACAGCCATGGTGGGAGGCACAGGCCGCCACACGTTCAGACAAACACCGAGCCGCATAAGCCTGCCTCAGTCAGATGTGATTCTGTAACAGGTATAAAGCCGGTTATGTCAGTTCTGCTGCTTGTTGTCTTGCTCAGAGTCGACCCCGTTTGTTTTCTCTCAGAGATCATACGTGTTAATCCTCTGCCACTGAAAGACAGTTACAGGGCAAAATGTCTGCTTAGTGCCAAGTGGGGAAGATGCCCGCACCAGCTGCTTGGGTTTTACGCTGGGAAGCTTTTCACAGACCAGTGAGACAATATAAATATTTGTACTGGTGGGACAGGAGGAAATGATTTACATGGAAGCGCCGGAGTTTTAGTGTGATCGGGGAAGCACAGACAGCGGGCCGCTTTCCCAAATAACTCACTGAGAGTCCGCACCCCCCCCCCCCCCCATGAAGTTTACTGATTCATTGGCACGGCTGCCCGGGGGCATCGCTAACAATTCTGGGCCCCCTGACAGCGTGTCACATTGGGCTTCTGCTGAGGAGTTGATGTCATCAACAGTAGATTTCTCTGTAATTATGCTGTAACACAAAAACAGAAAATGTAACAGAAGTGAAGACCAGTCAACCGATTATCTTTTATAATTTGAGACTTGCCTTTAATTCTGGGCCCCCTCCAGTCCGGTTCCTTTTCTTTAGCATGGTGCTGGTTCTGGCAGCTTCCTGATTCTGTGTTTTTTTCACAGTTAACCCTCCTCGATGGGAGAGTGACCCACCTCTGCCCCCCGCAGGCCTCTGAGAGAACAGCTGCTTGCACACCCGCAGTGTACAAATGTCTCTCCACAAAACATCTAGCACCTCCATGCAAAAAGCAGTATCTTGCAGGAAACACACAAGCATGGCCGCCTGCTCCAACCCCCACACCTCTGTGGCACTGATTCTGCACATTGCAGTAGCCATTGCTGAATGTTTTTGAGTTATGTTTATAGGCATGGCCTTGACAAAAGAGCCAAGCCTGTTTAGGTAACTGGGTGAACTGGGTGCACACTGCAGAATAAGCCAGGTGTGGAGCTAAGTCCCGCACTGCCTCACACTGGAGTGCCGTTTGCCGTTTGCGCCTGTCCCTGCTTTTGATTTCAGTGCGACTGCCAGTATCTCAACACTAACTGTATCTGCCATGGAGTGCTTCAGTGTGTTATTCATACAGTGCACTTTTATTTCACATATTAACTGGAGTACACCTGGAGTAGAAAGTCGTGATGGTATCTTTCTTTGTGACTGAGTGACCCCTGCTGGGTGAATGGTGTAACTGCAGCAGTATGATCTGTTTGTAGGCTGGATCCTGCTTGGCTCATGGTGGGTTTTTGTCTTACACAACTGATTGCATCTTTACTTGGTCTTTGCCTGTTTTTTGTTGGGCGATTTCTAACAGACACAGAGTCTGCTTGTGGTTGTGCGGATTGTCAACACCAAATGATTTAGGATAGACCAACCTGGGTTTACTCTGGCCAACATATACTCTATTTGCTAATTAGCAAGCATAAACAGCAAGCCCTGCAAAACACTGATCAGCACCCAGCAGAGTCCTGTGCTCTTTCCACAAGGGGGCGTAACAGATCCAGCTGTGAGTTCTGCTTGTGGGACAGCATTTAAAGAACAATCTTCAAATGACTAGTTTCATGCTGCCTGAAGTTATAGAGCTGCATGTCCAGCCTGCGTCTTCCTCAGCACAACAATGTAGATTAATCAGTACGATTCTTTAATGTAATGAAAACGTGCTGCGTAGCAGAAAGCTGACTCATGAGTGTTACTGGGGTGCGTACGTCATCCAGCCGGTATTTGATTGGGCCACCTTGCCCAGGCCTCGACCCCATTGGCTACAGGGCGGCTATCCATGGTGGGGGGGGGGCACCCACATCAATATCAGGAGCAGCTGGGCAGGTTTTCCTGCTGATTGGGCCATTCAGACCCACTTGGGTCACGCTGTGCCTTGATGATGGACACTGGAGTGTATATACAACCCCTAACCCCCTTTTCAACGATCATGTTTAAAGTGCACCCATTTGTACCAGCTGTTACCCAGAGTTCCTTCCCCCCTGCAGTGCAGGGCATGTGGCCTGTTAGTGATGATATGCTATCCTTTTCTGGCACATTCTGTCTGCTTCCAGGCCATTTCTTCCAGTCAGCAAGAGCCAGAACTGAATGAAGTGACGCAGTAATAATGTCTGGGAGTCCAGTGACCTGGAGGGTAGTTCTCTGGGCTGGCGGATGCCTTCCAGTGGCGGCCGGCCCTGTAAGCACGAGCGAGCGCCAGGTGCAGGTGGGCTCTGCTCTGCCGCCCCCTACCTTCAGACTCCTGCCATCCTGGCCTGTCTCTGCACACACATTCAGTCCCTCATGTACTTTCTGGAGGACAGAGAAAAAGCATCCAGGCTGTGAGCCCTCAGCTGCAGGCCGCTGGCCGGCCTTCACCACTGACACTGCGTGTGAGCCTAAGATGGGAAATGCCTTTGTTCTTCCACTTGAAATGGGAAACCAGCAATGCTATCAAGACAAAGAACTCTGTTCCGGAAGCCTGTTTTTTGGCTTTACAGTTATCCAAAGATACTGAAACCCCCAGAGACTTCCTAGTGCTTGGAAGTGCAAGTGGTCAGCTGATATTGTGGTTCACTTCTGGAAATAAAGAGCAATGAATGAATTCCTGAATGCCTGGCATTCCGTTAATTGGAGGTTCAGCCTGCCTGCACGGCATTCATGAGTGTCCAAGGAAAGCTCTGGGTCTCTGCAGCAGAGTTTGAAACATCTGAAATGTTTGAAGTATCTGAAATGAGATGTCACCCAGGAAATGAAATGCATTCTCATTAAAGAGGCTTGCCACAAAGAGATTTACTCTCACTGCTTGCTGCAGAAGCGTTTATATGGGAATCTGTGAGCTTCATTTGCATGTGAAATTATCCTGCAGAACCGTTACCCCTCCGGAACAGAGCAGGTCAGTGGTGCTGTCAGGGCTGAAATAACTGAGTTCCATGTTATGTTGCATAAAATGATAGCATCGATTTTCCCAGAGTACTCTTTGGGTGTCTGCCCAACATACTGCATACTCTTTCAGTTGGTCTGCAGTGAAGTTAAATACGATATGATACAGTTTTATTGATTGTCCTGCAGTCTATTTTTGTAATTTTTACAGAAGAAACATGTAATTGGCTTTCAGTTCACATCTGCTGTACTCCCCAGGATAGTGTGAGGCCAGCAGTTCACATGCGTGAGTCTTTCCGTCAAGCTCTGGTGAGGGAAGTAGCACCTTGATTATACATCTTTTAAGGTGAAAATATTGCACAAATTGTACATTGAACAAACCATCTCTGAGTGATGGATTTCATTGTAACTGAGTGTGTGTAGATTATGTTTAATGAGGCTGATTCAGGTCGGGCTCCCATCTGGAATAATCGTCATCATACTAAGCTGTTGGATGTGATCTCTTTCACTTCCTCTGTTGAAATGTGTGAATCATTGTGGCAGCATATTGAAATCTGGGCCTGACGGTGCCCAAACCTCGTTGGGTATTTTTACAGAGAAGTTTGGGAAAACTACTTGCCAAAGTTTGCAAAGAATGATGACTTGAAAGGCAATAATTAGATTACAAAAGTTAATGTGATTGTTTTTGCAGGCAGAATAGGAAGTTTACCCTGGTGCAAATTAATTGAAGCAAGGTGTTGCATTTATACTGTGGATCGACTGTGGATCTCAGTCACAATAATTCATACTTATTGCCTGGGTTCGGATTTAGGACCTGGTCCATTGGTAAAAATTCTATGAGAATAACGCAGGATGGGCCACCTCCATCGCAGGGCACATACCCCATTCATGCCTACGGGAAATTTGGCAAATCCAATTAACATTAGTATCTCTTTGGACAGGGGCAGCATGGTTGGGCAGCGGTTAGTGCGACCACCCTCACATCTCGTGTTCCATGTGTATGGAGTTTGCATGTTCTTCGCATATTCATTTACAGCATTTGGCAGACGCCCTTAGTTGTTGTTGTGGGGTTTTATCTAGGTAATCTGGTTCCACTCCCCAGTCCAAAAATACACAAATTGCTCATAGGTCTGCGTGTATGGGCTGGTGCCCTATCCAGGGTTGTTCTCTGTCTTTTGCCCATAAGCTCTGGACTCCCAGTGAACTGTGAATAGGATAAGTGGTTTCACAGAATGGATGGATGGATGATTTTGGGCTGTGGGAAGAAACCAGAAAACCTGGAGTCATTCTAACCCCACCCGAGCAGGCCTGCCAGTCTGTGGGCACAGTGCCTCCTCTGTCCAACCACCCAGCTCTATCTCCACCCGAGCAGGCCTGCCAGTCTGTGGGCACAGTGCCTCCTCTGTCCAACCACCCAGCTCTATCTCCACCCGAGCA
>JABFEB020000033.1:413127-424465 GCA_019775895.2 Stomatorhinus ivindoensis | reverse complement strand
CCCTTTGTAGCTCACTATAGATCCACAAACAAGGCCCATAACCCCCAGCTCCATGGGTGCTGCCCTTTGTAGCTCACTATAGATCCTTAAACAAGGCCCATAACCCCCAGCTCCATGGGTGCTGCCCTTTGTAGCTCACTATAGATCCTTAAACAAGGCCCATAACCCCCAGCACCACGGGTGCTGCCCTGTGTACCTAACCTGCTCTCACCAACAGAGAGCAAGGCAGGGGAGGCATTAAGAGAATTTCTCCATGGGGATCAAGAAAGTGTCTATTATTAACTATAATATTTCGCAATATACCAACAAGTCCAAGACAATAAAAACCCTCTCAAGAGCAGTACTACAGCCCAGTCAGGAAGTCATAAAGAATCTGTAAACAGCATGCAGAATTCTTTCAGCCTGTTTCATTCTTTCAGAATGTCAGTGTATTTGACATTCACATCTGAATGATACTAGGTAAAGACAGGAGAAAATTCAGAACTGCAAAGCTGAAATAACAGCTATTTATGAACAACAGAAATGCTCACTTCATGTTTGCCAAAAATTTGCACGATCCTCAGAAGTTCTGGAATGAAATGAGTACTGTCAGGCCAACACAGGCTGTGTTACATCTGAGCAACCACACACTGGATTCCAAATAAGAGCCCCATATCTTTGGCCAAGCGTGGTTGTAGCCGTGTCATGGAGTTGTCAAGCTTTGCTGCATAGGGACCTGGGTGATAGCCATCACTGAATGAATTCTGCTATGTATCAAAGAATCCTACAGGAGCACGTCAGGACATCCATCTGTGAGATGAAGATGAAGCACTTTAGGCAATGGAGCAAACTGCCCGCAGTGTAAAACACACAGAAAGTCTGAATAATAAGAAAATGAAAAAGCACCGGATTGACCCGAGTCAAAGCCCAAAGCCTGCTGAGATGCTCTGGCAAAGCCTGCACATGCAGTTCATGTTCATAGGGCTCACAAATGGCACAGAGTTTCACATGTAGGACTTGGCTAGAATGACTACATGGTTCTGCATAGTGTGACACAAGCCAAAATGGCCACAGGCTCCAGAACTGGCTTCCCATGGTGAAGATTCTGGAAATGCGGCCATGATATGGGGGACATTTTCCTGGCACAGATCATGGTAGATGAGAATACATACAGGACTGTCATGGCTGATCATGCCTATCCCACAGTACCTTGGAATCTTCCAGAATTAATATCTCCCTGTCCAGAGGGCACAAGTGGTCACTGAACAAATCAAACTATATGCCATGGGTCCCTCAAACAGTGTCATCTGTGGCTGAATTCACTGAAAGCATTCTGAAAGTGTGTGCTGTCTCAGCCCACTGTTAACACACTTTTTGCTGCCATCTCTGTGGTTGTGGTACATGCCTATATATGGTGTCAGAAACACAGTCTTCCATCCAGCCTGGTTAGGTTGTACGCAGGGTTCACACATGGACAAAACTGCTAGCATGTTTTTATGTATTTTAAATCTTGAATAAGAGTTAAGAACAACTAATGATGATTTTCTTTGTACCTAGAAATAAATCAGGCAGATAGTGCAGATGGTACTGTTTACTTAAATGCTGAGAAGATCGTTTATGGCAAAGCTTGTTGCATTTTACTCCTAGAAAAGGGAACAATTGGAAAGTGAAACAGGCTTGAAATTTACATTTAGCAGATGCCTTTGCCCAAAGTGACATACAAGCAAGGTAGGTAGTAATACTTGTACCTGGGCACCTTTCTGATGTTATCAGAAACATGAGAGTTATCATTTTAAGGGCACAGAGAGGACAGCGATTCATGAAAGTTTGTAACTTGATGCTGAAGGAGGGCTGGATGGGTGCGTGTCAGCATTTAGGGGACTGTCACCTGCCAGGCAGTACGCTCGTCAAAGACACTCCCTCGCTAAGCTGACTGCTGTCTGCATCCACGATGCAAAGTTCCAGCAATATGGAGCTCATTACTGATGCCACCCAACTTATCAAAGCCTAGAAGAGCTCCAAAAGCCATTTCTGCGAAGGAAGCAACTCATGTGCTAACAACTGCATGCATCATGGAGACATTTTTTAATGATACAACAAAACTTCATTAATACAACAAAATTTCAAGTCCAGATTTGACAAGCAAGTCCCTCCTTCTCCACCAAATTCTGCTTTGTCATGGTACATGGGTGGAGCTTTGGGACTGACTGACATCTGAGCTGGCCAATCATACAGCCTGAAATTAAAGCGTTTCCATGCTCTGGAAAGTAAGGAAAGACTGAAGTTCAAACTTGGTTTTTGTTGCACCCTCAGGTTTGGATCTCGTTACCGGGAGCTTGTATCAAGTGCTCATCATTTTTGATACCGACATCCCAGAAGAGCTTTGATGAGTAGTTATGGACTTTCTGTGGTTAGTAAATTGTTCTAGCAATCTCCTCGTCAGTTATACCTCTGGAAAAACACCCTTGTTCTAACCATACAGAAATGGATGTCACAAACTACAAACACAACACCATTAGTGATTTAGAAAAATATGATTATTGTTTATTGCTTTCTACTAATGTGAAGCATGTCTTGAAATTCATAAAATGCATTTTTCACAAGCAAAAACAAATATTACTGTTGTTATTTTTAAGATAGGGTTAGCTTTTTGCTGGTTCATACTTGTGTTCAATGACAATGCATAACAGTCAAAAACTTGCTTTAATTACTTACATAACTGTGGCATAAGAGGGGAGGGTTTCCTACAAATAGTTACAAAGTAATTGTTTTGGGTTATTTCAACTATTAGTTGTTAATTCCAGTAATTACCCACATTTCTCCAAATATGCAATGGCTTGGTCACTGAGTTTTGAGTTTATTCATAAAAATTCAATAACTCAGCTATGACTGTTCAACTGTATGCACACCAAAATCTTTTTTGCCTTTTACCATCAAGAATGGGTCCCAATAATTGACCCAGCAGAATTTGCACTTGCTGAACGCAAGGCCTCATTCTTAATCCATCCAGCCATCCAGCCATCAATCCTTCCATCTCAAGCTCCGTTATGCTCCTTCAGTCCATACCTTCTCGCGTCAGTGGTGGCACAGAAACCCAATTATATCCCCCATAACTCTGGATTCCGTGTCTGTCAACATGACGACCTTGCGCCTAACCCTAACCTCAACTACAAGAAACGACACAAAGTACAAGACTTATGGCATTTTTAGTTTTCTGAGTGCATTCACAGATCTTTGTAGGGACCTGAGAAATGGTCCCCACAACATCAAAAAACAGGTTTTTATTATATTGGGGGGAAATTTGGTCACAATGTAATAACACACATACACACACTATAAATATTTGTGTGTAAAATATACATACAAACACACTCAGATTTACATGTGTATATTTGTGTGTTGCATTAGCTACATATTACATATATTTAAGTATAAACGGTTGTCCAGTCGACTGAGAATTTTTAGACCGTTTTTCTCATAAATTATAGAGAAACTCAGCTGGTTGAATTAATTATTAACTGAACTGCCTTTAACGCCTACTGAATATTTCAGTACATTTGGGCTGGAGCCTTATCTCTAGTGGTGCTCATACACGTCAATCAATGCCCTAGTCATCCCGAAAGCCCGCCTTCCTTAGTCAGCAACTGTCAATCAAGTGACGTCGGTGTTTCTGCAGGTGCAAGACGAAGTGCTGCATCAGTGCAATAGAAGCTGCATCAAAAATCGCTTTAAACGGTAAGAGCGCCGATGTTTTCCGTCGTTTTCGGTAATTGTTGTTAAAACTGTGCGAGCTGTTGCGGGTCCTGGCGATGTGCTGTCACAGACGCTCTTTCAGCTTGAAAAATACGTTGAAGAGGATAACCTTCATTTGACACACGATGCTTTACAGAGCACCCGTGTATGTCTCCAGTGTATCTGGAGACATTTTCACAAACGATCCTGTTTATTCGGGTTGCTTTTCCCGGAGTGTTTTCGGAGGCTTTGCGATGCACTGCGTCATCGTGTCGCCACCGGAATGACTGGCCGGAAAGCCGTGTTCGTCTTTGTGTTTTATTCTGTCCAGCCCCAGGGTTGCAAAATGGTTCTCGACCTGATCTGTGAAACCCGACCGCAGGGCCGGGATGGATCGAGGGGAGTAGCCCGGCTACTGCTGCCCATAGCCTGGATAACACTTTCCAGATAAAGCGGTGTCTGTAAAGCGATCTGCTGCTCGTGACACCGTTTTTAACGATGCTCCACTTTGGTGATGATGGAGGCAAATTGCCGAACAGATATTGCGTATGTAATGGGACACGTCTGCTAATAACTGATTAAAATGAGCAAATATGTGGCTTGATGATCTGCACGCTCGGGGGAGCGCCCCTGGCCATGGGCTCGCTTTTCCTTTATTTTATCATTTATTTTGGATGAGATGCGCGCTTCTAACCGAGCTGTGAGATTTGATCTTTCAGATTGGTTTCCTGGTCCTGCCATTATCATCAGGCTGGTTTAGGACAGTGCGATTACTGACACGTTAAAGCCGGCACAGCCTTACGAATCCGATAAACCTGTATGTGTTTATACATGTATATAATAACATTTGATTGAGCAGCTACCCTGCTGTGGGCTTATCTGCAACAGTAACGCCACAAAGGAAATTTTGTATTTTATCTGTTTTATAGGGTTTTTATATAGGGTTTCAATCTCCAGATTGAAAATAGAAGCTAAAATCGTCGTAATCTGTTTTTGTAATCCTTCATGCAGTCGGATCAGCCCAGTCGTATAAAACTGATTACCTCTGGAGTCTTATTAATAAAGTCATTTTATCCGTATTAAATTTGAAGATTTTTTAAAAGCCTGTTACTTAGGATACATCGAATTCCCTGTTTAGAAAACGTCCACAAGCCATAACAACATAAATTAATCTGGAATGTAATTGCAAGCTTTAGAAAGGTCTGATAAGGAAAACGCGAGACCTTCTTTAACACCCCTCCCCCTCTCCGTTACCCTCCCCACCAAAAACACCCACGAAATCGCCGGCCTTTGGTGTGCCGGAGCTCAGTGGTGCCGCTGCCTGGCGGGCCGGGCCGGGCCGCACCGCACCGCGGCACCGGCAGTCCCACGCCCTGTCTGGCTGCCTGGTCCCTGCCCCTCTCCATCCCGGGAAACGTAAAATAAGCCCGGATGCTTTCATTGCGGATCCCCCCCAGAAAGCCCTAACACGTTCGTTGTGCGCAACTCTTTCAGGTTTCTAATTTTGTAGCCCGTAAAACAAAAGGGGAAATAATGGTGATGCCAGCATCTCGAGTAACTTATGTATTCCTGTTTCAGGATGTTATGCTGTAAATTAATGCCCCGGCTCGCTAGCCAGTATTGTGTCATAGATTGCCTGATGTCTTCCAGCTTAAAATAGGCTCTGAAGTATCTTAAAATAGTAGGTATCCGCAATGCTCCAAAAAGGCTCGTTTGCCACTTTGTGTAAAACAAGGCAAAGCGAGGTCATGCCGGTGAGTCTTGGTGTCTTTGGATGGTGTTGCTGATGATCTTAAGTTATGTAACTCGCAATAATTCGGACGCACGCAGAATCGGTAGAATTAGCTACCAAAATCTGATTATTAATGTATGATGGATTTATTATTCAAATAATGGTGTAAAATTATCCGCAATATTTAACACAAGTTTTTCTGTTAAGGCCGTGCGGGATATTTGGTGGTGCAGGTTTTGTCATCCGATCCATTTCAGCGGTGTTTGATAATTAGATCGGAAATGTTTACTAGTCAAATGCACTTCTTCATTGTATGCATTTAAAGCCACAGTGACTATACTACCGATAAAAGGCAGTCTCAGTGAGTAGCGGTAGTTATCAGTGAAGCATAGACTGATTAAACTTAAATCCAGGGTATGTTGTACTTCTTCCATACTACATAATATAACAATAGTTGCAATTGGACCTCATTAATAGCGTTCCATTGTGTGATTGTTACATGAACTTATCAGACTTATTTTATAAATCCAGTTTTTTTAATCACCAGGGAAATCCTGAAAAATGTAACTTGAAAAAGAATACAATTTAAAGCACCTTTACTCGGAAGTATTAAGTTACATTTGACATTAGTCCATTTTTGGTGTTTCACATAAGAGTATTCAGTTTCAGAGCTCAGCTTTCTGTCTTGCCTATACCTTATGGAATAATAGGTCAGTCTGCTGTTAGCAGCCCACAGAACAGCAGGGCTCTTTACGTTTGCATGTATGTTCTTCTGAAAACCTCTGCTCATCACAATGAGGGCTCTGATTTTCTTGGCATCTGGTACATTTCTGCCTGTCTTTAGTAATGAGGCACTAACAAGCTCATTGTTAAACATGACATCACAGATTGAGTAACAGTCGTCCTCCTGCCAGCCATTTACTTAATATACCAATTAAACTTGAAGGTGCTGTTCTGGTGTTGGGTCTCGTACGAAAGGGGACATCCCTAAACATTTATAAATGGTAAACTTAAAAAGTGCTCTGTTTTGGTGTGGTCTTAACAGAGATACTCCCACCTTTTTGTGAATTTTCAAAATCCAAGTATGATTTTGATATTAAGTTCTCTCGTGTTGGACACGTGTTGTAGCCTTTGTTATTTAAAATATGTTTATTACAGCTGGCACTTAATGAGCTTCTTGCTCTTTGCACAGAATAACATTAAAATGTCTGTTATATTTTACTGCTGACTAACAAACAGATTTTGACCATTTCCTTATGTTCTTAGACCTTTTTTTTAAATCCTCAGAATGTACTTTCTGCATGTCTTGTTTGCTACCTATTTCATAATTTTGTGCCATAATCCTGCGCTTAAAGAGGTCTCATGTTTCGATGTTATATAAGTAAAGTGCTGTTATCACAGATCTGATAAAAACTGGCAGGCAGATTGTAGAGCTATTTTTGCTCTCTGCCAATGCAGGGTAATTCATTTTAAAAGACAGGGAAAATGGCTCATTTTTAAGATGACCAATTTTTCTTTATTTTCCCAGAGACCATCCAGATTGGCAGGTTATGATTCCAGAAATTGCTTCTTATTTCTGAGTAAATACGTATTTTTTGCAAAGGAATCTTTTGTCCATCAGATAGATCCTTAGGCAGAGATTTCTGGATGGATCTCTCTGATTGTGAAATACATCACTTTGTGCACCTTTAGTGTGTGACCTCCACAGCTGTGTATTAATCAGCAATCTAAGAGGCAAATGCACCCAGAAGGAATGAGTGTCATTCAAGCTGAGCCCCTCCTTCCTCAACGTCGTCGTTATGCTATTTTTCCATTTTAGACACAAGCACTGTTGTCCTTTTGTCCGATTAGTGTCTCAGTGTAGATTATGAATTTCAGCCTCCTTCTGTACGTGAGCAGCAGACCTTAGCCAGCAGAGTTTCTCACTAGCGTGCACTTTGCATCCTGTTTGCACACACCATCATGTCAGCAGTTAACCAGGACTTCCTTACACGAGAGGCTAGACAGAAGGAGGCGTGGTGTCTGGACCAGACGTTTGCAAGCTGATTGTCTGTACATGCAAGAAAAGGTTAACTAATTAAGATGACTGATAGAAAATATGGATGGATCTGTTGCAATACTTTATGAAGACGCTTCTCTGCAAAGTTTATATGCTGTTTGGCTCTGTATCCTCAGCACTGAAGGTTTTTTTCCCTTAGTAAGCCACGTGCTTACCGCTACGACACGAAGGTTAACCCTTTAAGTCCCACGGTAATAGGCGAGCCCTATTGCATTGCTGTTTTAATTGCCTGGCCTGTTGGATGGAATCTGCAGACCCCTGAACTGCAGGCCTGAAGGGCCTTGGTCTGGTCAGCAGATATGAGGGACAGCAGAGGATTCCTCTGAATGACCGAGGCAACGATGCAGCCTCGTTTTATGCTACTGTGAAGGTCATGTGAGCAGCCCAGTAGTTTGAAGGCTAGAGCCCCTACAACACAGGTGCCCTGAAGACATGGAGCCTCTGTATTTGTCAAAATCCTTGAAGGAATACGTATATTTTGTGGTCAGTTGAAAGTCATCTGGCTGAATGATGATGTCCTCTGTACAGTCACTTTTCCTGCTCAAGAGGTCTGTTGTGAGGGAGGGCTGGAGTGTGTCCCGTATGGGAAGGGGCACAAGTCTTGGGCCCCCCTGCATGTGATTGCTGGCCGTCGTGGGGCGGCACGCACGCACACATATTTCTGTTCATACTTTTGTGGGGACTCTCCATTCATTTCTATGAGAGAACTCTAATCCCAACATGACACCCTTATCCCCTACCTAGCCCTAAACTCAACCATAAGTAAGCAAACAAAATACAAGAATTTTGGCATTTTTAGTTTTTTGATTGCATTCACAGATCTTTGTTTGGACCCGAAAAATGGTGCCCACGTCATCGAAATAATGTCCCCACAATCTAATATATACAAAACACACACCCATACACACAAAATCCTTAGTTTCTTCTGACGTATTATGTCTTCGTGCCATTTGGGAATAACCCACATCTATGAATAGAACACAGGTAACCATATAAATGGTCTAAATAGCAAAGCAAAGGGACGTTGTGAAGAGAAACTGGACAAAACCTTTAGTCGTCTGTTAAAGCTGCCAGCTACTCCTGGTATTGATGTGAAAAGACACTCCTCGGATAATACAGCTCAGCCTCAGCATCGACTGATTGATTGTGCATTTGATCGATTGCTCTCCCCTGGCTTTTTCCTCAGTAAGTATCCAGCATGGCCTGTGTAGGTTTCTGATACTTCTGCATCATTCCCGTCAAAACGCCAGTTAGTACAGCACGTCTCCTGTAAAGCCAGCATCCTGCGCTTATCCCATGTGATCTTTAAAGATGTTGGCATCTCGCAGTTACACTTTGGGCTTGTCTTAGCTTTAGTCAGACCTTAGCATTGTTATGCTAATTTAGAATTTAGAGCCCATTGTCTGTAAAAATCAGGCCAATTATTTGTGATGAGAAGCCATGGAAGGAATCCCTGGTTCTATGCAGTCGTGTTTTTATTATAGCGGGGGCAGACCTAAGGGATGACTAGGGCTGGCCGTGGCCCCCACATTGCCACTCCTCACCAAAAAAAAAAGCATTTAAGTAATCCGGAGCATGACCAGTGGATCATTATGAGGGGCTGTTAGGGATTTTATTCAGAATTACCATGCATATACATATGTGAATGCATGCATAAACATGTATGAAACCAAAATCCTTCATATAGTATACTGAAAATTGCACACTTAAAAGTGAAAGCACTTGCATATACTACTGAAGCACTCTCATCTAAACAAATGTATATGCATGGCAATTCTGAATGAAGTCCCTACCAGACCCTCATAGATCATGGTTTTTCTTCAGATCGATTGCGAGATGATTAATGGGTAAAGGTAAGGATCGCCAAGCGGTATCCCATCATACGAGGTCTGGCTGCATACAAGTATTATGGAATACAGCGTAATAAATATTAAACATTCAATCATGTAATTACTGGGAAATGTCTTTAATTGACACTAAGCGTTCTATGGACTCTGGAAGGTATTACATTTGAAATAAGTATAATCACATGACCTAATTTTAAGAGTAAGACCAACTTTATTAATCCAAGATAAAAGTAAAAGGATTTTTCAGATCTGTGTCTGTTAGTTCATTGATAACAAAAATGGCTGGGGACAGTTTTATATGACTATATAAAAGGTGGACTGGGAGAAGATGTGGCACAGTGGAAATTAGACCATTATAAATGCTAAAGTAACTGTTTCTGAGCTGAGAAATTACTCTAGGCAACAAAATAGGGTTTTGTGGTTTTGGATACTTTGCTTTTTTCGTATTGTCATTTCACAGAGTGGTGAAACATGAAGTTGTGCAGTGTCTCAATGTCTCTTGTAGTCTCTCTCAATATCTTTTTGTGTGTCTGTGTCTCTTGTAGTCTCTCTAAATGTGTGTCTCAATGTCTCTTGTAGTCTCTCTCAATATCTTTTTGTGTCTCTGTGTCTCTTGTAGTCTCTCTCTCAAGGTCTCTCAGTGTGTCTCAATGTCTCTCTCTTGTACTCTCTCACAATGTCTCTTTCAATGTCTCTCTCTCGTCCCTGTTGTAGATGGCTTCAGCTACAGACGCCCGTTATGGACAGAAGGAGTCTGCCGACCAGAACTTCGACTACATGTTCAAAATCTTAATTATTGGCAACAGTAGCGTGGGCAAAACCAGCTTCCTGTTTCGTTACGCTGACGACTCGTTCACACCAGCTTTTGTCAGTACTGTCGGCATCGATTTCAAAGTGAAGACCATCTACAGGAACGACAAGAGGATCAAGCTACAGATTTGGGTGAGATTCGGACGTTTCATAAACACAAGAGTGGAAATGTTCTTCATGTCCACCAGCGTCTGTATAAGTGTGTGATATGCTACTAGAAGATGAGTATCAACAAGATTAATGCTGTAACTTTTAAATAAAACCCTGATATTTAGATTGAAATGCTTGGCCGCCAAGACCTGTGCAGCAAATCAGTTGTCAGGTTTTATGTTATTGTTATTGTTTTTGTGTCAACCTGGTTTCTGATAATTGATCTGATATTTTCTGCCATATAGCTGGTTCTTAGGATTTTTCAAGCTTGCTGCTATTAAATGGATGTGTTCAACAGAATGTTTTCTAGGACAATTAAGATGCAAGAAAATGTGGGGTAACCACCTGTTTTTTGAACCAGATTCCATTAACTCGTATAATGAAAGTAGTTAATGCCGTTTAGTTATTTGCTAACAGCTTACTAGTCAACCTTCTTCATAACTGGCTTATTAACTAGGTAGATGATATTAACTAGCTAGATGCAAATTTTGCCACCTGATACTTTGGGTTTCCAGCCTCGGTCCTGGCTGTTCAGTGTCTTGTGCAGCTTGTCAAGGTATTTTACCCACATTGGATAAATAAATATGCTGGCTGAACCCATTAAACCTTCTCGGCACTCATACACGTCACCTGTAAGGACCAGGCTGCAAACCACAGCTTGCCAGGTAACACCACTAGCTAAGCGGAGTAGAAAGCATTGATTTCTTTGCTTGGTTCAGGTGCAGTGGTTCTAGCTGTAGATTAAACTCAGCAGAGTAAGGTGTCGTCCATCCCAACTCCAGTTTCTCAAGGCTGGCAGAGAACTTTCCTACTATAACATTATTTCCACAGTTTACATTTTAACAATAGTTCTGTCGAATTTAGCTCAACACTATTACCTGAACACCCTTTCAACATAATGTTGGAAAGTATTTTATAATTAAAATACTTTCATATAATTTTGTGAAAGTGCTATACAGTGGTACCTCGAGATACGAGTGCCTTAACATACGAGTTATTTGAGATACGAGCTGTCGAGCGAGCGAAGTT
>JABFEB020000033.1:395348-411067 GCA_019775895.2 Stomatorhinus ivindoensis | reverse complement strand
GTTTCCCAGTTTGGTCCTCAGGGACCCACAGACACAGTCCATGTTTTTTCATGGCAAAAATATGGACCGTCTGCTGGTCCCCGGCGGCTGGGTTGGGAAACACTAGCTTATGTAGTACTATTCTTAGTTTTAGCAGTATTTGTAGTAGTGGGATAATGTTCTGAGAATTTCAGGAAAACTGGACACTTTGAATGTTTCCAATCCTTATTCAGAACTTTTGTTAAATGTTCCTCAAACAAAAAAAAATGTTAGCTGAAATAAGGCCAACCCAGCTGTAGTCCTTACTCCACAGCACCACCTGTGGCATTGAGGTCTAAGGAACACAGAATGAACTTGTTTGTAATTCTAAAGGGTTGGACAGCCAGACTTCGCTGACTGCAGCATCACCTGCTGCAGAGCTGGGGGGATGGAAGCAAATAGCATGTGGAATGGTTCAGCGGAGGCTGCGGCCTGTAGGCTGAGAGGAAGAGCAGATGTATAGGGGGAGGTGTGGGTCAGCCTTCACTGCTGAGCTGGAGTGGCCACTGGGGGTGTAATGAGATTTATCAGCCATTCCAGGTTTTAAGAAGGTGGAGAAAAATGCAAATGTGGCCCAACAAACCAGGGTGACCATCCCTTCTTCAGTCTGGAATGCATTCTTGAGGCAGCATATATATACTTCCCTTTGAAGTACACTACCAGTGAAACGTTTTTGCACACACTGAGATTTTCTACATTTGCATGGTAGTCACTTAACGTTTGCTAAAAATACACTCAATATTCTTTGATAACTAATACATTTACAGTATTTGGGTGCTTTTATTAGCAAGAAAATGGCATATCTTTGATTCATCAAACTATCCTCCAGCAGTTGTAACAGCAGAGAAAATTCAAGGCATTCTTTTCTACAAGGGACATTAAATACACAACCAGTTAATAGGATATCAGACATGCACTGTTACATGTTCTTTCCATGTTATACTGGAAACTTGTTTTATTTGACTTGTATTTTCATTTCTGGTTGTTCAATTAACCTTCCAATGCTGAACAACAATACAAAAATCTGCAGTGTATGAAATAAATGGAAAAGTGGCAAAAACCTGTGGTGTGTAAAAAATAAGCTAAACAACAGATGTATAAACTTTCAGATGTATTGTTTAATTACTGACTGAGCACGGAGCTCCCAGAAGGAGAGGGGTAGGTCTTTGTGTGCCTCTGGTTTCCGTTCCATGGAGCCTGAATTCCGCTGTGAGCCCGACCTGCAGTGCTGCTCGCTCCTCTGCCATGCGGAAAGCGAGCACACGCACAGTGTGGCCCTCTCATGCCGGGAGGGGATGCTGCATTCTGTCAGTTGGCTTTTCCAGGTCCCAGACTTGTGAGAGAGCTGTGGGGCTGAGCAGCAGCCAATCACGAGGAAAAACTGGCTGATTGGCTGGCAGCCTCTGCCCCCCCCCCCCTCGGTCCACCCCTATCAGCATAGCACAAGCCTGAGTTCTGCTACACGCAGTGATTTATGTATTTACAGTGCTTCTCTGTATAGCAGCTGCTGCTAATTTTTGATATTTTCCACATTTCACTAATTAATAGAATAGATCCCTAAACCTTTGCCATTCTTCCCAATGCTCAATTGCGTTATTACACAGTGTCCTTTTGTCCGACGCTGCTGTACGGAGACGCTCCTGTTCACTCTTACTAGGCTGCATCGGAGGCCGTCAGTGAGCTGAGCCACTGGGCCCTCGGCTTCGCTGGTGTCTCCGCCAGGCAGCCGTCCCTGGGGCGCCCACCTGCAGCCACGCAGAGTTCATTCCACACTTCTTTATGGAGTCTCCCTACAAGCCAAGAATGGGACCCTGCCGCTTATTCCGGAGACTCAGAATTTTATTTGTGACATGCAGAGTTATACTGGTATAATTAGCAATGAAAATCTGGCTTTTTCCTGCGATTATGCAAAAATGGGAGTGTGGGTAGAATGAGAACAGGATGAATAGAAGATAAACACAAGGCTGAGTGTAAAAATACTGTAAAAATGGAGCTCGGAACAGCATTACACAACTGAGATGTTTGGGCATGCTTTGTGTTTTTCTCCCTTGTGCTCGGTAGGACACAGCAGGACAGGAACGGTACCGGACCATAACCACTGCCTACTACCGGGGGGCCATGGGCTTCATCCTGATGTATGACATCACCAATGAGGAGTCCTTCAACGCCGTGCAGGACTGGTACGTCGTTTCCCAAGCACACAGGGGCCGCGTGCATTATCCCGCTTTCTGGAAAGCCGGACTGGGGCGGTGCCGGTCTGGGTTAGGCTGGGGAATACCGCAGACAGATACGCCCCTGGCTCCCAGTACCCTGCAAAGCCTGCTTATCCGTGTGTGGGAGGCTGTTGCCGGGGACAACCAAAGTCTCACTGCGTGTGTACAATCAGCAAAATATTTTCAGATTTGTGTGCAAAGTACTTTTTTAGAAAATTATAATTCACAGGTTAATCTTTATGTAATATCTGTCTGATGTCATCAAGAAACATTTCAGTTTTAAATTGTTTGGTACACACACACGTGTGCACATCTATCGCTTGCATTCCTTTGACTCATTTAGGGCTGTCACTATTGATTATATTAATAATCGAGTTATCTACCGATTGATGATTCATTGCGTAATCATGTAATATAATATATTATACATTGCAAATTGCGCGAGGCAGGAACCAATCCAGACATTGCGGGGTGCACTCTCAGCCACACATAGGGTGGGCATGCGAACTCCGCACCGAGGCGGGGTTGTGTGGCAACAGCGCTACCCAGTGTGAGGGTGACACAGTGTGACAGGTTAATATCCACATGGCATTTCATGCACATACAGGTCTCACATAGCAAGTACTGTGATAGAATGCTGGGCTTGAACCATCAATAAGTTGCGCTAAAACATTTTACTTGGTCATAGGAAACCAAAATTGGCAAGGTCAGGGAAAGTGAATGGGAACTTGTCACAGAAAGAAATTTATATTCTGCGCTATGAAAATGTTTTGTATTTCATAGTGACAATATTGAGCAAAAGCAAATGATCTGTCAGCACTGCTTTGTGTCTGTTAGCACAATTCATGGTAACCGCACCAGCTTATGTGACAGAATCTGCTGGAAGCTCTACATTTGGCTATATAGTTAATTTTCATCTCCTAAATATCGCAGTGTGATTTTTTTTATTTCCTAGTGTCATTCAGCCGTACTCAAAACACATAAGAACAGTAGAACTATACAAATGAGAGGAGGCCATTTGGCCCATCAAGCTCGCTTGGGGAGAATTTAATAGCTCATAATATGTTATCAAAAAAATATTAATTGGCTATTATGTACCACATTATGTAAGATGACATGGCTAAGAAATGGGGTAACTTTTTTTTTTTGCAGAAAATTATTTTGACAGACAAATCTTGATAAGCAAAATAAATGTAGTGGAAGTGATGGCAAAGACAGATGTATCTATGGTCACCTCACGTTATTAGGAGAGACCATCAAACCTGGATATCTTCTTTTAAAACACGTTTTGGGTGCAGTGTGTGGCTCAGTGGGCTAAGCCTCTGTGTGTGATCAGAAGGTTGCCGGTTCAAGCCCAGCCTCAGCACATCTGTGGGTCCTGGAGCAAGGCCCTTGACCCCCAGTTCCCTCGATGTTGCTATGGGCGGCCAGGTTCCTCCCCCCAATAGAGAATCCTCTGGGGGTTAATAAAGTATCTGTTATGCTTATTTGCTTTGCATTCATGTCGTGGTGATGTCCAAGTTCTGCTTTGCAGTGCTGACAGAAGATTTCTTTTTCATTACTGTTTAATGTGAAGTGCTTCCACATTAATGTTGCTATCACTCTTTATCGGAACACTCATCTGCTACACGCTGTCTTCTTTCTGCCATATTGCTGAGTGATTCAAATTTTCCTAATTGATTAAAGCTTTTAAATAATCAAGTAATTGAGTTTAATCGTGATAGCCTTTGACTAATGTCAAATGTAACACTCTTAAAATGGCACCCTCACTTCTGAGATTCTCATATTTAAACCCAATTCCGCCTCCAGCCTCTCGGTCTCTTCCGGCTTCTGTTTCTCGCTTTTCCCTCAATCCCTGAAGTTAGGAAAAGCACTTTGGATGACGCCAGAATTCTCCCTGGGAATTAATGTGATGGTGTCAAGCACCATCTGTGATCCACATGCCAGCCAGGCCTGAAAATGGCAGTCTGACTGCATATGAGGAATTAACGGCTCTGTTTGCTGCTCTCGCTGTCAGAACGATTGCCTTTCAACCAGTTTTAGTGACTTGATTTAAAGATGATTCTTAAGGGTTAGTTACAGCTGGAAGCCGGTCCTTCTGAGATCTTCTGACACCCAGGATCTCTGCTTAATTCTCACATTGACCATTATTTCCCAGTGAACGTGATGAACAGAGACGGCTCCAACCAAACTTTCTGCCTCCTTTGCCCCACAGGTCTACACAGATTAAGACCTACTCATGGGATAACGCACAGGTACTGCTGGTGGGAAACAAGTGTGACATGGAAGACGAGAGGGTGGTGTCGGGAGAGCGAGGCAGGCAGCTGTCCGAACACCTGGGTGAGTTACTATGAAAGGCCTCTCGTCCCGCAGGGGGGCGCTTCTCAGGATTGGGTGTGGATTTGCCATGTTTCCCATGTGATATTCCCACACGCAGCTCCCTGTCTTCATTTAATAAGTTGTATTGTCATTCTCCCCCCCCCCCAGGCTTCGAGTTCTTTGAGGCCAGCGCCAAAGACAACATCAACGTAAAGCAGACCTTCGAGCGCCTGGTAGATATCATCTGCGAGAAGATGTCTGAGAGCTTGGATGCGGCCGATCCAGCCATCACAGGGGCCAAACAGGGGCCGCAGCTTACCGAGCAGCCTGCTGCCTCCCACCAAGACTGCGCCTGCTAGACATCCCCCTCGCCCTCCCCCAGTGTCTGTCCCCCGCTTAGACCACCAGAGGGAGTGAGGGGTGGGCCCCTGCAGAATCCCCTCCCAGTCCTACAGTGTCTTCTGGCGTAACCCTCTCTCACTCCGCTTGGAGGGACAGGAAGTGGGTCTTAATGCTGGTGGATTCGTCATTCTGGGCCTCACTCAAAATGCCCAGAGACCCTTTTTGTAGTTTAGCTTTTACCCGATGAAATGTGTCGTCGTGTTGACCTTTTTATCTGGTGCTGGAAATGCCATATCGATTTTATTTAGGAAGAGAAGTTTTAGATAAAAAACCCAGGGGACACTGTACACCTGAATGTGTGTGAGTTTAATTATCCACAGTATGAAATACAATATTCTTGTATATATTAGACCAGTGTAACATTTTCGATTAGTCCGTATTCAGCCCCCAATATCAGTGACTTTATCTTTTTTTCTTAATTTATTAAAACTGTTTCCACTATATTCTGTAAACAGTAGGATGAAAGTTTTCTTTCTTGTGGTTATGTAAAGAATATATAAAGAGAGAGCAGAATATAATATCCATAGGTATACAGTTTTGAACAATCCAATGAAATATAAAGTCAATTATATAGATACGACAGATTATAAGAGATACTATATGCAATGCCTTTATAGATAACAGTAAACCCTTGTAACTTTAAATCAGGATTCCGTTTCCATGTAGCGGAGTAAAGTTTGTTGTGCAGTTACAATGTGAAATTTTAGCAGATTCTGACGTCCTGATTATTAGGAAGGTTCCAGTAACAGGGAGAGTCCTTTATGAACGCTGAAACAGGAAGCAGTTCAGCATGGAAAGATAACGGGTCCCTGAAATTGATGCAGAGCCTAACAATTGCACATCTGTCACTGCTCTGGTGAGTTGGGTCTCTTTCGCTATACTCTGCAATCAGGAAAAATTGTGCAGTTTTCATAGTTCAAGCAAAAATGATTGCTGGTATGAGCAGTTAATTCCACATATGAATTGGGCATGGTGCACCTATAATTACAGGACATCGATTATGTGCACTGAGAAAGGGCTGAGATTCCTTTACAATATTCAAGCAAGCGCACACCATCTTGTATATAATACTTTATTTGTAGTATTTTCATTATTGCTCTATGGGTTTCATTCACCCATTTCGTTCTAACTTTGGCTGCATTTTAGTCTTAGCTTGCAAGCCTCTGTGCTGCTGTTTCTGCAGGTATTAAGTCGCATGGCTGACCTTGCCAGCATCTTCTGCTGTCCTCTCAGTTACATGGGTGCAGCTCCTGTCAGGTCCTGGTTGGCGATTGTAAACATCAGGCTTTCGGTTGCAGGACTTGCGTGCTTGCCGATATCCCTCTCTGGGCGTACAGGGCTCACGTGCAGCATCTCTCGTCCCAGTTAATACCATCGATCGTCAGTGGCCCCTGCTCTCTATTACATGTCCAAAGTCTGCTCTCCTGGTGGTGGGTATCCTAAGCCCTCATGTTGGGTATCAGGCCTTGGAATGACAAACTAGGCCATTCCAGATTTCTTCAAGACTGTGACCAGTTGCTGTATGAATTGTTAGAGTATCTGAGCAATAACTATGACTGTTAGTTTCATTGTCATATCCCCTCCCAACCCCACTGTCCAAACAGACCGGTGATAACATACTGCGGTACAAACAGACCGGTGATAACATACTGCGGTACAAACAGACCGGTGATAATATACTGAGGTCCAAACAGAAATGTTGTTATACACTGCGGTCCAAAAACACCCGCGATAACCTGCCACTTAACTACAGTTTTGAATATTAAGACGCGGGACAGAATAATGCTGATTTCTGGTGGCGCTCCGCCTTCTTCAAATGCTGGTTACTGTATTGCTCTGTTTTAGGGTTAGGCTTCCAAATTTTAACTGCCAACAAACCCCACAATCTCCCCAGATTCCCTGAGGCATGAAACTTAATCTCCTTCAGCATCTTTTGTCTAAAAATGTCCCTGTGCCCTTTCAGAAAGACAGTAATAGATTAAAACATTAAAAATGTTCATCTTGTGTCCGAAATAAACAGTGGACTCTAAGGCCAGGTTTGAGCCTTTGATGATAATTTTCTTTTTTGTGTATCCTCTATATGTATTCCCACAGTGCCCTTGGTGTTTTCTGGAATGTTCCATTCTCTTGAGCTCCCAGATCGGGAGAAAAGCAAATATTTAATGAAAAAATGTGGATAGAGTAACATGTGGTACAGTGATATTGGTGCTTTATCGGCATGATAGTTTTCTCCATTAGTGACACCTCCCAGCGACTGCTGATCCCAGAGTGTCGCATCAGGCTGCCCTTTGACCCTCCAGATTTAATTTTAGCTCCGTGTTCATGCTAAACACAGCGGCCAATACCTGTTCTCTCTCTTATCCCACTACACTGTCTTCCTTTCTGTATATAAGGGTTGTAAATATGTTTCAGTTGTTTGTTGTTGTGTGACTCGTGCTGTGATAACTCAGGCTTGGAAAAAAGTACTAGACAACAGTGAGGGGAAAAAATCAATTTTGGTCTGCTTGTGAGTGATTGTGGTTCTTTATCACAAAGCAATATACAGATAAAAATAAATCATTGAAATAATACATCGTTGGCAGTAGCTCTAAAATGCAGATGTACAAAGGTAGAACACTAGAAAAAAGGACATACTCATCTGTGTTTCCGGTGCTTTTTTCTGTACATGAAGTGAAGGACAAAGCAAGCATACAAGCCCAAATGTGGAGAATCTCGGTGACTGGTAATGGATGTTATTTAAGGACTCGTGTATGTTGCATTACACAACTTGATGTAACTGATAATCCACTTGGAGGAAATCTTTCAGTGAACAGTAATATATTAAACCTGAGCAAAAAGAAAATCCTGCAAGCAGACTGGCACCCCCCTGTAGTTCTGCAGGGCTGCAAGCTGACTGGTATCCCCCTGTAGTTCTGCAGGGCTGCAAGCAGACTGGTATCCCCCTGTAGTTCTGCAGGGCTACAAGCAGACTGGTATCCCCCTGTAGTTCTGCAAGCAGACTGGTATCCCCCTGTAGTTCTGCAGGGCTACAAGCTGACTGGTATCCCCCTGTAGTTCTGCAGGGCTCCAAGCAGACTGGCATCCCCCTGTAGTTCTGCAGGGCTGCAAGCAGACTGGTATCCCCCTGTAGTTCTGCAGGGCTGCAAGCATACTGGCACCCCCCTGTAGTTCTGCAGGGCTGCAAGCATACTGGCACCCCCCTGTAGTTCTGCAGGGCTGCAAGCAGACTGGCACCCCCCTGTAGTTCTGCAGGGCTGCAAGCTGACTGGTATCCCCCTGTAGTTCTGCAGGGCTACAAGCTGATCTTTCAGCTTTCATCTCTAATCTTGGATGGACTTTTCAGGTGTGCCTGCTAGTGTTGCTTTGGTGGGGATTATTTAACAAGATTGAAAATGGCATTATGGACAATGTCCTGGATTTGATTAAAAAAAATCCTTAAGAGGTGGAAATACTTAAAGTGCATGGTCATGTGACATACTGGTGTAGTATTACTCTTCTGTTTGCTTGTTAGTTTTTCAGACTTGTGTTGGACGACTCCCTGTACACAGATGTTTCCATGTGAAGAATACTTCCCAATAGATCGAGATCACTCAGCTTGTCTCATCGTCAGCTTGATTTTGGACTTTGTTTTATTATGTCATTTTACATCTTCAGTGATGCGTCGACCAAACAAAGTACTACAATTTTACCTGGTTTACACTCATTTTCGCACTGTTTTTTGTGAGAATACTATGTACGTAAGAACAAAAAGTCTAGTTTATAATGCACAATAACTATATGAGGAGGATAGTGTTACAACTTTAGACTATAAACATTTCCAAATCTGCTGTAAATGTTGTGGAAAACTGAAATGACGAAAATAAAGTTTATGCGGTTAAGAACTCCACGTTTCTTTGAGGTGGATATCTGTTTTGTGTTCGGATTCTGTTCTCTGTCTGTTCCCTGCCGTCTTCCTGCACACCCGAAAGCGGCCTGCGGCTCCAGCGTCCCTTCCAGCTGGAGGTCCGAAGCACTAGCTATAGCGTGGTCACATGACTGGCAGTCACGGGACAACCCTCGCGCCGGGCCCGGCTGCTGGAGCTAACGATGCTAAAGATAGCAGTGTGGTGCTGCGCTCCTGAGTGTTTCCGCTCAAGCCTATTTAATCAGCAGACTGACGCTCACCACCGACTCCCCCGGCGTGCTGTCCATCCCACACCTTTATTTTTAGTTCTTACCTCTAATATGGGGAGCCATCTGCCGGCTAGTAAGCTTTTCAGTGGGGCCCTCCTTCGTGTCATTGTCCTGTCAAAGGATGCAAGCTGCGCAGATTAGCCTTGTCATTGGAGGATTCCTTATCGTACAGTTTTTAACAAGAAAAGATACCATATTTCTGTTTTTAAATGAATCAGTCTACTTCTCCGAATGAGGTAATCCTATGTGCAACGTAGTGGTTTGACTAACAGAATCCCCTCTAACGTACTGAACGTAAACACTACTAGCAAATGTGCCACTCAGAAAAAGTCTCTTAATCAGAGTTCACTGCAAAAGTCGCTTTAACAAGTGCAAACAAAACTTGTCGGGTATTTCTTGCCAGAATTGCTGCGGACCGAAATGCTCTAGGTTTTTAAATAGTACTGTAATCAGCTAGTCCGAGTGAGAGTTTCTCAGGAGAGGACGCAGGGGCGGACTAGCATCAAAAAGCGGCCAGACTGTAAATGAACTTACAGGAATGTTAACGTTGGTATAATGTAGGCTATAACTGTAATGTATACATTTCCGTGTTATAAATGGCATTACGATTTTTAAAAAACTATTTCTGAATAGAGAGCACGGAATGGACTGTTAAATACACCGATTAAAGCACAAATATGAGCAAATTAAATATAGAAATGAAGTTTGGAATATCATCATGTTTAAATGCCACCTAGGGAGATCGATGTAATTTTTCTGTGTGGATTGCCATACAAAAGCATGCTTGGCAAAAATGATTATTTTTTCCTGCAAAGAGCAGCAACATTAAAAGCAATAAATGCTAATGATTATAATGACCTAGATTTTTAAATATAGTCGGATGTAGCAGATAACATTTCTTTTATTTTTGTCTAATAATACTAGATGTCCACACTACTCATTATCACCTACGTTCAGAAATTCTACAATTGTGTGTAATGTTACCACTAGAGGGTGCATTACGAAAAATTTTAAATTTTTTTTGGTTGGGGGAGGGAGGATTGATCGCTAGACAAGTAATTTTCACGTAAAACAAACCAAAATCTCCTGTTGTTATTAATACAATACTTATTACCAGATCTAATAAACCAAACAAAGGTGTTAATGGCTAAAGTAAAGTATTATTCTACCACCGAGTGTGGTTTGTATTTTTACACGTTTCTTTAAATATGGATGTTGGGAACACACTTATATGAATATTAACAAATGTAAAAACTGTTGATTCATTATAGAACGTGAATTGTTTAAATGTGAAATCAGGAATCCATGCTCTTAAGTAACCTAATACCTCCCACTTTTGCTATACACGGTGTAAACCTAGAAATATGTTACTAATTAAAAATGTTCTTCCAAAAGATGTGATGATCCACCCTACAATAAGGCTCAGACTGAAAGCCTGATGAGACAACACGGGTTGAAAAGAATCACTTTTTTCCACATGTTGGGTGGGTAAGTGTTTATCTTGCTTTCTAAACTGACGAGCTACTCCGTTTTCAGTTTCTTTGTGTGAGCTTTAAGAATGACGCTCCTCCCAGGCAGACCGAGCAGGAAAAAAGTGGAATTATCTGAATGCAGTAATAATGCATTTATAAAAATAAGCGTTGTTAGATTTAAAAGTTTCATTTTTTATTTGATAACACTTTAAAGACAAATAATCCACATAGCAATTCATATTTGGAATGTGAAAGGAAAAGCATCCGGTGCAACAAAAAAGTTAGAACGAGCAAATGTAAGTTTCACATCTGAAGTAAAAAATTAAAACGTTAAAAATAAGACATTGCAGGTCAGTTTGTGTAAAATGTCATCTGTTCGTAAGTGCTTGTAAACATTTAAGGTATAATAAACATTAACATGCACTCAATGGTACTGCCGTTTACTAGCATTCATCGAGTTTGTCACCGACATGCAGTTTTCTGTTAGATGAGTTTTCTGTACAAGTTTATGTCAAAAAGCACAAAAGGGCTCAAACTGACTGCTCCTTTTGTTAAATTAACAAACCGGATAGGGTTAGGCATAAAATAAAATTTGTAAACATCTTTTTTACAAGTAACCCTAATGTAAGTATAGTGTCCTTATTTGTAATATAGAGGCTATATGGACCATCGGGGAGTCGATTAAGACTCAGTATAAGTCCCAGAGCTTATTCGGACCGAAAAACTGCTGTTTTATTTTAGTACGCTTGAACTTGATGTGGGAGTAACTGACAACCGCTGTTCACATGGTTCATGACCTTCTGCTTGAGCTGAGCTACTTGCTCCCTTAGCAAACTCGCAGTGGATGCCAAATCGGTGTTCTGCGTCTTCAGTGTCTTTACTTTATCTTCCAGTCTAGATATCCTCTCCAGTTTCCTCTTTCGGCACTTGGAGGCAGCTATCCTGTTCCGTAGTTTTTTCCTTTCCGCCTTAATGCGCTCCTGCGTGTCCATGTCAATGGGCGACAGAGGTGGGCTTTCGCCGAAGCTCTGCACGTCGGGCACGGTCTGCGGCTCGTCTTTCATGGACTGCAGCCGCGTGTGCGTTTGCTGTTGAGCTCCTCCCAGGTGGTGCGATGGAGGAGGAGGGAAGGGAACAGTGTCCGTGGAGTAATTTACTGTGGTCCCCAAAGGTCCGTTGCCGTAGTTGTTTAAGTTCGTGTACACCGGCAGGTCTGCATGCATGGTCACAGCCGGCGCACTGCTGCTCAGATCCAGGCTGCTTGTTTGCGCGCATGTGCCTCCATTTAGCTGGTTCTGCTTGTGAAGATCTTCGAGAGCCTTCACGAAGCCCTCAGCGAACTCCTGCTCATCGCTTACTGACTTGTGATAGAGGAACTGAGAAGTCGGTGTGGTAGTGACCATGCCATTAGACTGGATGATTAGCCTCTCTAGTTCAGGAGACGCCAGTTTCAAGAGCCCGACGTCCGGGGAGTTGAGAATCCCATCAGCGTCTCTGAGGTGCGGCTTCAGATTAGAGCTTGGGTCGCTCAGGTTTAAACTCATATCCTTCTTCATCATGGTGTCGTTGGAATAGTCGAATGTGCTTCGCTGGTTGTACTTCTCACATCACCATAATGAAAGGGCGTTTCCATCACGTCCCATCACATTCGTAAGGAAAAGCGGAACATTATGCTTCAGTGGAGGGCACCGATGACACTAGTCAACAAAAAACAGCTTCGTAAAAAAGCTTCGTTTACATGAACCAAGATACTCAGCAGTTTCGATGTGATCTCTGATTTCCCTTAACTTTATTAACTCCAGATGTCTCACAAAACTCCAGTTCCGTGACTAATTTAACTTGTTCACGCACGTTGGTTTTGTAATCAAAATACAGATACTGTCCACATTCTAAAAATCACAACTAGATCCAAACTCTGCCTAATACATTTCCCCCTCCACCGCCCTGAGTAGGAGCAGCTATTATGAACAGGTTTTCACATTCGCTTCCTTTTCTATCGTCCTAAATTCCATTATGTCATTTCAGAGAGCTCAGATTGGATAGAAATGACGTTTTCTTCCTGTTTTATTTGAATAAGGGGCAGCGCTTAGTTCCTGTTGCTACGGAGACGGTTAGTAAACTGCAAATAGCGCGGTGCATTGTGGTTTGATGTCATAGCAAACTCGGGGTCAGCGGGGAGGGCCGCTAGCGAACTGTGGATTTCATCACGTGGTGCAGCATGCTTTCATATCGGCGTGCCTGACGTCAGTCTTATTTATAGGAGCGCGAAAGGGAGTGCCCTCCATGTTATATTCATGGCTCCGTGTTGACGCAGTTTGAGCGTTGTAGACAACCGCGCAAGTAAAGGGAAGTGTTTTCACTCTTGTACCATTTCTCACGCTTAAATTCGTGGTAAATCAGTAGCATTAAAAGACGATTAGAGTAAAACAAATAGATCCCATTTCTGGGATACGCCGATAGTCCAATCCAATGATTGATTCACTGGCACAGTAATAATGGTAACTGGCTTCACCCCGGCTTTTGTTTCATGAAAAAGTTTATGAACGGTAGTGTTTCTATTTTGCTCATAAGAAACGTGTTTTGCGCAGTGATTATTTGTTACCCGTGTTTAGAGATGCATTTCCTGTCCAACAATAAATTTGATCCAAAAGGTTTATATGGGCTCTTTACACACAAGGGGTCACCTTATAACAACATAAGAACTCAAAATGCTCACAAAACAGGTTCATTGAAAGTAATGACATTGAAAATATCTATTTTTTCAGCATTTTTCCAGTTTGGATGTATAGTGGCTATAAATCAAACGAATACTGACAAATGTAGTTATGTACTTTATACGCAAAGCTAATTATATTAGGATATCAATAAGTAGTTATTAAATAAGTTCGCCTGACATTGAGGGGGGGGCGAACATGTCCCTCCTTTCATCCCCCAATGAATAGACCTGTATTTAAATAATTGAGTCATGTCAAAATCTCCTAATTGACTCTTACCATGACCCAAATCGGATAAATATAAATTAAAATTGGAATGAACACAATATTGTAATAGCTGGTGTTTTATACAGATGATGAATTTGCTAAATAAAACAGAATCTCTGGTTCTATTGATGCTTGTTAAATATGGCCCAGGTTCCTTAACGTTTTAACAAATTACATATTTTCTTCAGTCACCAAGGAGGCTCCATCCAAAAAGCAGTTTGCCTATTGTACAGATGATACAGTATATTTTGCTTAAACTAGTAACACAGCTTTGTGAAACAAATATCTTAAATAGTTCTGAGGTTTTGTTCATAGCTGTAAAACACACTTACTGTAGTTACTGTACTTCACAGGTTTGTGACGGCTTTGTGGCTTTCCAGATATAACACTTATTTAACAATCTAAAAATGAACCATGTTCGCTGTAACTCACTGTGTATGTTGAAATTTTTAACCATATGCTTTTGTGCTTGAAACACCTCATGGCTTATTCTGTTTAATGCTATAGCTCACTAAGATGAAAAATGAAAAAACATCATGTAACCATGGGTGCAGAGCTCAACAAACATGAAATAACAGCAGCAGGGAAACTGGGATTAAAAAATAAATTATTGGTATGGAGGTGACCGAGCAAACTGAAGCTTCACCTCAAACTGAATGTTTCTTGTGGAGTGAGCGAGTATCTGCCAACATTTGGGCTGAAAGTAAGATGAACCTTCTATTTTATAAGACATACATAGTGATGGTTTGGATGGACAGAATGCCAGTCTGTCGCAAAAGGCAAATCATGCCTTAGAACTTGCCGTAACTACCTCTCGGGTCATGGGAAGAAAGCTAAGTACCCAGAAGTAACCCACAGACACACTGGAGAAAAACACAAAATGTGTCCGGAGAGAGCTGGACCTCGAAAACTCTGGAGCTATGAACAAAATCACTCCACCCTGGAACACTTCCCATATAAATGAATGAGGCAGAAAATCCAATATAAAAACTCGAAGCCTGTAAATCTATGGCAAATATATAAACCAAACACATCACATTCATATAGAGAGTGTATAAATACAGAGTGAGCATTTCTGTATTAATTGATTGTAGAGAATAAGTGATGTAGTTTTGTACATTAAAGTAATAGTGAACGGGCCCTCAGATGTTTTGCAAAACAAATGCCCTGTTTTCATTCACCAGGAAGACTGTACATTTTCATGCAACAGAATAAGCCATTAAAAAAAATTCTTCACTTTTGTAACACAAAAAAAGTGAATATCCTTTGCTCCATGGCATTAAGAAATGATTTTGTTCAGGGTTTAATATGTAACGTCAGAGGTTTGAACCACTTCTCTGTTTTCTTCTAAATTATTTACAGCTTCTGGTTTCTAAGTGTGCATTGCATTTTCATTTCTAACCACAAACACTGAACTGGATTCCAGTGTTCAGACAGGAGACAGCCCGTTAGAGTGTCGATTTTATGCTCAGGCACTTCTTGGCGGATTTTCATGAATGTTTATCATTACGGTCTTGCCCAGAATATGTGAATCGCCTCTAAGCAGCTAAACAAAGGTGCTTAGCTCTGAAATCCAAGATCACCAAAAGGCTCAAGAAATCCGCCCACATATTTCAGTGTAAACATGGGGTTAGCACCAGTTTAGTGCTT
Source organism: Stomatorhinus ivindoensis (assembly GCA_019775895.2). NCBI lineage: Eukaryota > Metazoa > Chordata > Actinopteri > Osteoglossiformes > Mormyridae > Stomatorhinus > Stomatorhinus ivindoensis. The sequence goes on along the minus strand of JABFEB020000033.1, from coordinate 395,839 downwards.
CTGCTGCCAAACCAATCATTGCTATTTATGTCCAGAAGGTCCTATCAGACCATAACATGATTCCTGATGTAAAGCTAACAAATCGCCGCTCTTTCAGCTCTCCATGACGGCTGCATTAAGACCATACTCAAAGGCGGTTATAAAAATTCAACATAGCAGTTTGTTTTGGAGATCACAGACTGGTAACCTTGGATTCATTCATTCCAAAGATGCAGGAGGGTAACTTTCAGGCACGGTATTGCTTTTAGTATATCAGATCAAAGTTCGGTTCCATACAGTATTTGCGGTAAGCAGTGAAATGCTGGTCTGCCTGCTTCTAAGATTGACACTGTTCTAATCACTCTTCTTTCTGCATTCCGCTATTCTGCTGTTTCAGCTGACAGTATCTCCCTGAGCCTACACAGTAACCTCACACTTCCCATTTTCTGTGTTCATCTCCATCTAAGAGGAAGCTCACGGCTCCCTGGACAGTGGGGGGGGGGGGGGGGGGG
>JABFEB020000033.1:353613-369593 GCA_019775895.2 Stomatorhinus ivindoensis | reverse complement strand
CTTTCCAGCCCCCCCCATTTTTTCCTTCGGATCTACATAAATCTCATTATTAACCTTTAGTGCACTCAGTTGATGGAAATCCGTCATAGCGACGGAAAACTTTAATTCATGTGTCCTAGACTTTAGAGTTTAATACGCGATGATGCCTGATTTGTGGCCGCCATTCTACCTGCCGCTGAATGCTATTGCACAAGAGCCAATCTCACCAGTGTGGTGTATTGGTGTAGTCTATTGGAAAGTGCAGGTAGAAAGGAAGGAAAACATCTCACTCTGTTTAAAAATATGTCTGTCAACAAAAATCGACAATAAAAATAGTCGCCGTCAAATTTGATTGTCGATAATTGTCGCCAATGTCGGATAATCGTTGCACCCCTAGTTCACCGATCAGTGTCCTCGTGAAGAGTTTTCTTTGGGCCCCTGAATTGTCGTGTCACTTGTGACTCCTGTGATGTTAGTGTGTCCATGTGCTGCTGCAGATTCTGCTCTGACCTTCAGCTTCCTGTCTGTCTGGTACCAGCTGGTAGTCCACGTAGGCCTCTCTGGAATGGCCACTACTGTCACCCTCGAGAAGTGTGGCCACAACTACGGGTACAAGGGCCTAGACAACTGCAGCTTCTGTCCCGACTCGCAGTGCTGTGTCGAAGGCGGGCCAGAGTGCATCGACTCGGTCATCGATATGGACTCGGTCTGTAAGAAAGTGGCAGCTTCCGGCCTTGGTGTGGCTGTATCCGTGTCCAAAGACGCTGGCAGGTGGGCTTCCGTGACCTAGAGATGGCCCCCCAGTCACTTCTGACGGAATGTAATTTACTAAATAATCATCATAATGTGAAATGCAGTGTGAAATGCTTTTTCACCTGCTTCCTGGATAATATTTGAAAGGAAATGTGCAACATAGAGGCAAACAAAATAGTATGAATAAGAATTCAATAACATTAAAAATAAAATGACACAAAATAGACAATAAAAAAAATAGAGCAATGTATCAGCAGTTGTAAAAATGTGTGCAGTGACAGTGTGATGAAGTGATTGTTTAACTGTGCATTTGCTTCTCATTCATTCATTAATGCCACAGGACTGTCACTTTTCTTTAATATTTTACCCGATGACTCCGAGGTAGGCCTGCTTCAGCTTGGCCTAATATTTCATATGATAGGAGTTTGATTAAGGAATAGTCAGAAACATCCAGCATGGCAGGAGGCCTGCAGTCAGTCCCTGACTACACATTACACGGATGTATATGAAAAATCCTTCCCCAGTTTGTTAGTGCTGAATCGACACTGATGTTTTCACATGTTGTAGGAGTGTTCCCTTGTAATGCATAGCACCTATAATATACCGTTATACAAGAACAGTATTCAGGTATTTATTCTGAGCTCATACCTCTGGCCCATGGCAGGTACCTGTGTGACTACACCTACTACACGTCGCTGTACCTGAACCGGGGACGCTCAGCCTTTGTGCACGTGCCCCCCCTCGACAAACCGTACAGCGCGGAGGCGCTGGGCAGGGCTCTGCAGGCCATAGTGCAGGAAATGCTGCAGCTGTTGGTGCAGGCCGAAGAGAAGATCCACTGTCAACACGCCCGCTCGTAGAACGCCAGTCTGGACCAGCAGAAGCCAGCCTCTTCCTGGGCTAGCAGCGGAGCGTGGTCAGCCCCACGACCAGCAGACCACCTCTCTGAAGCCAGCTCCTTCGTTTACTCCAAACTTCTGCCATACAGATGTTTCCCTTTGGCTGTGCGTCTGCGTGTTCAGGAGCGCATCCAGAGAAGTGGAGGACAGAAGTGAGATTCTTTTTCCAATATGATATCTGGCCCAAATGTGCTTATCAACTTGCTGTAACGACAGGTTATGCAGTTAGTGAGAGGGTTCATTATCATTGTCATCGTCCTCATTGTCATCGTCCTCATACTGTAGGGTTAGATGGGGCCAGAGTGAGAGGTCAGGAATCTGACACTGTATGTTGGCTGAAGTACGGTAAGGCGCCACTGTGCAATAGTAAGTCATCCTACAGACAGACTGTTTGTCCTTTTCACTACATCTCAGCTTTAGTTCTACCATTTCATAACTCTTCACAAGAGGCCCCAGTATTCCAATGTCTGTGTGTATTTCTGCGATTTTCCAGGCCAGAATTGCACCAACATGGTTTTAAGCAATGAATGATGGAAGTAATTTCAAGGTTAACTGATTGATGTGTGTAGTTTTATATAATTTCATAGTTTCAGAAATGTGCTTCTGTTTCTGGTGACTTGGTTCTGTCTGCAGTGTAAATCCACTATCTACCAGCAAGTAATGTGAATTTGCATGATTAGCTGTGTGTTCATTTTGAATTCCCACAGAAACTTTCGTATAACGCTCACAGTATATAGTTGACAATTGGGTCCCCAGTAATTTTATTTCCTTTAGTTTTTTTTCCTCATAATTTCACAATGTGATTCTTAGTCTTAACCACTACAGATACTGAATTCCCAAACAGACATGGGCTGTTGCTGGACTGCTGATCGCTCTTTCCATAGCTTTTCTTTTATAATACTGAATGCCTGTTTGCATTTATGTCGGGTTTGGTTTATGTGGCATGTTTAGTTCCGTGGATGCAGACTCAGGATGTTATGGGAAGACTGGGAGAGGAGTCTGCCCCATAGCCCAAGCATGAAGGACATAAATCTCAAAGGCACAGGTCTGGATGGGCACTTCTTTGCCCTGCCACTGTCACCCGCATCTCTGGCCTGTATTTTACATGAGGAAGTCTGACTTGTTCCACTGTCTTGTTTTCTCTTCTCTTTCTAAGAAGTGATACTGTATCTTCAATTACTAAGCTTATTCAAATCAGGGAGGTTTTTCTTTTTTTAAGTCCACACATGCCGTTCTGAATATGTTAGCAGGAATTATTCTATGTACAGCTTTCCCAAGCTGACCCTGTGACTTTCTCTCTGCTGACCTGCAGCCACATACAGTATATTTATTAAACAGAGATTTTATTAAACAGCTTTATACTTGACCCTAGTGGGGCCCCATTATTGTAACCTGGGACACATCAGATTTTAAGACACAAAGGCCCATCAGTACATACCAAACTGATACTGTGAACAGATTTTAAAAGTATCCAGAACATTTACAGACCCGATTTTAAAGCAACATGATCTGCACGTTTGCTGCCATATGAAAAGGAAATAAATTCTTAATCTGATGTACTTTCCTGTTAGTTTTGCTATGAGGGAATTTGCGTTCTCTCAAAATATTACTTTGTAGACTTTATTCCCATAAACTGCTGAACCTCAGCCAAATTTTAGATATATTTTATAAATGCGATAGAGTGAATGAAAATAAGTGAAACATACTGACAAACAATCTCTTCACAGTAACAGAAACCTGGAGTTTTGGCTCTGTTGTTCTGCTCCAAATGAGTCAAGCTCACCTTTCCAATGGCACTACTGAAGCACTATATCAAACTGGCTGTTTTACATTTTTAAAGACATTTTCCCAAGACATTGTTTGAATTTTTTTTAATAAATTTTGATTTTTTTTTTTGTTTAAATTTGATATTCTTAAATTCAGTATGTTTACCTAATTACATAGGCAACTATTCCAGTTATTTGGATAGATTAGTAAAATTGATTTAGGTTCCTTTATTGTTTGTCTGTACTTTTGATAGGTTATCTTGATTTTCTGATGTGGATGTTTGCTTTAACCATTAGAAAATTCCAGAGAACAATGCAGTACACAGGAACTGCTGAGCTGTCAAAGTCCCATTCCATGGGTGGATCACCCTGTTGCAAGGTGCACCCGCTGATGTAGAAGCCTGCCTTTTAACCATTACCCTGTGTGCTTAATTTTACTTTATATGTGCACAGATTCTAATTGAACAAAATCGCATTAAACCTGCATTTTGACTAAAGCTTTGGTTTTCTGGGTTTGAAGTAACAGCCCCTAGACTTAGTGTAATGAGCTGATCATTTAGTCATTTTGATTGAGTTGTCAGCTTCTTAACAATGACTGCAAAATGATATTGGGTGTGAGTGTTGGGTCATGAAAATTTGATCATGGATTGATTTTTCTGATGTGATTCTTGTTACGTTATGGAAGATCTTATGAGCAGTGCCTTTTAAAACTACAAATATGTCACAATTTTAGAAAGGGCTGTTTAATGACTAGCAGATAAAAAATAATAATAAAGTATATTAGTAAAACTAACACATATCTACTCTATAATTCCCATTAAATGGTGTTTCCAAAATCCTGTTTCTGCAAAATTAATATGTATACCTACCTCTTATGTAAGAGTTTGTTTTTATTTTTCCTGTTATAATATATTATGACACCTAAATTTTTACCAAACTCCTCTATACAGGAAATATATTTTCCCATACAGATTTGGGCTTTTGGGCTGAAATGTGATTCTTTATAACCTTGTCACCATGAAAAGGGCTTCATGAGCCCAGTAGTTGTTACGAATTCTCCAAATGAATAAAAGAATGTAATTTTCAATTGACTTTTGATTTTACTCCTTATTCCAATATCATTCTTCCCCACATCATACATTACTACACATTTAGCCTTTAAATTACTATAACTGAAAGATAATTTAAATCAATTACAGACTTGCTACTTTGATGTTATGCTGTGCCATTTACAAACAACAGTGAACCAAACAATGTTTTGGACTGTGAAAGGAAACCCACACAAACGTGAGGAAAACATCCAACCGCATGCAGAGCCAGGAATCAAACCTGAACCACTGAGCTACTACATCATCTACATGTTTTCTTTGCTCAAATTATAAATCGCTGCAGCAGTCACAGTTCGCCATGCTGTGTGCTGAAGATAAAACGGCTGCAGTCACTAGCATTCAGCTAAACAGAAAACAGGAAGCTGCCTGTCCTGCTGAGGGTACCTAAAATGACTTTGTTTTAAGTTGTCTTAATTGTTTGCTCTTTAAATATGGGTCTCTCATATTCCACAAACATCCCTATGGCTGGTTATGGGCTACTGAGTAAGCCATGTCTACACATAACGCAGTCACAGGAATATCTGTGGAAAAGCCCACACACACTGGCCAGGAGAACCATGAGAGGTTAGGAGATTAATGATAGATGATTAAAGAGGTGGCACAGCATTTTGCAGCACAGCCTCACACCTCCAGCGTTGCAGGTTTCGCTCGTGTCCTCGGTTGTGTACGTGTGGAGTTTGCATGTATTGCCTGTTTATACCAGTTTACTCCAAAGGGTCAAAAACATCTACAGGCATGTCAAACATTGCCCATACTGGGATTTTAAGTGCATGCTTATTACAGTGAGGCGGAAGACACCCTGACTGATATGCCCATCCATAACTGGGCACTCACACTCGAAGAATCTCAATAAAGGGCAATTTAAGCACAAATTCAGCTGGAGTGTGTCACTGGATTTTGGTAGGAATTGGAGTATTAATAGGAAATCCAAAGGATTACAGGGGAATTAGATTTTCTTGAAAGCACGGAAAATACGACGAGCCCCGTCTTCGCGGGAAGTGTGCTGCTCGTGTACGGGCTTCGTGTTGGACGCGCGGACGTCATGGCGTCATGTGCTCTACGTAGGCACGTCGTGCGGCGTTAGCGCCATCGTCACTGTTTGGTGTGGGAGTTGAAGCTCTCGAGCTGTTTTTTTCTCCACTTTAATTTCTGGGTTAGTTTCGGATCCTGTTTGGGTTAAAAATTTCACCAGAACCGGGTTGCTTCGTATCGACCAAGGCTGACCGGACAGCTGGTGCTTCCCGCTCGTTTTTAATCCGCAAAACAGAGTCTTTATAATCAGCGACAGCCGCGAAGACATGAGCGTGGAGGCGTACGGGCCGAGCTCGCAGACCCTAACCTTCCTGGACACCGAGGAAGCGGAGCTGCTTGGGGCAGACACCCAGGGCTCGGAGTTCGAGTTCACCGACTTCACCCTGCCGAGCCAAACGCAGACCCAGGGCCAGACGCAGAGCCAGCTCGACGGCCAGGTGTGTGCCGCCGTTTTGACGGGGCCACGAGCGGGGGGATGTGCCTTTGACGTCAGCCCGCACGGTGGCTGGCCGGGTCCGCCGGACGTGTAGAGTCAAGCCGGGGCGGCCAGAGGGGCTGCTCTATCCGGGCCTTCGGTCGCGTCTACACACTCGGGGCCCGATTTGCTTTTTACAGAGACGTCTTTGGGTTAAAAATTATGTACAGAATCGAGGAGCTGAGCTCCCGGGAAGAGACGTGGAGCCGTCAGCAGCAGCAGGCCCGTTAGCCGGCATGCTAGCCGCGCTCCCGCTGCGTGTCCTTCCCGGTGCAGTGTACTTCCCGCGGCAGCGAGCGCTCAGGCCGCCACGCACTCGGTTCCACCCGGTTATCGTGTAACGCCCGGTGCTCATCAGTAGGGGTGACACGGCGGCTAACGGGCAATAGACCAGTACTTCCCGGCGCTTTGCTGCCAGGAGAACCGCTCGCTAAAGGCGGCCGATTCTCATTTTCCTTGCCGATTTCGGTGCGTTTAGAGCGCCGGAGTGTAAAAGTGAAACCGCTTGAAGTTTGCCGCCGGACGTCGGTGGTACCATCCAGGTGCAGGAATAGCTCGTCGGACGTCGGTGGTACCATCCAGGTGCAGGAATAGCTCGTCGGACGTCGGTGGTACCATCCAGGTGCCTAACGGTTCGGCGGACCGTCTAAATATAAACGGCTGTCAGACAGCCCACTTGGCGGGGTATAGAGTGCCTGTCTTCCGCCTTTTATTAATAACCCCAGCTTGTTTTCAGTGGCCAGCACCGCTAGACTTACTGTGTTGGTCGCCGCTGACCGGCTTTTCTGACAGTGTGGCGGTTCCCGAGAGGCGGGGTCTGTACACATTAACACTCACTAGCACGATCACATAACACAGAACTATAATAACGAAGTAATCGCCCCCGGGACCTGCGCAGGTGAATGGTCCGGATGGGATCTTGCAGAATGGTGGGGTGGACGACCCTGTGGCCAAGACCAGCCAGCTACTGGCCGAGTTGAACTTCGAGGAGGATGAGGAGGACACTTACTACACGAAAGACCTCCCGGTGCATGCCTGCAGGTATTAGCCCGGAGACCGCAGGGTCACCATTCCGTCCCATTGTGGTCAGAGTGTGGCTGTTGTGCTAAATTAATCATTTTAGAAGAGCCGCTTTACAGGGCCAGTGTGGTAGAGTGCCTATCCTAAAAGAAAGGGCTCATGTGAAACCTTACTACTTATAGTGTCATTACCTTGGTTATTCTGCCCTACTGTTATAGCACGTTTTTAATGGCATTTAAGTTGGTGTGTGTGGTTTGTGTGGGTATGTATGTATAAATATGCATCCAAATTCCTTGTGACATCTGAAATTTTTTTTTTCAAATTGTATATTTATATGTCCTTTTCTATATGTAATATGAACAGAATGAATGACTGGTAAACATGACAGTCAAATTTTGTCATTTTAGCTATTGTGGGATCCATGACCCTGCATGTGTGGTCTACTGTAACACCAGTAAGAAGTGGTTCTGCAATGGACGTGGGAACACATCCGGCAGGTCCGTCTTTTAATCACCTCTCCCTGCATACTTTGGTTTCCCGTTTGTCCTGAGTGCTGATAGACATTTCTGTCCCTGCAGCCACATCGTGAACCATTTGGTCCGAGCCAAATGCAAAGAGGTGACGCTGCACAAGGACGGCCCACTGGGGGAGACGGTACTGGAGTGCTACAATTGCGGCTGCCGGAACGTCTTCCTGCTGGGCTTCATCCCGGCCAAGGCCGACTCCGTAGTGGTGCTCCTCTGCAGGTATGCGCATCGGTGCCTTTCTGCCTGCTCTCCTCACTCACACTGGTCTTCTCTTAAGTATGCATTTATTTAAATGACACTTCTTTCCAAGATTTTAGTATTATGCTCTGGCATTAAATTTTAATGGGTTTTGTTATGTTATGTTTCCCTCATTCCCCACAATAAAGTATTTTCTTAGCTGGCTGATAGACTGGTGTCAAATTGAAATGCCAAGTTGTACAGTGATATTCCAATAATCGGTTAAAACTAAAGGCATTACTTGTGTAAAAGCTAGATTGGGGTAATAGCCTTTTCTTATAGTGCAAAGACTTAGATGCTGGTAATTGGTTATTTTTAGTGTTGTGGATTTATCCCTTCCCTGTTGTAGGAAAATAGGGAGTGATAACTGTAGTTTTTGAATACAAGTTTTGTGGAATATGTAAAATGACACTGACAGTGATGCTATTAATGTATGATCTGCTTGGGTGCTTTGCATAGATATATTCTGTGTTGTTTTTCATGTTTTAAATATAAAGTGCATGGTTGATGAGCAGAAAAACCTTAGATAACACAAAGTTATTGGCCAAGTTGAGCTATTTTTCCTTTTTAAATTGTTCCTGACTGATGTTCAAATATGATGTTTATAATTGAGATTTTTAAACTTTGAATTTTGCAGGTTTCTGTGGTTTAAGAGCTTAATCTACTTTTTGATATGATATGCACATGGCTTCTGAGTTCTGTGGCTTTCAGGTGGACAGGGAGAGAGAGAGACCGTTTGTCTCTTGAGCCACGCTTAGCTAGCGGAAATGGGTTGTGTCTCGTGTGGGTGGGGAACTTCACACTCGTAAGAACACTTGTATTTCTCAGGGAACACTGTTTATCTTTCTAAGATATTATAGTAAAGATGAACATTTAGAGGTAATTGCTGTTCTGTGAGGTTAAATTAAGAGGATCGGGATACAGCTACCTCAATGTTTTGCTGAGTGTTTTTTATATCAGGAATGCATCACATGTAACTGAATTGGTCATTAAGTTTGCTAAATGAGGCAATCTTTGTGGTGAATTTTGAACTCAGATCTGTTTCAGTTGACTTTCCCTCACTTCAGCAACTAGAGCTGCTCAGTGTTTGCCGTGTACCGTGTATAAGAAGGCTAGTGATATAGTGGGACTTCCGTTAGTTCACTGAGAAATGAAACACATCCTGAATGGGCAGCCGTAGCTCATAGCGTCATGTGCTCTGTGTACCTCTCGGAGCCAAACAGCACCTGTCGGGGGGGATTCTGCCTCATCGGGCGTTTTTGGCTAAAACATTGGGAGGGACTCGATGGTTCTCACACCTATTTCCATCTGCCGTAGAGCGGGTGGAGTGAGGTGATTCCCCCAGGACTGTTTGCTAACCTGCTGTGGTGCTGGTATCTCTGCTTCTCAGTGCAGAAGTGTGGCACATTTTCAGGTTTATATACAAAAGGTAGGGCCTTCTCAGCAAAGCACACCATGTAGCTGCTGCCAGCTGGCAACCACCAGCCAGGAATCTGATAGCGCTTTTTAAAAGCGTGCTGGAGGTAACGGGAGAAACGGGCATCAAGGTAATCAAAGAGCCAGGGTGACTTGAGACTCCTGAAGTTACAGCAGATGTGTGATATTAAGATAGCACACTGTCCCTGTTTTGAAAAACAAAATCAATGTCCCCTTGACTGCTGAACTTGAATTTCACACTGGGGACAACTCTTAAAAATGGTCTGATGAATTTTCATTGTTATACCCATTTTGTGATGAGCTGTGTTTGTTGTGGGTCATTTGATATTCAATTATGAATGATAAAAATGTCTACAGTCTGTCTTTACCGAGAGATCATTAGTATCGCACTATGGTGCACATTCTGTCAGTTGCAGTTCTAAGGCTTATGCATGCATCTAAAGTAAAGCCAAATCCGTTTGGATAGTAATTAACCACTAATGGCAAAGAGTAAGTAGTGCTTTGGAGTTCTTCCTCTCTCCCTTTCACATCCTCGTCCCAGCATGCAATGCGCAAGACACAACACATTTCCTATTTGGCAATGTAATTGTATGGATGGCATGGAGGAGCTGGTCCCTAAAAAGAATTTGACATCAGTAATATGGAATTTGAAGTTCTCCAATATCGACACAATACCAACAGTTATTTGCAAAAATAAGGTGCGCATGTTGGAACGTGGCACAATGAATGTTTTTAACCACCCCATAAGAAAACGCCCGAAAGAGCATGTTGACAGTTGGGGGGGGGGGGTGGTTTGCTTATAATCAGTTCAAAAGGGAACATTGGTGTAAATGCACTGTTGTTTTTTTCCTTTCAGGTTTACTTACTGGGCTTTATTTTTAAAATGGGGGGGGGGGGGGGTTGGTTTGGTTGTGCTGTTCAGTAACTTGTAAAATGGTTTTGAAAACCTACATGAAAACGAATTGTGATAAGATCCTGCCTGAAGAAAATAGAGATTTTTGTCATCGACCCCCCCCAAGCAGAGTGCATTTAACCGTCTGGTCGAGGCCTGTGAAATGTTGTAAACACTTGAAAAACTTTCTCCTGCTTTTGTGTTCCAGCATTACTCACATTTGAATGAATCTCAGCATGAAAATTTTTAGTTGCATAATGTAGAACTGTAATCATGCAAAAATTATTCTCCTGTCCCTATTGGCAAGTAACTAATGGATTTATAATGTCTTGATAAAGATATTTTTATGTGGTAATTCAATACTCCACTATTTGGCAATAGAAGTCCTTTCATTTTTCCAAACATGTTGGCCTAGTGACTAGATTGGCTGCTTCTCTTCTCACTCCCACCTCTACATGGACTCTGCTTGCTCTCCCCCCCTGTCGTTATGTGGTTTCCTCTGGCTACTCCACTCTCCCTCCGCAGTCCAAAAACATGCTGTGGTGTGCACGGGTGTCTGAATGGTGTGCACGTGTGTCTGAATGGTGTGCACGTGTGTCTGAATGGTGTGTAAGCCCTTTGATGGGTCGGCGCCCTCTCCTGGCTTGTCCCCTGCCTCGCGCCTGTAGCCTCCCTATCCCGGCGCCCTCTCCTGGCTTGTCCCCTGCCTCGCGCCTGTAGCCTCCGCGGTGGGTTCCGGATGCTTCATCAGCCCGAATAGGAAAAGCAGGTGTAGAATGTTCATGGATGGATGGATTTACCAGTCAAACCTCGTCAGTTAATTTGACAGCCTTAAGCACCTAAGATTTTTATTGAAATTTAATTTTCACATTTTGAGTTTGCGGCCCCCACGACGGTATTGGGGGTGGTTATTGTACCTATGAAGCATTTTAAGAGTTGGAACTTGCCTGCTGTCCCGGTTTTTCAGAAAACACTTAACACAAGGAATATTAGAAGCCTTTCAAATTACTGTGCTATTTCTGCCAAAAATAGTAATTGCGGTTAAGATATGGTTGAATGTGAACCTTGTTGTGTTTCCCACCTTGCTTATAGCAGTTACAATGTTCTCCTTTCTGCTTTTGTGAATTTTTAAATGTAATTGGATCTTGATTGTGTGCTGCTGTAAATTGGCTGGAGATGGCTCTGAAATATCTGCGTGTTCTGTGTGTGTCGCTTGCGTGTGTGTGTCGCTTGCGTGTGTGTGTCCATGTCCTTTACCCCCCCCAGGCAGCCTTGTGCCAGCCAGAGCAGCCTGAAGGACATCAACTGGGACAGCTCCCAGTGGCAGCCGCTGATCCAGGACCGCTGCTTCCTGTCGTGGCTGGTGAAGATCCCCTCCGAGCAGGAACAGCTGCGCGCCCGGCAGATCACAGCTCAGCAGATCAACAAGTTGGAGGAGCTGTGGAAGGTGCAGCCAGCATGTCCGGGTCGTGTGTGTGGGTGTGTGCGCCACTCGCTCGCGGTGAGCGGTCATTAAGCGCGCGTGCCGTCTCTCCTGAATCCTGCAGGAAAACCCCACGGCGACCTTGGAGGACCTGGAGAAGCCTGGCGTGGATGAGGAGCCACAGCACGTGCTGCTGCGCTATGAAGATGCCTACCAGTACCAGAACATTTTCGGGCCCCTTGTCAAGCTCGAGGCTGACTATGACAAAAAGCTGAAAGAGTCTCAGGTATGCCCCCCCCCCCCCCTCAGCAGCCTGCCATGACATCATCTGCATAACCTGTTGCTGTTTGCTTTCAAAAGCTGGGGAGAAAAAACAAAAACCTAAAAACCCGTGTCTTAATTTTCCAGACTCAAGACAACATAACGGTCCGCTGGGACCTCGGTTTGAATAAAAAGCGCATTGCTTATTTCACGCTTCCCAAGACGGATTCAGGTGGTAATATTTTAAAGCTTGCTTTGTCTTCAAGTACCATCCCTATGGAATATGCATGCCTCCACTCATTCCTGTGGCCGTGCTGTGTGTGTTGGACTCGCTGATATACTCTTGGATGTCGTTCTTGTTTCCCACTTCAGTGTCTCTCTCCTGTTTTATACAGATATGCGTCTGATGCAGGGAGATGAGATCTGCCTGCGGTACAAAGGAGACTTGGCCCCCCTCTGGAAGGGCATTGGGCATGTCATTAAAGTCCCAGACAGTATCCTTTTACCTCCAGAATTGCACAGGGATTGTTTAGTTAAAGCAGATGTGGGAACACACTGATATTTTGTGTTGTATGCTGGTAAGAAGATATTCCTTAAGCGGTGCTTTAGACTACGGAGATGAGATTGCCATCGAGTTGCGGAGCAGCGTTGGTGCCCCCGTGGAAGTACCGCACAATTTCCAGGTGGACTTTGTGTGGAAATCCACATCCTTTGACAGGTGAGAGAGCGCCGCCTTTGTGCCGGTCAGCCATGTGTCCGTCTCTAGGCCACGTTTCAGCAGCATCTCGGCCTCCGTTGTGTAGAATGCAGAGTGCGCTGAAGACCTTCGCAGTGGACGAGACCTCTGTCTCTGGGTACATCTACCACAAACTCCTGGGACACGAGGTGGAGGACGTCATCATTAAGTGTCAGCTCCCCAAACGTTTCACTGCTCAGGGCCTTCCTGACCTCAACCACTCACAGGTCTGTGTGCAGCCTTCATCTTACCACCTTTCTACCATCAAACACACACTATTCTGTGCCACGGCATGAGAGATGAACGTGCTCCCATTACCCATGTTAGGTATATGCTGTGAAGACCGTACTGCAGCGGCCCCTCAGCCTCATCCAGGGCCCCCCTGGCACCGGGAAGACGGTGACCTCTGCCACCATCGTCTACCACCTGGCCAGACAGGGCAATGGGTATGACGTCTTGGGAGCAGTCAGCGTCCCTAAGCGGCGCGTCTCACCCGGCAGCCTTTGACGCTGACTCTGTCTGAATCTTCAGGCCCGTGTTGGTCTGCGCTCCCAGCAACATCGCCGTTGACCAGCTGACCGAGAAGATCCACCAGACGGGCCTGAAAGTGGTGAGGCTCTGCGCTAAGAGCCGGGAGGCGATCGACTCACCAGTGTCCTTCCTGGCCCTGCATAACCAGATCCGCAACATGGACAGGTGCGAGGAGATGCAGACAGTCTGATTCTCTGTGTGGTCTGTGTGCCCTCGCTGGCTCCTCCTGCCCGGTGCTGGCTGAGTGTGCCCAGTGTGCCCAGTGTACCCAGTAGCCAAAGCAGCCACTGAGCTGGATCCAGATACCCCATTTATAGCTGCAACGTTTCTTAGCTTGACATCTGTAAATGTCAAGGCATGTCAGTGTGTGTGTTGCAGTCTGGATATGAGTATCGTATGATCTGTGTATTCTGTTACATTTGTGCACTATTCTTAAATAATCTCTAGAATTGACTGCCTTGTCAGAACTGTTTCACTTTTCACGCTTGATATCATTATGAATATCTGTGTACCCTCCACCCACCCGCCCCATCAGGGCTTTCTGGTGCCAGGGATGTAAGTCCTGCTTGCTACGAGTTGCGTTCTTAACGGAACCTTCCGTATTCTTAGCATGCCGGAGCTTCAGAAACTCCAACAGTTGAAGGACGAGACCGGGGAACTTTCCTCTGCAGACGAGAAGCGGTATCGGGCGCTGAAGCGCACTGCGGAGCGGGAGTTACTCATGGTATGGGGCTCTGTCGGGGCGTCCATTTCCTGAAAGGGCCGCAGTCTGTTTTTTTGTTTAGTTTTAACAGCGTGTTTTTAAACCCTCCCGGCCGACGCAGAATGCAGATGTTATCTGCTGCACGTGCGTGGGAGCCGGAGACCCGCGTCTGGCCAAGATGCAGTTTCGCTCGATCCTGATTGACGAGAGCACCCAGGCTACGGAGCCCGAGTGCATGGTGCCAGTGGTGTTGGGGGCCAAGCAGGTAAGCCCCTCCCAAATCTCTCAACTCTTCAGTCCATCGCTCAGAGTTTAGTCCTAAATGGTGTGTATATATAAAGCACGTCATCGAGGGCAGGTTGATTAGTATTATTAAAGTATGACGTGTTCTGTAATAACCCCTCCTAGTGGTGCTGCTATGATTGATGTGTGTGATGTAATAACCCCTCCTAGTGGTGCTGCTATGATTGATGTGTGTGATGTAATAACCCCTCCTAGTGGTGCTGCTATGATTGATGTGTGTGATCTAATGCCCTACCCCCTCAGCTCATCCTCGTAGGAGACCACTGTCAGCTGGGGCCGGTGGTCATGTGTAAGAAGGCAGCCAAAGCCGGGCTCTCGCAGTCCCTCTTCGAGCGCCTGGTGGTCTTGGGTATCCGGCCCATCCGCCTGCAGGTGCAGTACCGCATGCACCCAGCTCTCAGCGCATTCCCCTCCAACATCTTCTACGAAGGGTCCCTGCAAAACGGGGTCACTGCGGGTATATGCTCCTCTTTAGATTATTTTTAAAATTCTCCGTACTGCAGTTGTGTAAACTGGCAATGTGGACATTTTGGGTTTCCCCCACGCTTCTGTCCAGCTGATCGTGTCAAGAAAGGGTTTGACTTCCAATGGCCCCAGCCAGACAAGCCCATGTTTTTCTACGTGACCCAAGGGCAGGAGGAAATCGCCAGCTCGGGAACGTCTTACCTGAACAGGTGTGCGGGGGGGGGGGGGGGGGGGGGGGGGGGGGGGGGGGGGGGGGGGGGGGGGGGGGGGGGGGGGGGGCCCCCCCCCCCCCCCCCCCCCCCGGCTCTAGGCAGCGCCTGAGACCGCCGTTGGCCTTGTCACCATTGCCTGTGTCTTCCTCTACAGGACTGAAGCTGCCAACGTGGAGAAGATCACCACCAAGCTGCTGAAGGCTGGAGCTAAGCCCGACCAGATCGGCATCATCACGCCGTACGAGGGCCAGCGATCCTACCTGGTGCAGTACATGCAGTTCAGTGGCTCCCTGCACACCAAGCTGTACCAGGTGGGCTCTGCATCCCCACAGCTCAGTGTTTTAATGTGTATGAAAGTTGTCTCAAATACCTCCAACGGAAAAACATTATTCCCTTGATTATAGGAACTTGAAATTAATGTGTGTGTGTTGACGCTCCTCATTAGGAAGTGGAAATTGCTAGCGTTGATGCCTTCCAAGGCAGAGAGAAAGATTTCATCATCCTGTCCTGCGTCAGAGCCAATGAGCACCAGGGAATTGGGTTTCTGAATGACCCTCGACGCCTGAACGTCGCTCTCACCAGGGCCAGGTAAGCAGCCTCATAGCTCCGTTGGTGATTCCTTCAGCTGTTGCTGAATCAGTTTGACGGTTCTCAGGCAGACGATGATTTGCACTTTAAATTATTCAGTGAACGCTTGAATATAATTTTAATTCTCGGGTGAAGAATGTATGTTTTCACGAATTGCCGCCCATGGTATGCTTCAAGGTGTGGTCAGCGGAAAGAGGGGAACCTTCAAATCTGAATTACTTAATAGGAAATTCTTAAGTCACCAGACAGAGAAAACTATTACATCTTGAACTAATTAAGAAGGAAATAAACATGGAGAAGAAGCTGCTTTCCCCAAAAGTTATAACCTTGAGTGGGTCTGCTGAAGGACCTCAGTGGCAAAGAACATCCAACGGAACAAAGAGCAAGCAACGATAAAAGGAATACACAGGAGCCCTCTACAGCGAAGAGCTCAGCGACCAAGATATGTTTAATGGGGTCGGATACATTAAGGAACAGTAATGGCAGAGGAGCTCAGATTAGCCCTGAGATCACTGCTGAAATGTTAGGCGGTGGTTACAGTACTAAGCTGAAGCTTAAGGTTAGTTGAGCTTAATCTGTTCAGCCTCAAGCAAAGGAGACTGAGGGGGGACATGATCCAGGTATATAAGATT
>JABFEB020000033.1:331482-346851 GCA_019775895.2 Stomatorhinus ivindoensis | reverse complement strand
CACCCTGCCTTCCCATCTGTGAATCGTGATGTAACGTAACATCCCTAAAATGCTCTTCTCTGATTGGACTGTTTGCTTCTTGTTTGTGCCATTTTCTTTCCTAGCAATGAGCATTTTTACGTCACCGAAGTCACTTTGCTAGACATTGAATAACAGGGCATTTTCCCCCCAGGATCAAAGCTATTGTTTAACATGTGTAGTTTTGGCAGAATGGAAAATCATCCTTGCTTTCCATCCCCCCTGACTTTTTACCTGTTGGGGTGTTCTGTGTTTTCTAATAAATTAGAGCACTATATGAGAATGTAGACATTATCAGCTTTCATGCTTTTTGCATATTCATCTTTTTCCCAGCTGTTACTCAAAATCCACTCACTTGCTATTCTGAGAAATTGTCATGCCAGCATCACAAGCCGCCTGGGACAGTAGCTCAAGCATGACAAGTGACCCCTTGTATAACACCGGGTTCATGAGTGATGCCCTGCTGTCAGTGAATGACTACTGCATCTCTGTAACGATCCGAGCCAGTGCCCAGGCATCTTTAATGTACATCTTTTTGGTGAATGGCAGCACTTTCCACTATCAGTCTTTCAATTTTGCACCTTAATCATTCTTTTTGCCATGTGCAGTATGGAGATGTGGTGTGACACACAGGAGAGGAAATGAGCTTCTGCCCTGGTTGTGTGTCAGTAGGTGAGGCATGAGAAAGCGCGCTTGCCACGCTCCACATGCAGGCCTCTAGATCTTCTTGCTATTGGTCAGGAAAAGAAAAGCACCCTAACCTAAGACAGGGATGATCGAGGGTCATTGTTCCCGTTTAGCCTGAGTCGAAACAAAACTGAAATTTGTTTCTTGCATATTTCGTTTTTTAAAAACAGCAGGAGTGACACGCTGTTTTTTTTTTGATGTGGAAACTGCTTTTATTTCACTGTACTGATCAGCTGTTGTAACACTGAATGATTCTCTAATAATTGGATCTTCTAAAAAAAAAAATAAAGGTTGCTTCTCCTTTTCAGTGCTGCAGAGATTTTATTTAACAGTCCTTTCATTGGCCATGGTCTGTGTGGGTGATCAGGGGTTGACGGTCACTCATTCATCCGTCTCGTGTGACTGATGTGAGCTTCCTTCCTCTTGCTGAAGCCTCTTTCTCCTGAGGGTCACATCTTGCTTCTTCTGGATACTTTCATGGATTCTTTGTTTAAATTTCTTCCGCTTATTCCTGATCTTTTCCAGTTCCTCTCTCCTCTTTTGTTCCAGATCTGGGTCCTAAAACAGGATGGTAAATGCACGTAGTTCTGAGTGTCAGTTTGTGATTACAGTATTACTGCTTACTTACATTCATTTAGCAGACTTATCCAAAGTGACGTATAAGAATCAGCGAGCAGGCTCAGCCTGCATGAAGCCTTACTCAAGGAGCTACGAGTAATCACTTTGCTGCCCCTGGGATTCAATCCCACAACCTTGGGCACAGATCATTCTCATTGAACTACACACCATCCTAAGTAAAGTGTTTCTTTCCATGCTTACAGTGTGTACTCTAACCTACAGTCCACACGTGCACCTGGCCTTAATGTGACCCCAGCACTGCAGATGCATATCTGCAGCCTGTTCATACTCACTTTTCCTTCCAAGATCATCGCTTTCCTTTTGTTGATTTCCTTCTTCTCATCAAAGTCTGTAGACTCAAGTTTCTGTCAGACAAAAGAACAGGAGAGGAGGGTATTAATTCAGCAGAAGTCCTCCCCTGCACCATGAAGACATGCAGGATGTCACTTGTGATCTAACTTTATTAACCAGCATAAGACTGGGTCATACAATTTCACACTCGCGCCGGGTCACGTTGACTTGAGTGAGAATCTTCAGCACTTCACTCTCCTCCACCGAATACTCCTGCAGTTTGGCTTCTACAAAAATGGAATTCTTGAAATTAGTCTTAACAATGACGACAGCACATCAGCAGGTCTCCAAGCAAAGCATATACGACGGCAGACTCCTCACTCACGGATCTGCCCCTCGATGGCCTGGACCAGGTGAATGTCATACTGCGTGACCAGCGTCAGAGAGACACCATGCCGCCCTGGAAGTGAGAGAGAGGGCTGTCACGTTCTGGCGTCAGCCCCAAGTGCCACGGCCACGCTGCAGGAATGCCACATTACCTGCTCTGGCAGTCCGACCGACTCTGTGAATGTAGATCTTGGGTAAACCAGGTGTGTTGTGATTGATGACAACTTGGACTGTTGGGATGTCAAGACCCCTGGGAGGAGAGCAATGGCAATGCTGGTTAGATGTTAAAATGAACATCAAATGTGCACAAAATTGGTGCTTCTCAACCAGGTCCTTGGAGGCCCCCAGATGGTCCATGGTTTGCTGTCGAGGGCTCCAAGGACGAGGCCGAGAAGCCAAACTGAAATATTACACTTCAGTTCACAACCCCACAGTGAGAACTGCACTCTGTACAGGGTGACCAGATAATCCATGTCACTTTGAGTGAGGACAGGATTTGTAAACTACCATTTCAATTAAAAGAATTTCACTTAACTACAGAGTTCTTGCTGTGCGAGTCGAAATCAAGGGAACAGACCAGTCAAAGCGCAAGAATGAAACCAAACTATTTAGCCAAGCACAGGAGCCTTACAGTTTTAGTTTGTCAAACCTGAAGTAACTCAAATAGGTTATCTGGTCACCTTAACTTTGTACCACCTCACATCATTCACAACCACTGTACATCATTCACAACTATAGATATCTTTGCTTTCTATCATATCTTTCTGTCTTATTTTATGTGTTATCTCACTTGTTCTAGGGTGGCCTGGAGGTGCAGTGGTTAGCACTCACACCTCTGGGACCCGAGTTTGAGTCTCTGCTGTGGCTTGTTCCCCCCATGTCGTTTTGGGGTTTCCGCCAGGCGTCCCAGGTTCCTCCCACAGTCCAGAAACACGGTGAGGCTGATTATAGTTTGTCCATAGGTGTTCTTATGTGTGTGTGTCCTATGACGGAATGTCGGTAGACAGGTATTTCACTGTTCTGCTGTACAGTATGTTTGTAGAAAACTTGAGAACACGGAAACAAACCAATGCAGACTGACTGTGTGTGTTTAAGTACTGGTGCAGCACCCTACCCTGTGCTGCACCCTACCCTGTGCTGCACCCTACCCTGTGCTGCACCCTACCCTGTGCTGCACCCTGTGGCCAGGAAGAGCAGCTGAAAAACAAAAGTACTGATTCCTACCTGGCAGCTACATCTGTCGCTATCAGTATCTTAAAGACACCGGACTTGAACTTTGCAAGATTAGCAAATCGCTGTTTCTAGAAGAAAAAAAAAACGGGAGAGAAAATTCTTAAATTGAGCAGTACAAAGACCAGACGAGAGGTTATTTCAACACAGACACCGAAAATGAGCCCAGTTGAGTCTGGATAATCAACATTGACAAAAGGAGTTAGGCTCCATCTCACGGTCCTGTCACCTGTTTCATCATCGAGTGCAGAGAGACAGCTGGGAAGTCAAATTCTCGCAGCATCATCGTGAGGATCTGGCAGTTCCTGTAATGCCGGCATAGTCACAAGCTGCTTCACAACATCTCAGTTAACCACAGTCAGACAAATTGCACATGAAGGCTCCCTACTTGCAGGTGTTGGTGAAGATTATGATGGACCAGTCTTCATGCTCGTCCTGGAACTTCTGGATGAGGTGCACCAGATACGCGTCTTTAACCTTCTCGGGAGTGAGGATGTAGCGTTGGTCCAGCTCGTCAACAGTGCGCACCCTATGAGTAGTAGTAGTACTTTATTGATCTTGAAGGAAATTCCAAAGGTTACAGCAGAATACACAAAAAGTATATACACAGGACAATAATACTAGATTGCAATGTGCAAAATAATATATGCAAGCATTTACAGTGAATATTTCCTACAATTACATTCATAACTACAACATAAAATGAGCCAATACAAGTTGCCGATTTTGTAATATAATAGATCCTGCATTTCAGGTCATTGTGTCATTTCAGTGCAAGCTGTTCATGATTAGTTTATTGCTAGGCAATGCTAACAAGATTTCAAGCCCCTTAAGTGGTTATTTTAACATGAGAGTCAGTCATTACCAGCAGATCTTTTGATCACAATCAGGGTTGGATCTGAACCTGCTTATAGGAGGCAATAAGCCAGTCTTACTCAGACTTGCTTTCCCAGAAGAACGGCTTGTTCATGGCGATGCTCTTCAGCTCCTGCAGAGTGTCTGTGAGCGTGGCACTGAACAGCAGCGTCTGCCTCTTAGCCGGCACCACACTGAGGATCACCTCCAGGTCCTTGGTGAAATCTGTGCAGCCCTGCTCAAGCAGCCGATCGGCCTCATCTAAGATCTAAGTGCAAAAACACATTTTTAAAAAAAGAACAATAAATGACATGCATAAGCTGCTTGGAGGTCATTCCTTCAGCCGGATGCATTATCCCACTGTAGGCAAATGTGTGCAGGCTTACTGTACAATTTTATAACTTGCCAGAAAGCGAATTTGCTTCATGTTGAAGGTGTTTGAGCTTCGAATGTGATCTGCCAATCTCCCAGGCGTTGCCACGACAATGTGGGGTTTCTTTGACAACTCAAGAGCCTGTGTCACCATGTCTACAAAGTACATTAGAGATAGACATATCAGTCGATATTCTTTCCTGCATACCCAGATGTAATTTACCTCAGTGATTTCACAGGTTAACATTACCCATTCCTCCGACTATGATACAATCCCGCAAAGCAAGAGGTTTCCCAAGAACTCGGAATTGCTCTGCGATCTGATAAGCCAGCTCCCTGCACAACAAACCATCCAATCAAATTAACCAAATTGCTTCAACAATGACCAAATCCGTTAGTCTCCTGCCTTCATGCCTGTAATTCAAGACTCATCTGATGGGTAAGTACTGACCTGGTAGGAGTGAGCACCAAACAGAAGATGCCATAGGGGTCTTCGGAGAGCTTCTGCAGCACAGGCAGGACAAATGCGGCGGTCTTCCCACTGCCTGTTTTCGCACAGCCCATACAATCTCGTCCTGGGAACGAGTAATAAGATCATGAGACTAAAAGCCTAAAACATATCAAGTTAGGGGCATTGATGAAAACAGCCATTAAGAAACTTCCACTGGTGGGTGAGTAGATACAATATTTTTTATATCACAATATAAATTACCGTACCCGAGAAGTAGAATGGAGCACACATGCTGACAAGCTTATACCATTTAATCCTACCTTGAAGTATAGCTGGCAGACAGTTCTCCTGTACGGGAGTTGGCTTTTTGATGCCCATTTGTTTACACTGTTGAATCAACCAGTCCGATAAACCCAAGGACGAAAAATCAGACATCTTCCGTTAAGCACGCCGAAGTACAAAGCCTATATTGCCTGTTAATTGTCCAGCTTTAATTGAGGATTTGATACCTTTAAAAATGAACTATTATGAGTAATCAGCACCGCATGTCAACATGCTACGGTCGCCTAAATTTAACGCAATGACTGACGTCAATTTTTCTGCCGACGTATTACGGAAGGACATCGGGGCCAAAAAGCTTTTGAGCAAGAAGCACTTTTTTAAAACTAAACACTGCTTAACTAGTCACAATCTTACCACATAAATGAACGACATCAATGCCGGGTTTATTATTATATGAGTCTTGAGACACTGAAATATTGTTTTATAATATAGATATGTAAAACACATGAGAGAATCACACAAAAGAGGAAAACACTCCAGGTGTCGTGGTGAAAATTGATGGATGTAATGCATACAGGGAGTGGTAGTGCTTTGTGTTTATATAGGACAACATATGATTGCTATTGAAAATAAGGATGCTGCCTTTGTGAGTGCAATCCAGCTCTCCTGAGAATGAGGGAGACCTTTTTCATTTATATTTACATTTATATTTTATACACTTAGCAGACTCTTTAGTGCAATGAACCAGTCCACTAGGCGTACGTGCAGCTAGGCTGAGTTTCCAGTGAAAGCCCAGGAACAGGTGTGAGCAGTATTGCGAAGCAAGAGCTACACACACAATTTCTAACAAAGTAAGAACCTAATAAGATTATTCAAGGATCAAAAGTGGAATGTAAGAACGCTGATAGAACATAAAGATGTGTCCAATAATAAAATAATAAAAGAGCATCTGTTCAGAAGATAGCATTGTATTAAACATTACACAAACAAAATTAGGCAAATGCCACCTAAAAATGCTACTGACCTTGAATGAAAATTAGGGATAATCCATTCATTACGCAGAAACCTTAAATATCCATTTTAAGTAACAAAACCTGGTATTCAACATTTGCAAGAGTCCTTTGAAAAAATAAGAGAGAAAGCATTTGCTCTGTCCTGCTGTGACGGAATCCACCGCGAGTGATGCTCACACTATTAGCTAGTTCTTAGCGGCTGTTTTACCATAAGAACTCAACAGAAATTTGCAGCCTGCAGTCCACTGTTGTACAGCAGCCGGGGTGAGCGGCAGCAGTGACTTATGGGAAGCTTCTTTGGAAACCACTGGCTGTTCAGTGAGCAGAGGGCAAGTTAGGGGGAAGTGTAAAATTTCCCCACTGGGATCAGTAAAGTATCAATTATTAATATTATTATTATTATTGTTGTTGTTGTTGTTGTTATTAAAGACCTTAAAATGTAGACAATTATCAAGACCTCAGATTGTACCAGAGAATCTGAAAGCTATTTGCATCAGAAAGGTACAATCAGACTTCACAGAGGAAACAGTCACACAACCATGTAATCATTATAATCATTATCCTGTTTTATATACAGTGTATATGTAGTCAAACAGGCAACATAGCTGATATTAGGCCACATTTTTAGTTTCTCTTGCAGTTCCGTTTTGCAGAGCCGGAGAAGCCCGACAGCATCACAGGCCGTTGATAGCACCATGGATTGTGGGAAACTACTGCTCCTTGTGTTTCTGTCACGACAAAAGCCAACCTGTTACCTTCTACAGGTCACAGATCATTTTCATGAAATTCCCCTGAAGTGAGCTACAGTATGCAGCACTCGCGTACTCCGTGAGATGCAGCTAATGGAAGGGAATTCTCTGCCCTGATAACTTCCCTGCATGTGGTGCCAAGAGGCTCAACAAAGTGCTCAAGTGCATCTTGGCAGCTGTGATGATCACACAGTGAGCAAAGGATTTGGGCTCCAGACCCCAGTGAGAAATTCTCACCTTAGTTTATCAAGCCTCCCTTGCAAATATGTTCACTGAAATCTCCAAATAGGGGTGGTAATAGAACTGGGAGATATAGAACAGACCTATTAGTGCATATTGCTGCTCTCTAACAGGGTAATTTATATGAACTAGAATCGAGTAATGTAAGGTGAGCAGGGTCTGCACAGTAACTATGTACAGGGGGGAATCTGACACCTCTGAGATCTATGGTCTGGAACCATCCTTGGGGAGTGGAGCCAGGCTCTCACACGTACACCTGCACATGCTTGGATGTCATTTATGTGGGCCTTGCATAACTATTAGTGGTACTGCTGTTGTTGGATATGATTTGTTGCCTGCCTGACTGTTTTCTAAGCGAGTGCTTTAACAATAAGTACCTTTGATTGCTGTGACCCATGGCCATAAATGTTCCTCTCCTCACCTTTGGGCAGATTGTAGTGGGGAGAATGAGGTCGAGAGGTCTGTGTAATGGGGAGAGAAGTTCAGAGATCTAGAGGGACTTTGAAACAGAGCCAGTGAAATAGAACTGTTCTGGTCATGTCCCCCGAGGCAGGTGGCCTGGCACAGAGCCAATCCAGGCTGAAAGGATCACAGCTCCCTGGCCTGGGGATACCTGCAGATCTCACAGGAGGAGTCGGGACGAACAGGGGTCCACTCTGACCTGCCTGCTGTGCTGCAATATAAGCTGAAGGAAAATCAGTCAATGCATAACTAGATAGATGGATAAGGGACTTTTGGCGTACAGTATATTACAAGCTATTGGATCACTTTAAGTACCTTCTTTTGCGTTTGGTACTCTTACATTATCACAGCTTACTTTTCGGGGAGCACTCAGGTATTTTACGATACACATTATGATAATAATACACGTAACTAGATACAATAATGCAGGTCTTCCCATCCGGTGTCCCCTTCAACTCTTGTCCGATAGAACAGCAAGGATTGCGCCAAAAACAGCATATCCCAGATACCTACTGCGCAGAGTAGTATTGAAGCCACTTTACTACTGACCTAGAAAATTATACCACACTGATGAGGACTGAAACAAATATAACTAGTATCAATTTAAGTTCACATGGCCTTATTCTGATTAAACTTATTAAAATCATTATTACCCGATTAGTGAAATCCTTCTTTAACTATGGTTTTCGAAAACTCTTAGGTCTTCAATTTCAGCTGAATTGCGTGAAACTCGGGGTGCATTCGATAATAAATTTCATAACCAGCAGGGGGTGTAAGAGAGTGTTTTGGAATCTATATGGGGCAAAACGCCACATACAGAACTGGTTCATCGATCCAGCTGCTAGTCTAGGGGCTGGAAAACACCACTTTACTAAAAGTACAGATCGCCGCTTTTAGGGTACGGCAGGAACAACAAATAGAGGCAACATGGCATATCCTCTATAGATATTTTATATACCCTGCAGTATAAAATGCTCAGCAGCCAGTGAAGGTGGTTCAACTGAGCGGGAGTGCAACAGAAGAAAAAAGCGGACGGGAGGATCACTTTAGGAACAAAGGGCAGCGGTGTGGTGACAGTGCGGAGATCCGCATAAGGATCAGATCCGAAATACCAAAAACTCTGCAATTAACACACAACACATGGAAAGGGACTGCAGCCTGCATCGATACCTCGAAGAAATGCAATTTCTTGCCCTATAAACAACGCCAAGAAAAAGCCACATCGCCCGCTGCCAGATTTTACAGCCAAATTCAGAGACTGGAAAAGGAAGAAACCCATTTTTCTCTTGAAACTGGATTACAGCGCATAGCGGTCGGACCAGCCTTTTAGAAATGGGGTGAGTGTTTGCAGCAGTGCGCACATTCATTTCACCCATATTAGGTATTAAGAGGATTATACTGTAAAGCTAGCACGCTTGGAAAAAATCTGAAAGTTTGGGACGAGTACGTGAGAAATGGGTGATGAAAATGCAAAGTATGCCACGCTGTTTGTGTATTGCATGTGCGGCGTTTCTAACAGCTGTATAGTTTAAAATAGATATTCCGAGGTCTTTCGGTTATTCCCCAGATATTTCAGCTTGGACTGATACTCTTTCTTGGCGGGGAAAACTTCTGGTGACAGCACGGCTTCCACAGTCTTCCTCTTCTGCTGAGTCAGATTGATGGTGTCTCTATGGTTCGTACATTTGCACTTTTAGGAGCAATTGCGATTTCGCCATTGTTTGTACAAGCGTCTCAGAGACATGCATCCACAAACGACAAGGAATAATAGAACAGCGTCGCAAAAATGTAAAAATACAACAAATACTATTTGAGCTTCTGTGAAATGTTTGTGGAGTTCGTAGTTCTTACCCCAGATCGCGTCTGGAAATGGCAGTGATAGATATGCCAATGGGTTCTGCTTTATTATGCTTTATTTGACCTTACAAATCACCATTTGGACCGTATTTAAGCAAAATTCACTGAGCAAGTTTAAGGCTTTTCTGTACTTTGTAACAACAATTGTACTTTGTACAATTTTTGCATGCTTTGTTGCAAGTGTTATAGATGGGCGAAATTTATAGAAACATATCTTTTTATAACATAAGTCGTAGCTCATGTTTCGGTAACTTTCATTCCCACCACTTTACATGAAATTATTTTTCTGCTTGTCTTTGGACAGACGCAGACAGACAAAGAGGCAAACAGATACAGGCAGTCAGATAGATAAACATTTAACGTTACATTTAAGGGGTACTATGTTTAATTACTGTATAGCCATTAGTTGGTCAATTGTAAGCACTGGCTGTTGCCAGACTGCGCCAAATCATGGGTCTCTTACTGAGGTTATAGTTACGTCTATTACAACGTCAAGGACTCCATTCTCCTCATATGCCACGTAGCATACAATAGGGCTTTAATGAGTCTGTTGTGTGGTATTTTAATAATTATTCTTGATTTTTCTTGCTGATCATGATTATTCTTAATTCTTTTAATTTCTTCTGCTCAAAATTTTATCAAGTTTTATATAATGCATAATCTGTACAGATAATAAATGAATTTCTCACTAGCAGTACTGACAGTGACTTCAGTTAACTTCAGCATACAGGCCAGGTATTTTACTTTACAGTGCTTATAAAAGGGAGATGAGAAGTTTTAAAATTGCGTCCATCTCCTTACCTCCAGGGACACATGACTTTGGATTTTAAATCTCCCCCCATTAAGCCACCTCCATTACTGCAGGACATGGCTAGTGTTATGGGAGGCAGAAATATGGTTGTCAACCTGATTCTGCTTTCTGTTCAGTAATGGATAACGTGCGGCTGGTGTATTAATAGAAACTCTCAAGTGTAATATGCAAACACAGTGGATTCGTGTATCCAGAGTGCTTGTATCCCATTGCACCGTATTTCTTCAGAGTGATTCAGCCACTCGTTGTCCTCCAATGTCTCTGATGAACATGCTTACCGTTCATAGAACAGGGAGCAAAAGGCATCAGACACAGGCCCAGCCCCCCCATCGGCATTTGGAGCTCGATCTCACACAAATCTGTGCGTCTTCAGAAGCGTGTCAGTAAACCGATATCTCCAGGCAAGAGTCCTCTTTCAAAGACAGTCTGGATGGTTGTCAGTTTTTTCTGTCTTGAATTCTAGCAAAAATCTGCCAAATGCTGGATCATACTAGGTAGTTGGTAAGTAACACGTAACTTAATACATGACGTCTGTCAATCTGATGTTGTTCTCCAGCATTAAATGTGGTCAGTGTTAGCATTTTTAGAAGGCAATAAATGATAATACCATAAGTGAGACATTTTATTGACAGATAGGGCTTTCAGATAGATTGAGATGAAGGCAGTTCACATAGTGAAAACAAGGTAATGGAAAATGAATGAAATGATAAATAATATAAAGTAACAAGGAGGGTTTCAAAAAATGATCAAGGCATGAGAAGCACTGCAGTGATTTTTCAGATTTAAAAACCATATACGTATAAGGCTATATGACATCAGCTCTTGCATAACAGCAGAAGAGACAGATGTGTGTCTTAAGGCCTATTTAAAGACACAGATTCAGAGACTTACTTATGTCTGCAAATGCTCAGCTAAAGAACTCAATAGATGGGAAGCAGGAGGTTAAAGATGTGGTTGCCCTAGGTGTAAATCTCTGTTCTAGAAACTGATCAGCTCAATGTTTTTATCAAAAGTTTGACCAGACCAGTGCCATAAAATCCAGGAGGATATTATTAAAATCTCCATCTTCCTGTCAGCCAGTATTGGTACCATGGCGACCAGCCGGTTCTGCTGTACATAATCTGTGACCTATCCTAAAATGTGAAAATCTCAAGTCTTTGTCAGGGTGAACGCAGTCACAGGAGACAGGGATGTTAGGGTTAGTTATCTATTGGACACCATTATGGGGTAAACATGCTGGTCGGTCAGACCAGATCTCAGACTTGGGTTGCCCTGTAACTTAAACAGGGCTTGTACTCTGACCTCTGACCTTGCTTCTACCCCGAAACATTCACATGCTTCCTTTGTTTAACAAGAATAAAAAACACCACTGACATGTTTCTTAGTAACTCAACAGTTTCCTTCTGGAGGTATTTTGAAGGGGGCGTCAAGAGAGGAGGATGTATAGAATATCATCTAAAGACAAGTGACTGCAGAGGAGGAGGAATTACCAGCAGATATGGCCGAATGAAGCCCATGACATTTTCCTCTTTTTCTCTGTGTCTGGTATGCTCAGGAACCCTTTGGCCTCTTATGGCATTATGGTTATGGCATTGGAGAACAACAGGATTAGAACCCTTGACCTTCCAGGCGTGAGTACTGATCCCAGACCTGCTGCGAGCAAGCAGCTCAAAACAAAAGTGGAACACCTCAAAGGGCTGGCTGTGCTCCAGATGGGACTGGAGCTTGGTTGTGATTACATCCCATAATCGCTCAGAGAGCAAAGGAAAGTTGGCTTGAAATGTAGGTTTGAAATCTGGGAATGTAGGACTGACTAGTGGCAGTCGGTTCAAAGTTACCTGGCAGCCTTCCAGGCCCTTGTTCATTTGTCCTCTAACAAAATGGAAGAAGGCCGCTAACATTATTTAAATATTACATCACATTTATTCATGTAGCAGATGCTTTTGTTCAAAGCAACGTACAAGTGAGCTCTGTTGAGATGGGATTCATTGGGATTAATGATCAATGATTTTGGTTTCATAATTATAGACAGTGAAACATTTGTGATGGTCTCTGCAGTGGATGACAGTGCAGCTGAAGTACTCATCTTAGCACAGAGTATGAAATTTGCTGCCTCATGATACTAATTTTAACATAAAGAGAAATAGAATCATAGAATAAAACAGAATCGCATATAAAGGGACGAGGTCCCTTTAAATGGCAGCATGGAACAGTGTCAAAGACTAGCTAATTTAAAACTGCAGAAACTCAAAAGAACAAGCTATTTGAGTAACAGATTTATGGTGAGCCGCCTTGCACGCAGCTCTGCTGTCGACCTCTACCTCCTGGTCTCCTGCTCAGAATCGGCACAGCTGGCCCTGTTTGTCCCCACTGTGGCCGTCTCCCCAACAAGGGCCACATGTGTTCAGCAAACTGGGACAACAGTTTAAGACAGTGTTTCACTGCACAAGCTTGACCGCTCATCTCCGGCTGATTCTGAAGTCTGCAGAGTGCGAAGCCTTTTGCATTCCGAAAATAAGGTTGTTTTCGAACTCCGCTGATGCAGAGAGTCTCCTGTGTGCCTGTGAATGAGATATTGATTATACGACTCTATTATCTAAATGAGTGAAGGTCTTGCTGAACCACCTTTAGCCTGAGTAATCCCTGCTGGCCTTCTAAGGGTGTCAGCCACACCACTGTCCTTTTGATCCTCCTCCTTCTGTTACGCTGATCTCCCCCATTTTAGGATGTGTGACCCTAGGACCTGCAGGGTGCCCCTTCCATGTTCCGGTCCAGCTACCTCCATCGGGCCATGATGGATTTGCTGACCACGTCTGTTTTCAGGGGCATAGTCTCTGACTATCTGAGTGCTGTATGAACTGAAGTGAGCTGTTTATCACAGTGTTGTATTGACCTTATGATGTCATTACCCAGCATGCCCTCTCTCTGCCTTTGTTTTCTTCACAGAAAAGGAGCTGTCCTGTAATAATGTACCCGCAGCACAGAGAAAGGTAATGCAATAACACTCTTACATGCTCTGTTCTCACCATAAGCCATGCTTGCCCTCTGGGTCACTCATAGCCCTTCACAGTCACAGACATGAGCAGCTGTCATCCGAGCATCGTGATGGGCCCTCAGCCTATTGTGTCACCCAGTGCTCTGTCCAGCGGCTGATTAAATAGTCCTGCTTCATTAGATATGTCACATGATTCCAGTTGTGCATTAGTATACATCGCTTGGGAATGCATCACAAGATACAGTATTGTTACTGAATAATTTCTAAAAGCTGTTCAAAACAATATATTTACTTTTATTTAGATCAGTTTAAAATGACATCTTAAGAAATATCAGGATCATGCTCTTCATTACAATAATATCCCAGTCAAGGCTAATTCTGGTAGAGGGGCTAAAGTCCAACGTGCACAGAAGGATACCAGGTGTGCTTGGTTATTCCCAAACCACCAAAACTGAGGGACACCCCCTGACTTTGCTGGGCTTTTAACAGACTGGAGTTTGTGTGCTGCTCCTGAATGCTTGGATCTGCCACTGGAACTGCACTATCAGTAGTGCCTTTGTTGGAATGGCATGATCTTTGTGGGCAGGCATTGTTCAGTATTCAGTAAGGCCTTGCAGACCTTTCAGACAGAATTAGTGAAAAGGGGGCGGAATTCAGGCCAAACCAGAAGCAGAGGTGTGATCACAAGAGCATCGGGTTTTCAGAAACTTACATTCATTTTCTGTGTGTGTGACTCTACAGCTCTGTGTGTGTGTGACTCTACAGCTCTGTGTGTGTGACATTACATGGGGCTCTGGGGCCACACATCCACCCAGCTCTGTGTGTGTGACTCTACAGCTCTGTGTGTGTGACATTACATGGGGCCCTGGGGCCACACATCCCCCCAGCTCTGTGTGTGTGACTTTGCATGGGGCCCCGGGGCCACACATCCCCCCAGCTCTGTGTGTGTGACTGTGCATGTTCTCTCTGTGTTTGTGTGGGTGTCCTTCAGTCTGTTCTTGTGAAGTGGTGACTCGTCCCCATAGCACTCCCTGTACTGCTTTGCATCCCATGATTCCTCTTATTGGCTCTGGGTCACTGTTATTCAGATCACTGTTATAAATCAAGGATGTGTAAAAAAACTGTTCACCTCTCCATCTATGACAACTTTGCACTGCCTTTAATGCTACTAACCAGAGATTTTGTATATGAATATTAATGTTGAATTCATGCCAGTTTGCATAATTGCAACTTATGCTTGAATAACCTCAGGGACGTTTTGATCCCTTGAAGGTAGTGTTAGGAACTACAGTAAGATGCACACTTGAGGACTAATTAGTTTAGCTGGTTAGGTAGGGACAGTGTTTTGTTTCTCGGAATTGGTGAGACGTGTCAGTCATTGTAACTTCTGAGTCTTACTCTGTTTAATATGACAGATTTATCTTCGGTCCATGTGATCCTCACATTTTCTCAGTTATGCAACTGCTGTCACTTTTTCCCAATACTTTGTTAGATGTCCAGCCAG
Organism: Stomatorhinus ivindoensis; assembly: GCA_019775895.2. Classification (NCBI taxonomy): domain Eukaryota; kingdom Metazoa; phylum Chordata; class Actinopteri; order Osteoglossiformes; family Mormyridae; genus Stomatorhinus; species Stomatorhinus ivindoensis. The sequence continues at coordinate 332,029 of JABFEB020000033.1, read as the reverse complement.
GAAGCTCAGAGATACACAACTGCACATGAGAGCCACAAATGTCTGGCGGACTCCTCTGCACTGGGGGGAGGATTCTCTGGCGGGTGTCTCATTCCACATGTCACGCAGAGTCACCCTGTAGAACAATGTATGTCCAAGATGTGGATTAGTACGGTGCGCCTGTTCCAATCCCATCTGGTGACTTAGGCGCACAGAGATGGCACTTTGGGGGCTGATTAAATTTCAATTTCTTGTGGCCCATCAGTCATTAAGACTGCAGTGAATATGCAGAGCAAAGCATGTGCAGTTTGTAATCAGAATTTAAGGGGGAGTGAAAGGTTATGGACACACCTTTCAGCATAACTGCACCGTTATGTTTGTGTCCTTCTGTTACAGGACCTGCAGATAAGGCATTGTAGCTATGAAGGGCCTTCAGGAGAGCCTGTAATTCCTGTAGCTGTGAGGCGCCGCCCAGTACTCGGTGTGTAGGAGTCAGCCTTCAGGGGAGCCTGTAATTCCTGTAGCTGTGAGGCGCCGCCCAGTACTCGGTGTGTAGGGGTCAGCCTTC
>JABFEB020000033.1:297527-311952 GCA_019775895.2 Stomatorhinus ivindoensis | reverse complement strand
ATAAGTCTTAAAAAGCACCTTGAATGGTGCCACATCGCTGTTCCATCAGCACGCTGTTCCATCAGCACGCTGTTCCATCAGCACGCTGTTCCATCAGCACGCTGTTCCAACAGAACGGCCCGAAAAGAAAACTAGTCGGATCCGAAAATAGACAGAAAGAAAGGAGTTTCTGCGCACAGGGCCAGTGTGAGTGTAACTGTCAGGGGCAAACCCACGACTTCGCCGTCAAACTTTGACATGCGTACGGTACCTGTAACAGGTCATGCTTCATTACGTGGTGTTGCTCCAGAGCGGTTGGGAGATACTGATGTGGTTCATGAAACCAAAAATTAAAGTTGAGCCAAGCCATCAAGCTGCTATACCTGTCAGTGTCATGTTGGCATCACAGATGACTTGCACATTAATAGATTGAAATGGCTTTCAGTTGACAAAGTAGCCTAATTAGCATTCGTTTCATCATCTGCATCTACTGCTATATGCGGTGCTGTTGTGTATGTGATAAATAGATTTGATTTGAGGTGCCCTGGTTGCAATGTTAGTGCAGTCTATTGCCCTGGATATCACTGCAAATGTAGTTTTCACGTCTGCCTGTTCACCCAGAGCATAGGGAGACATATATTTAACCATGGTAACTAAGACACAGTACAAAGACATCACAGCGCAAACAGTAAACAAATAGGCAAACAGAATCTTGTTGGTCCATGAAAACTTTTCTTCTGATCTTTCTGTTTGTATAGTCACTAGCAAGAATGCGGTCATGCCACATTCACATGACTATAGAAGGGTGTTAGGTGGATCCATGTATGGCCTTTCCCCGATGTCTCCAAAATGTGTCTCTCACTACTCCTACATTTCTGTAAAGTATGCTTCCCCCCCCCCCCCCCCAATAAAATTCAGTTTGATTAATCATTTTGGGACTTTTTTGTGCAAGCGCAACTTTGGTAAAAGAGGCCCCAGGTCCTTAACCACTGCTTTGCTTCTGCTTTTGGCATTGTCTTTTTTTGAATAATATTTAAATATTAGCGGCAGGACAGGTTTTAAACTGAAATATTAAGTGTTTGGCTGCACTACATTGGTTAGGCTCTGCCCACCTACATATGAATGGTGGAGGGCATGTCGTGCTGAGTCATGTGACTAAAACCACACAACGCAGTTGGACGGTGTAAATGTTGAGTCACAAACCTCAGGCCTTCCTCTCTCCTGGATAATCCAGCACCTGGAGATGCGGAACGTGGAACTGGAACGGCGTGTGGAGAAGGCCGAACAGGCACTGGCTTCATCCCTGGGGGAGCAGGACCGGACTGAGCATGAGGTGCGGAGGGTCATCAACGTCCTCGATGTCAAGATCTTTGACCTGAATGATTTACGGCAGAGCCTGGCCAAGCTGATGGAAAAATAGTCTTCCGTCCCGGGAATGCCAAGAAAGAAAGATGGAAGTTAAGGGCTGGTCCAGAGTGACAATGCAAAAGCACAACAAACCTGCAGAAGGAAGGAGAGAAGGATGGATGGATGGAAGGATGAATGTAAGAAAGGCACTCTTCTCTGGATACACTGCACTCATCCAGACCAAACTTGTCTGTGTGGTGGCAGCATCTAAGTGGGACCTTATTGTCGAAAATGGGATATTTTCTCATCCGTTTATCTTTAGTGTTACTATGGCTTCACAGGGCTGGATATTAATGGGCCGTGTATCTTATTAAACCTATCAGTATTAACACCAGAGAATAAAGTCAAACATTTACCCAAGTTTAGAGTTCATCAGTGATTACACTTAATATACAATTGCTAATCGTATTATTAGAACAAAAGTATTAGCATTATTATTGAAAGAATTTTGGCCAGTGCACAGAGACAATTATTATGATTAAGATTATGGTTCCCTGAACTGGTGGGAATAAAATGAATGTATGTTGTACAATCCTGGTTTGATTCTAATCTGATAATATTAGTCATTAGTCAGGGGAAGATTTGTTCAGAAGGAAGACGCTGTCAGTCTGCAAGAGCACGGATAACATATCCAGTGAGCTTTTCGATAACACCAGTCCCTCACACGGGCCCTGCACATCCCTTTCTAAGATGACTAATGACAAATACTTTCATTAGAAATTAGGTAATTTGTTTCAGTGATTTTATATACTTAGTCACCATGGTAAACTAAATACAGTCAGGTTACCATGTCAATGCTTTTTTAACTGTGATGATTGACACTTTTTGTTGTGTTGTAAGGGAACCTACACAAGTGTAACATGCATGAATGAGGTATCAATATTGAAGTCAAAAGATCAAATTGCTTGTTGCTTTGTTATAATACTGGGTCCTAATTATTAGTATAATATTGTATGTGGTGAGTGCGATAAGATTTTTGTTTTATGTTTAATTTAGAAGGACATGTTTCTCTTAGTTTTCAAAATATTCTAAAGGTTTCATTTACATTTTCTGTTTACAATTCACTTAATTTGTCACACATTACCTGAAACTGAAATAAACTGCTTGTTTACAATTAATAACAAAGGTATGTCTTTAAACACTTTCACAGAGCACTCTTTTGCAATGCCACAAATTAAATCTCAGCATCAGACAGTTATACTCGGTGAGCAAACAGACAATAAACGCAATGCTTTCTGCTATATTTTACTGATATGCGATTATTACAAACTGTACTTCCATGTATTTCTGTGAGAGAATCCACACATCTGGCAATGTATGGCTATAATGGAAATATTCATGATAAGACTCATGCTTGCATTTAGAATAAATGCGTTTTAGTGCTACTGAAACTAATGCGATCAAACAGGTGAAAGTCCTGAAAAGAGCCTCAGAGTAACTGCAGGTGTGTGAACCACTGATCTGGGAATTCAGACACCAAAGACTAGAGTTCACATTTGCTGTAGGTATGTTTCTGATTCACCTTTTGATAGGAATAAATTCTTATCACACAATGGAAAAAAAAACATTTATCGAATAGGATCATTTTTAGATAATTAGGTAATTTGCTGGACAAAGCTGGTGGAAACCAAGGAATTTGGTTACTGTATATGTCTGCTTTATTTATCGAAACGCACGTAGCCACCACAGCATGGAGTAATAGGCATCATTGGCTCTTGTGATTCGTCTGAGATTTGAACATGGTGGTAGTTTGAGTACTGAGAGTGTCTGTGGAGTAATGCTGACTTGAACGTTTCTTATTTGTAGGTCTCAGGTGTCTTAAAAGTGCTTGTTGTACAACATATAGGCAGTTCACTTTGGCGTATGTATATTTTGAACATTAAAACAGACAGATGAGTTTGGAAGGTAGATCCCAGTTAAAGCGAAGCAAACGCAGTTTGTACCACTTAAGTGAAAATCATTAATTAACAAGGACATGTGGACCCGACAGGTCCCGTTTGTACTGACTAGTTACACATGAAGTATGAAGTGATCCCTTTCAATCACCTTTCTCTTTTGAAGGTTTTCGCAGCTAAAGAAATTTGTGTAGTAGTTTAAGATGTATGATTTAGATTAATCAAGTTTCTTGCTAGTAAACTGTCCTGCCAGATAGTTCAGGTTAATGCATCTTCTGCTGAAATAGTAATTAGTTACTTTTGCAGTTATGTCAAGCTGCCAAAACGTATGAATATGCAAACCTTTAGCTAGATAGCACTGAAAATGTGTATGGTAGCTTGCAGTTTGGTGTTCTCTCCACAAGTAGTAGCAATTAGAAATGGATAAATATTATATAGTAAGGTGTTATGACAGAGAGAAGGAATGTAGTGTGTCCACATGGAGTGCTACTCAAAATATGAATTTTTCTGGAACATTTAAGTATTTTTATTGAATATGGTTCCATAATAGAAGTAGCTTACCAATGTTAGAAGTGTGTTCATGTTCTGTAAAGGTCAGTAGGCCTATGCATGCTGTTGCATCATGTCCTCTCTATGCAGTCTGCAAATCATATTTATATTCACCCAGTTGGACTTTGTGTGATTTATACTTTTTGGTCCTGATGAATAAATACTGTATTGTCCAGGGACATGAACTTTATCATGTTTCCACTATTTTTTGTTAGTAAAAACTGTTATATAAATAGAAACACTTTTGTAAAAAGTCATTGCTGATTAATGATATGTATGAGACTTGTGAGGTCTCTGATGAGTAACTGCAGAAAGCGTCTTTTGTTTTTGATGCATTATGAACAATGGCATGATGTGAGGTGAGTCTCTCTCCTACTTTCATTTTTTTTAGGATACCCAAATATATTTTGCAGTGCAGCTCTGGGGAATAGAAAACGAAATAATATTAATTCCCACCATATTAACATCTGACAATTATCCAAATGTAAAAAAGAACTGGGAACTATAAACAGTCCCTTTTCCTATTAAAATAAGAAAATGTGAAAGGTGTGTTTAATGCTTCTGTTTTAAGCCATTAGCTGGTAACATTGGGTCTTGCAATCAGAGAGCATTTGCAGTTATCGCAGGTGCCATCTCAGTACCCAAAGGTCAGGTCTGTTCCAAGCACTCCTGCATTTTGGGTCTTCCTCCACATTTTAACAAAGTGGCACTAAATGAGATGAGTGACACTCACTCACATGGGCAGCCTACAATGGACTAACATGCCCACACTCACATGGGCACATGGACAGCCTACAATGGACTAACATGCCCACACTCTCTGGCTTTACTGTTCTGCAAAGAGCCCCAGCAAACTAACACTAAAGCCCACACGTACCTCCCATTCCTTCACCTCCAACAATGTCTGTTTTTTAAAGCAGGACAACTAGGAGACAGTGAACTATAATTTCACTTCAGTTGCTATTCTTTCTGGATCAGCAGTTCCCTGTGTAATTGAAAAAGCTGAACTAGTGAGTGAATTTCATTTGCACTTTTATGAACTAACAAACTATTTGCAAGGCTTATGTGACTTGGGATTCACTGCTCAAATGTTCAGAATGCCCCAGATTCAGCACCCACTAACCTACTGGTGATGTAAGGTGAAACGCATTAGACCAGTTTTACATTGGCAAAAGTACACTCAAAAAAATTCACCTGTCTGTTTAGTTTTATCAATAAGTACAATGCTCCAGGATTAGGATTACACCACTCAGTCTATATCCTTAGCAGGTTTTAACTAAATGGCAACTGCACTTAACTCAAGTCTTCTGCAGCTTAGTGTGACATTCTAATTATTGGACAGCAGATTGCCGACCGTTTCATCATAGTCGATTCCTTTCACCGGCTGCCTGACACAATGACCTTGATCTGTGTACCGCAATTGCCCTCCAAGGCTACAAGTTACATAAAGCTTTGCTGCCACCTGCTGGAATGAGAGATCTTGCAGGAAGCAAGGCCTGAGTCCAAGTCGGTATCCAGACGATAGCCATGTTTATTATTGTCACACTACTATTCAAAGTTTAGAAACTCTTGATATTTCAATTTTTTTTTATTTACCAACTAGTGAACAAATGCAGAGCAGCAAGGTCACTGTCTACTTGAGCTTCTTCTTGGGGCGCAGGTTGTTGGTGTGCCCACACTTCTTCTTACGGCAGTTGACAGCACGGGGATGAAGGCGGGCGTAACACCTGTGACAGATGGAGAGACAGATCCGGCTCAGCAGCCACACAGGTTCCTGCTCTCTTAGGAGCCCTCAGCATATATAACACTATCCAACAAACTCAACACTTACTTGCGGCAAATCATTTTGTCACAGTTGTACTTCTGGGCCAGTTGCCTAAGGGAAGGCTCGATGATGCCTCCACGCAGACGCAGCACCAGGTGAAGAGTGGACTCTGCAGGGAAAGTCATGTTAAAGAAAGTGGATGGCACACTATGCATCCTTGATTGTCCACACCAACACTTAAAGCGACACAGGGAAGTTTCGATATCTTACCTTTCTGAATATTGTAGTCTGAAAGAGTGCGTCCATCTTCGAGCTGTTTTCCGGCAAAGATCAAACGCTGCTGATCCGGTGGGATGCCTACAAGACATTGATTTTACTGGTGGGTGTGGAAGGGAATGACCCACCAGCCCTAAAATTGAAAGACAGCACAGCACCGTGTATAAGGCCGTAATCTAGTTACCTTCCTTGTCCTGAATTTTTGCCTTGACATTTTCAATAGTATCGCTTGGCTCAACCTCAAGGGTGATGGTTTTCCCAGTTAATGTTTTCACAAAGATCTGCATCTTTGCAGGCTGTTAACACACAAGATCCGGTTAAATAGACAAGTTTACGCAACCAGCAAGTTTAAAGCAAAAAGAAATTAAAAGAGCCCATACATTTCAACGTTAATGTGACGTAACCACGCTGCCTACCGTTCGTCTGCTATGTGCTATTAATCAAGCTGGCAAAATAGCATCATCTCTGAGTAACTATATTTTTAATGGTTATTGTTAAACACTCGTCTGTCGTCGAGCAAATCGACAGATCTATCCAGGACAGCACTGCCACATGGCTCGGGGAAGACCGTAAAAGGCTAATTAGCTAGCTAGCTATACGGCGAGGCCTACCCCACGCGCATATGGTACATTTTAAATTACATATATTTGGCCTATAAACGAACACCCCTGCATTTAAACCATAATACAGCGCAATACAATTTTAGACTGTTACCCTGGCACCATCGATAGTTTGTAACAGACGTTTCCACAAAGTTCAGAGACACGATCCCAACACACACCTTACCAATAGCCGAGCCGGAGCAAAAAGAGGCTGACGGAGAAGGAAGTCCGTCGTTTACGTCACTTCCTGTTAACGGGGCCGCCACAGTGACGTGGGGTCAGTGCCGTGGAGGATTTGGGCGAGAAGTATTACCTTGCGGGTGGTCTTCTACAGTGTTTTTATTAGTGCAAAATGTTTGAATTGTAATAGCAAAAGTACACTCTTAGCTGGAGACTGTGTACCATCAATGACCTTTTCTTCATTTATCTTTCATTTTTAAGGTACCACTTTTTAGAATATGAAGTGTTGACTGAATCGTTTTTTATCCATATAAGTGCGATGCGTTGGCGCCCCGTCTTCGGTTATTCTCCCCTTGTTCCCTGCACATGATCCATATATCAAATTTCCACTTATAGGGTTAAGGTGAACTTAGAGAGATACCAGGCATGGGAAATAACTGACTAATATGGAATATATCTTTCCAACGATGGAATATTGGTAGAGATTTACATTTCTTCAAATTACTGTCTTCCTCCTATAACATTTTTTCTATTATTGTTTATTGAGGGGGTTTACTAAGCAATAATACAATAGGGGTATACATATACATAAACGCCATTGATAGGACATCAGAGTGATGGGGGACTGACATATGGGGATGTAATTTTTACATGTGAGAAGACTATGTTGAGACGGGCGTGTCTCTTTTGTATTCCTGAACTTCTCTGCGTTCAGATTAGCATTAATCACATTGTTACCTGTAAGTGGCAACACTTTACCACGACGCATAAAGATTTCACATCCAAGCTTCCATCCCCAAATTGCATGACGTATGACAAGCAGTTTTAACATTTAATCAAGTCACACTCCTATCTGTAATTACATTTTAGATATCCACAATGGCTTTTCTCCTAGTCAAAATTGTATACTTGCTAGTCAAAAAAAGCATTTCAGATATCCACAATTATATTTGAGTTATTTCTGGATATCATTCTGGATATCTGCAATTAAATTCTTACTAGGGAAAACTCCCATTTCAGATATCTACAATCCAGTTGTTCGTAGTCAAAATCAATATCGCACCACAAGGTGGCGATATAACACGACCAAATTTCGAGTCAAGAGTAATCGGGTCCCCTTTCCTTTCCTGCAGTGTTTACATCTTTTTACGACAGAAAGAAAACAGGCGTATTGCTAAACGATTTATCTAAATTGTAGATAAAACATTTACAAGACAGGGAAAACGTGTTGACAAAATGTTAATATAATTTAATGTTGTTCACCAAACATGTTTTGACGTTAGGTCAGTATTATGAATTAAGTTTCATTCATGTTATATCGGGGGAGATACTAAATATTTGAGTATGCGTTTCCTTTTCAGAGCCCCCCCGCATTATTTATTCATCCATTCCCTCTTCGCATGTTTTCTTGGCCCCTCATTCTTTTTCATTTCACAACGAGTGCTTTTTGGAGTCGCAGAGGAGCAAACACGGGCTCTCCTGGGTGCAGTAGCACGGCACCGCACCAGGACGAGCAAGGTCAGCTTGTTTTCACAAGAGAACCTGTAACCATCAATCACCGGGCCGGGCCGAGCTGGGCTGGGCTGGGCCAAAGCGGTCCGGCCGCGATCACCCTCCACACCCAGCCGAGATGTTTATTAGCAGAAAGCCTTGGCCGGCGCCTTACATAATTAACTGGAAGCCCCGCCTCCTGCCCTCCGTCACCACGTTAAAGGTCCGGACACCAGTCGCTCCGCACTTTTGTTTTCTCCAATTGTCCTGCGTTGGAGTTCGGTGGACTTGACAAGAATAAAGGCACCGGCCAAGACTTAGCATCGATTTCCAGTTTAGACATGATTTTGGGTTTTGGAGTGCGGAACTTGCGCGTCGTCTTCGACTCCCCGGAGCTAAATTCGCCTCCCGTGTACAGCAGCGGGGATGTGGTTTCGGGGAAGGTGCTGCTGGAGCTCACTGGGGAGACCAAGGTGCATTCTCTGAAGCTGCACGCCGAGGGCTTCGCCAGGGTGCACTGGACCGAGTCCCGCAGTGCTGGGGCCAGCAGTGCTTATACCCAGAACTACAGCGACGAGGTGGAGTATCTGAACCACCGGGAGGTGCTTCTGCAGGCAGGTGAGTGCGCGGTAGGCTGCATGCTGGGGGTGTCGCAGGGCACCCCAACGTGGTGCCCATGCTGGGAAAGATCGTACCAGCATCTTAAGGGCACAGCCATTTAGTTATGAGCTCCTGGGGTTATACGAGCAATCAAGAGCTTGTAGTGAAGTGTCATGAAGGTTTTTTTTAACTTTCGCTCTTCTTTCTTTGGGTACTGTAGTGCTACTCCATATCAGAAGACGGTTGTTTTCCTACATTTAGAATAGTGGCGTTTGTCATGTCTTGGCAAAATAAGTTTTGCGCCTGGCGATCGCGCTGCGCTTCCACTTAATTTTGACAGGTTTACATGGCTGCGACGTCGCTGACTTGTTCGTGTCGGTCGGCGCTTAGGAAATCGTAAGCGTTGTTTTGTCGGTAGTCAGTGTAACTTGCGCTTGACGATAATAGCGGAAAAAACGATCAAATGAACCATAGTTCCTAAAGCAATTTGGTTAAACGAGGCACTTCAAATACTTATGAGTGTTTCAACACTACAATAGGGTAGTCACTGTATTCTGCAGTGGAAATCTACATTTAATGCATCATAACGTTTTAGATCTGTTAAGTTTGTAATTCTCTAAGCTATTTTGTAATATTTTTTAGAGAATGGAGATGTAACAGTGTTGCAGTCGGGCAAACACGAATTCCCGTTCAGTTTCCAGCTGCCTGAAGAGTAAGTACATCACCTTTATGTGTGCATGATATACGTTGAATGTCTCTTCCCATGATGCACTGCACTTAACTGTCACTGTACAAGTGAATTACCAACAATACTTCTTCTGTTAACAGGACCCTGGTGACCTCGTTCGAAGGCAAGTATGGCAGCATTCGCTACTGGGTGAAGGTGAAGTTGCATCGACCCTGGGCCGCTGTAAAAAAGGTTAAGAAGGAGTTCACCGTTATAGAGCCTATTGACATCAACACTCCGGCCTTACTGGTGAGCGACGGTGCCCGTTTCCTTTAAAGGCCTTGTGTGTTGGTGTCGTGGCAGAGGTGTCACTGCCTGTTGTCCCATCCTCCCTGTCCCAGGCCCCCCAGGCAGGGACCAAAGACAAGATGGCACGTGTGTGGTATCGCAACTGTGGCCAGGTGTCTGTGACGGCCAAGATCGACCGCAAAGGCTACACCCCTGGTGAGCAGCCTCCCAGTTCTTTTCCCTACCCTGCCCTGCCGGCCCAGGGCACTTGGTGGCGTTCTCTAACCCGGCCCGCCTCCCTGTCCACAGGCGAGGTGATCCCGGTCTTTGCCGAGTTTGACAACGGCTCATCCCGTTGCGTGGAACCCATGGCGTACATCACCCAGACGCAGACCTTCATCGCCCGGGGCACCATGAAGCAGAAGCACTCTGTGGTCGTCACGCTGAGGGGCGACAGGGTGGTTCCTCGCTGTAGGGAGACCTGGCACGGGCGGGCCATCAAGATCCCCCCCGTGGGTCCCTCCGTCCTGCAGTGCCGCATCATCAAAGTGGAGTACACGCTCAAGGTTAGCCCGTAGCTCATGCCCTGGACCCTCCGCTCAATTTGGCCGGGTGAGCCGTGCTGGCTGTTTCCTGCACCGAGGCCTAACTGGGGATGTTCTACGTCCTGCCAGGTGTGTGTGAATGTCCCCGGGGCGTCCAAGCTGTGCCTCGACCTGCCGCTGCTCATGGGCACTATCCCCCTGCATCCCTTTGGCAGCCGCACCTCCAGCGTCAGCAGCCAGTACAGCCTGAACCTGGAGTGGCTCCGCATGGGCATCCCCGAGCAGCCTGAGCGTGAGTGTCCTGCTCTGATGGGGAGGGGGGGGGGTGGCAGCAGGGCCTTCCTCTGTCAGCATGTCGCTTATGTTTCCCTCCGCCTTCTGCATTCACTGGTGCCACCTACAGCTCCCCCAGATTACAGTGCCATTGTTTCCGATGAGGAGGCAGAACAGAATATGGCCCCCCCGGCAGCTGAAGAGGACTTCACTGGGGTCCTGCAGCGCCCTTTCTTTGCTTACATTCAGGAGTTTCGCTTCCGGCCTCCCCCAGTCTATAGCGAGGTGAGATACTGGCGAGCAGGTATTGGGCCCAAGGTCAGTCAGGGTGTCCTGACATGCAGCAGACTGCTGTCGGATCCAGGACCTGGCCTGCTTATCCTGGGGAAGTTAATAACTCACACTTAGTAAATGTTCAAACCTGACTTGTAAAGGGGGTTTGTTGTGTGACGGTGCCACAAGTAGCTTTAGCGAAACTTCGAATCTTGAGGGACTGCAGTGCTTGTCTAGTTGGGTGGAAAAGCGACGCTGTCTTTCTGCTTCATGATACTAATGGATTTCAAACTCTTTCATCCCCCCAGGTGGATCCAAACCCTCAGTTTTCCAGCACCCGCCGCCGCTGCATGACGTGTTGAAGCAGCTCTGTCCACCACTGTGGGATGTGATGGTCTGTTGGCAGTTTGAGACCCGTTTTCTCTGGGACTCTTCTCCGAGACTGAAGCAGAGTCCCTGGATGGGATGAGTGTGCTGTGGCGAGCACAAAGCCGGCATGGGGAGGTCCTCGGGAGATGGGACATCAAACGCCGGTCCCCTAGTCTTTGCCCCCAGCTCAGCTTTCGCCGTAGTCCTCAGGGTCGGCACATCGTTCCAGCTGATGATGACTGAAAGACTTGGCGGCATGTCTGTACATTTTGGGGACTTGATAAAGAAGCCGACATGTATGCTTTGGAAGGTATGGAGGTGGAGCACAGACCCAGTGAACATCTGCAGCTGAGCTGTTCAACCGTTTTGCCCGACACATGGGGTTGAGTCTGAACAGTTCTCTGTGACGCTGTCCTCCGGGCCTGCAAATGTATATGTGCAAAACTGCATTTTTTTTTTATTATGTGGAAATGCATAGATCTGTTGCCTTCACAATGAAGGGCTGCCTGCATGTCTTGTTGACATGAATGGCAAATGGTTCATTTCATGATGGATGTCAGGAAGGGCGAGTGTGGACAGGGGCATTCAGGGTGTATAATTGCCTGAGTACAGGATGCCTGTGGGTGTGTCTGTTTGTAAACGCTACTGGAGGAAAGGCTGATGGAAAGTGTGTAGATGTTCAAAGGTCGTAGGAAGAAAGTGTGTGAAAGCAGAACTTGGACAATCATTAGAAAGGCGGAACCATAGGACTGAACAAAAACAAGCCAAAGAGTCGCATTACTTTGTTGTTGGTGCTTCCCTGGTGCCGTCAGGCAACTCATGCACGCAAAAAGCATATTGGTGCAGGGATACAAACGAACCACACGCTTTGTGCAATCAATCAAATCCAGTTGCCTTTTCTCATTTGGGAGTTCTGTGAACATGCCGTTATTCAATGGCACTTGCAGCTTCAGGTTGGAGAGGCTGTTTCAAAGGAGTTTGGTGTAGAACATTCCAGAAACGCTTAATTGTTTTTTCCATTCAGATGATGAAATGACGTGTCCATTTTGTGGTGCTTGGCATTCATCATAAGATGCATTATTAATAGAAAAATGCTTTTCGACTTTTACAAAAAATCCTTTTGTAATAAACTGATTCGAAGTTATATGCTGTTTTTTTTTTTTTTTTTTGTAAAGTCAAAAGGATGATGTAAAATGGAGAACTAGACACACAGCTTGTTATAAGAAGATTTCATGTCCTTGTTTTTATTTTATAGTGGGTTGGTTCACTGGGGGTCAGTGCTCTGAAGATAACACATTGGATACAGTGTGACCCACCCCCCCCTTAAATTGTACGGGTTATATAATTTACAAGCCATTCTATGACATGCATCAAGCATAATATTTAGCTGTATTTATTTATGCAGAACCACCTCAAGGACCGATGGGTTTTGTGTACAGAGCAGTTGTACTCTCTCTGGCTTCGGCGGATCTGCCCGCTCGCCTCTGACTTCTCATTAACAAGCTGGAAAAGCTTAGACACTGTGTGTGAACATCCCAAGAGGAGGATGGAGCTTCCATGTTTGGCACCTTCAGTCGCACTGCATTAAATCCCCCCGGCATCACATGGATCACGCTGTTCTCATGCTTAGCTGAAGACTGAACTTTCTGACCCTGGCTCCACTTTTACATATACAGAGTTCAGCATTAAAACCTTTGATCATATCTCAATGATTGGGGACAACTAGCTGTATTTTTACAAAACCTGTTTTATTAAACATGTATTCATTTCAACATATGAGTATGATCACCTTTTTCTTTAAGATATAAAAAAATACATTTTATTCAAATAAGGTGATACAAAAATCACACCCCAATGACTATCTTTGGGGAAAAACCTGATCGTAATTAACAGGAAACAGATGAATCTAATCAATCATCACACAAGTGGCCACAGGATAATTGAATATTAAAAGTGGCAGAAAATCTAGTTCAACTCAATACTGACAAAATGGAACTGCATGGAAATCTTCCAAGAAAAAAAAGAAAATTATTTCTTTACGCAAAAAGGTGTTATACAAAAATTAGCAAGGTATTGCTAATAAGTTTGAAGTCATCCAAAAATTCCAAAAGGATGGAGTTGTGAGAAGCCGGCAGAGATGTCCAGGACACCTATGGAAGAGCGTTTTGTGATGAGAGAAGTTGAAGGAATTCGGGATGCACGTTAAACTGGGGTGAGTGCTTCCTGTGACCCCATACGATGCACACTGCTGAAGCACATGCACAAAAAAGCCCGTCTAGAATCTGCCAGGGCCCATGTCAACAAAGGCAAAGACTACTGGCACTGTATACTTTGGTGTGACGAGACAAAGATTAAAAAAGATTTCTGCCTCTGATGGGTTCCAAACTGTTTGGCATCGCAAGGGTGAGGAGTACCATAAAAAATGCACGGTACCAACAGTGAAGCGTTGCGGTGGCAGCGTTCTTGTGTGGGGCTGCATGAGTGCTGCAGGTGTCAGGGAACTGCATTTCATAGTATCATACATTCACAGAGGTACTGTGACAAACCGAAAGAGAAAATGCTACCATCACTCTCTGCCCTAGGTCACAGGGTACTGATTCAACATGGCAATGATCCAAAACATACATCTAAGGCCACTGATTCATTTCTGGGAAAGAACAGGGTGAAGAATGTGAGCAGACCTCAGCCTAAAAGTACATTTATGTACAGTTATGCGAAGATAAGCGTCATTCTCCATGCAGCTTACAGGGTCTGAAGGGCTCATCCTGCAGGAATGTAAACATGCAGTCCTGGCTGTATGTCATAAACTAGTTCATTCAATGTCTAGAAGAGTTGCTGCTGTTCTTATAAGTCAAGGAGGCCATACAAAATATTACATCTAGTAGATTTTGTTTTAGGGTGTAATCATTTTTGCATCACCTTATTTGAATAAAATGTATTCTTTTTTCTTATCCTAAAGAAGCAAAAAAGGTAATGGTACTCTTGTGTTTTAAGCTCAAAATAAATAAATCACAGGGCTCTGATGGCATCTTACCTATAGTGTTAAAAGAGATGGAGGATATTATCTGCCGACCCTTAACTTTACTGTTTCAAAAATCCTTATCTGTAGGTGTGGTACCGTCTGATTGGAAGCATGCCAACATAACACCCATTTTCAAGAAAGGGGATAGAAGTAATTTGTCAAACTACAGGCCAATCAGTCTAACTTGTATAACTGGTAAAGTTATGGAGGCTATAATCAAAGAGAAAATGGTAGATTACCTGGA
>JABFEB020000033.1:155455-168918 GCA_019775895.2 Stomatorhinus ivindoensis | reverse complement strand
GGGGGGAAATGCTCAGGTCAGCTGTGCTTTTTTTCAAGGCACCACTCCAAGCTGGGATGGGGGAGGAGACAGCGCACACATCATGTTATTAAACTGGGGGGGATGGGATGCTCAGGTCAGCTGTCTCATCTTCAGCTGCTGCTTGCTCTCTCCTTCCACTTCTACTCGCATCCTCTCTTTTTGTTCCCGCTCATTCTTTTTGCTCCTGCTTGCTCTCTCCTTCCAACTCCTGCTCGCTCTTTCCTGTTCCTGCTCTCACTCTCATCTTCTGCTCCTGCTTGCTCTCTCCTTCCAGCTCCTGCTCGCTCTTTCCTGTTCCTGCTCTCACTCTGATCTTCTGCTCCTGCTCGCTCTCTCCTTCCAGCTCCTGCTCGCTCTTTCCTGTTCCTGCTCTCACTCTCATCTTCTGCTCATGCTTGCTCTCTTGCATTCACTCTTTCCTTCCAGCTCCTGCCTACACTCTCCTATTTCTGCTTGTTCTCTTTCATTTTGTTCCTGCGAGCACGCTCTTTCTTTTTCTCTTTCCACTCATTGTTGCTCTTTCCCTTTCCAACTCCTGCTCTCTATATTTATGTTCCTTCTTGCTTTCATTTTGCTCCTACTTGCTCTTTCATCTTGCTACTGCTCTCTCATTTCATTCCTGCTCTCTTGCATTCCTTCCGCTCCTGCTCTCTCTCATTTTGCTCCCGCTCACTCTCTTCTTCTGCTCCTACTCGCTAAAGGAAAGTGATAAGTTTATTTGTAGAAATACTATTGCAGCATGAAAATCCTGATAGGCATCTGCATGGTGATGGGAGTGTGTGGTAGAGGTGTAGCCAGTAGCAAGGCATTTGATATGTTTTCAATGCTGTCCTCCGAGTTTTCAGTTTAATTTCCCTTAATCAATAATAGAGGTGTTATTTAACTGGCTAAATTAATTTCCAGAGATTGATATTACTGGTGATATCGCTGTCAGTCACTATTTCTAATGGCGGGAGGATTATTGGCAGTAATTAAAAACACACACAAAAAAGCTCATTCAGTTTAATCTGTCTGAAACCTCTTATCTTAGTCATAGTGGAATAAATTAAATGCTGTTACTGTCACTAATGGTGAATCTTAGGGCCTGCGGTTGTGAGTTTTCCATTCCCGGGTTGTGCACGTCAGCAGCCCTATTTTAAATGTGACGAACCTGCCTTAGTTTTTATTACAGATGTCGTGGCCATCCGCAAGTAGCTGTATTGAGTTTTGCAAATTTGAAGTAAGAGCATGTTGGCTACAGTCAATGGGTTCAATGAGGGCAAGTGCACGCTTTGACAGAATGCCTGTGCTTCACCCATTGTGTGCCTTGCTCTGATGGCTTATCTGCTTGTGTGGGATATTACAAGCACGAGATGCAGTGCTTCCCTTGAGAACTGGTCTGGCAGAATAATGCTTAAAATAACACAATTTCAAAATCTGATTTTAATGGGCAGTATAGGGCAGAGCCTTTAGCGGTATGGAGTGTGATCTTCTGGGTTTAGTGCAAGATGTCATTTTTGCATCATGAAGCCACATCTGGAAGGCCTGCACATTTTATTCTTCTTAAAATGGATCTGTGATCTTTACATGCATCTCCCCAGTGCGGAGTTATAGCTTTCCACTTTGTTTTAGTGAAGTCTGCTCACCTGCTGAAATGAAGATTTTGAAGCTGTGCTCAGATGCAGTAATTACTTTACCCAGCAGTTCTTTCCGCATTTGTGCAGATGGTCAGAGCGGGTTTGTGGTCTGGAGGAGGTGGCCTTGCCAGATCTCGCACCCCCACCCCACATGCAGTGCGGTGTGTTTTCAGGAATGTAGATGGAGTTTAAGCAGACTGTTGGTTATCATCACGCCCCCCCATCTCTCTACTCTACTCCTGCTTCCTCCAATTCTCTCGCTCTGTTTCACATCGTTCGTTGTCATTGGTGCTTGATCAGATTTCCACAGTGCGGGCTGAGGTGCTTTCGAGAACAGTGTAAAACTCTTAGCGATACGGCCCTACACTGTGTTTGGAATACCATATTTTTAATGCAGAATATTTAATCAGTCAGTCCTTACATTTCCTCTTCTAAAAGACAGTGTTCCTATCTACAGCTGTTTTCCGGTATGTTGTGATTCAAGGAACTGATTCCTTTAATGTACTTGAGCCCTAAGTTTCATCAGCTCATTCAAAGATAAATAGAATTTTACATTCCACTGCAAAAAGAAAACATTGCATGTTACAATAGCTAGCTGTAGTAGAATTTCCTTAGCCACAAAATCATGCTCACTCTGAAAGCTTCAACAGATGCAAAAAGGTCAAATTTGTGTGGCTGTGATGCTGTAGCCTTGCATTGCCTAGTAATACACTTCATCATACAGCCATGGAATGATTGAGTGTTTTCCTGCTTAGACTAACATGCAGTGCATTGGATTAAGAGCATGGCTGTACTTTTTGAATCCGTAACTCTGAAATTGGAAAGCTAGGGAATCAATGGTAGTCATTAACCAATTCCCAGTCTATTTTGTTTTGCTGGTCATGGTCTTCAGCATAAAGTGACTTTTTTAAAAGTCAAATATGCATGGAATAATAAATAAATAGATGTGATTTATTTCTGCCAAGGATTTATTTATTCATTTATGTTGAATATTTATACATAACATTTAAGTTGTTTCATTCTCCATATTTTTCTCTTCAGATTCTACACATGCAAAACAATAACTCGTTTACATAAGCTTCGACTTTCAGGCTCAAGGAGATACATTAATATATGGTTTGAATAGTTCAGTTACTAAAATCTGATTGACTTAAAAAAAGAAAACGGCACAGTGTGCGAACCAGCTCTCGTTTTCCGGGCGTTCACTTAAAATGTTGAGCCAGCTGGTTCATATGAAACTTGCAGTGGTATTAGAATGTTTTCAACAAACTTGGAAATTTAACTGCGTATCACCAAAACATATTTAGTGTAAGATACACAAAAAACTGCTATAGTCAGGAGAATGTGAGTTTGGTCATCACCAGTGTGGGGAAATGGCTGCATTTTATTGGCTAGTGGTGATGTGGCAAATGGCTAGCCTGGAGGCTGAACATCCTGATGCTCAGGAACACCAGCCTTCTTCTCGACAGGCCTCCAGCCAGTACTATGGAAAGTGGTCTTTGGGGGGGGGAACTTGCACCATTTAACAAAAAATAATTCTTATCATTCTGTCGCAACAATGGACAACAGAAATCCCCAAGTAACATATGGTTGTGTGTGTTGGGGTGGGGGGGGTGGCTCAGCCAGGAATACTAATGCCAATGAGGACGTTGGCTTCTGCACATGCTGGGCTCGGTCTGAGTAAACGTGTAGCAGGGAATCAATAAGGAGAGTCATATATATGTATTTTACATGCATCTCCAGATCATCCTGCTGAAATAGAGTACTGATGGAGACCAGGAGCTTTGTCTGGGCCCCCTGCGCTCCCTGCGCCCCCTGCGCCGCTCTCTCTTTCTATGTGGGGGTATAATTTACTTGGGTATTTGACCCTGCATACAGCTGCCGTAGAGGGAAAATAACATGCTTTGCTGAGCAGGGGAGACAAACATGAATAAATCATGGCAGATCTTCAAAAGCTTTCGGAAGGAATCAATCTTTTTTAGGAAATAAAAAAACTTTAAAAATGCACACACCTGTCACTGGGGGAGACAGAGGCCTTCCGGCTTCATTTAAGCATTTTTTGATATGAAGTCCAGTTATGAGAGCTGCCTACCATCTGCTCTGAACCACGCACTGCCCCCTCATCTCACTGCTGCGGGACATGTGCCGGACCGCATCTGTGACCCCATGCGCTACTGCAGGGTATTGCCGGATCGCATCTGTGACCCCATGCGCTACTGCAGGGTATTGCCGAATCGCATCTGTGACCCCATGCACTGCTGCGGGACATGTGCCGGACCGCATCTGTGACCCCATGCGCTACTGCAGGGTATTGCCGGACCGCATCTGTGACCCCATGCACTACTGCATATTATGCACTGGACCACATTTATGGGCCTATGCGATGCTTTAGGGCATGCACCCAGTTGCAGCTGTGGCCCCATGCACTACTGCATGGTATGTACCGGATCGCATTTATGGGCCTATGCACTGCTGTAGTGGCTGAATCCCTGCGATGGGACCCCGGCATCCCTGGGTCCACTTCCCTGTCCCGCTCCCTTCCACTGCCTCTCCCCCATTTTAACTGCAGGTCATGCGGACCACACACGTGTCGTGTCCTGAAATACATGGACTGTTTGTCTGGGGGATCTGCTCTCTACAGGGGGGCAAAAAAGGACAAGTTGAGCAGAGATGCATGTTTTGAAAATGTGCCATATAACGCTGTAGAATTAGTATGTCATGATTGCTTGCTGGAGTTTTAATTTAGATGCAACCTGCCAAAACAGCATTTTTGGAAAGACTTAGCCACTGCCGTTATTATAGATGATGATATATAATAATAATGTAGTAATATCTAATCCTACTGCAGAAGGTCAGTGCATGTATTATGAGACTAATGCATTGGTCATATCTAGTATTTGACTCTGGAAATGGCTCACCCCCCCACGATACCTTTCCCTTTCTAATCTAACAGAATGAAAGCCCCCCCCCCTTCCTTTCTGATCTAACTGTATAAAAGGCCCCTGCCCCCTTTCCCTCAAACCCCAGGGGTAGCGAGCGGTCTGTAGGGCCCCCCTTCTGCCAGCCTTGATCTTCGCACGCAGGAGCGCTCTGAAGCGATGCTGCTAAGGGTTCTCCGAAACAGGCGTGTGAGGGTTCTCCGAAACAGGCGTGTGAGGGACCTGCTGACTGGGGCCCCGAGTTGGGCTGCTTCTCTTTGTGATTTTTCGGCTAGAGGAGTTTGACCCTCCAGCCATAACATGAGCCTCCTTTGGCTTGGTTATTCTGTGCCTCGCTGGATCATGGTGAATAATTGCCGCTTTCACATGGGGGCTAACAGCTACTGCCTTGTTGCTGCTTTACAGCGACCCTGTGGGATTTAACAGCAAAGATCGGCGTGATCTGAATCTGAGATTCCACCAAGGAACGTCTTTGATTAGATGCACGTAGTCATGCAGTGGCGATGTACCACAGGGTGTCTGTCAAAGCCCCATCAGCTGGCTGCTCTTTGCTCCCGTCCCAGTGAGTCTGATCTACTGTGCGCTCAAAACCTGTCAATGTTGCTCGTTTTTTCGCGGCGCGTATCTGAGAATTGTGCCATCGGCAAATGAAGGACTTGGACGCCTCGTATGAACTGCCCTCTTCTGCCGCCCTGCACTGCCCTCGCCCCTCCCCATGTGAGGCAGCACGTCCCCCCCACTGCATGGCAGGGGAGGACAGTGGCTAAATGATTTGTGAAGATGTCCTTTCCTGAAGGAGGGTGCCCAATGTACCCGAACCCACCGGTGGAAATCGGTCTGCTGGCCCCCCCCAGCTCAGATCGCAGCATTAATCTCTCTCATTACCTGATGCTGTGTGTGAATCATGGCGTCTCCCTGGATGTGGCAGGATACAGTTTCTCTTATAACCAAAAACTGGGCAAATATGCTGAATACACAGTAATACGCTGCCATACCCAGCAGCTGTTCCGCATTTTAGATGTTAGCTGAATGCTAACGCTGCCATACCCAGCAGCTCTTCCGCATTTTAGATGTTAGCTGAATGCTAACGCTGCCATACCCAGCAGCTCTTCCGCATTTTAGATGTTAGCTGAATGCTGACGCTGCCATACCCAGCAACTCTTCCGCATTTTAGATGTTAGCTGAATGCTGACGCTGCCATACTCAGCAGCTCTTCCGCATTTTAGATGTTAGCTGAATGCTGACGCTGCCATACCCAGCAGCTCTTCCGCATTTTAGATGTTAGCTGAATGCTAACGCTGCCATATCCAGCAGCTCTTCCGCATTTTAGATTTAGCTGAATGCTAACGCTGCCATACCCAGTAGTTCTTCCACATTTTTCATGTGTTTAGACCGTTATTATGCAAAGTTGTTGCCACTCATTCTTGCACTCTGAAGGACTAAAAGTTCTGTCTAGCAGAGGGCAGTGCGAGAGAACAGTCTTGGGCGGTTTGATAGTTTCTTGTCTTACTTGGTTGTATGAGGTTGCAGTATGAAATGTTTGACTCGCTGCCTCTGTAGCTGATTCTGTCGTTCTACTGCAGCATTCTCTATACTGTTGAATAGAGACAGACAAATGTTTTGTTACATGTTCAGTTGACATGGGCATTTTTGATACATGTGGGAACCCATACATATGTATGATATAGATCTGATAGCATTACTAACATGAACGCTAGCTAGCATTTATTATCATCCAAGCAAAGCCAAGGCAATGGAGCGCAGATCAACAATGAGCAGTTGTGTTATAGAAAAAGGGTTGGGGTTAGGGCTACCCGCCACATTTACCTATGGATGAATGAATAAAAAAAAATCAATAATAAATTTAATAAAAATAATAAAACAATTAAAATATATTTTTCTGTAAATCTTTGGAATGGGAAAATGTATGTTTCTATTTATTTATTTATGATTGTCACATTTTGTCCTCCATATGACTGCCGTATATAAACAGTCCTGAGACAAAAGGTGACCGTACTGCTCCCAAGATTTTTAGTGGTACTGCATATCATGCGCCATAGCATTAATTCCACGCATTGGTGCACAAATGACATGTGGAATTAATGCAGAATGTGTGGTGGCCATGACGCGTACACTGTCGCGTTGTGAGCATTGAGTATAAACTGGCCCTTAGTAGGACGCTACTGCTGCCATACACTGGATGCAAGTCTAGTGCCTCCTCTATACACCCAGCGTCCCTGAGGGCCTGCTAGCTCAGTGACCCTATCCCTGACCCTCCTCTAGGACCCGTCACCAACGCCTTCATCGTGCCGGCCCCCGCCAACATGTTCCTGCCGGACAGCCGCCCCGGTGTGGCCCTGCCGCGATTCAGCCGACACCTGAACCCCTCCGAGCAGGCCGAGGGCTCCGAGGGCGGCGGCATGTGCCTGCGTCTTCAGCCCAGTCCACAGGTCAGAGCCGCCCTGGACACCGGCCCTGGCGCACGGGGGAGGGGTGTGCTGATTAAGAACTACAAAATCATGCTCACTAATGTAAAGTACAGCAGGCCACAGGATTTTTCACAGTGGCAGACTGGATGATGTCATTAACTAGGAATTACTGGGAAGAGCCTGTTTTCCCCAAATTGTGTTTTTAATGCCAGAACTCACACATACCGTCAGAGACCTTGCATGTGATTGTCCATTTTATTTGTCTGTTTTATTTGCCCATTTCACACGCTGAAATATGTCCCCCGCATCATTGCTGTCTGGAGTCTGTCTACAGATCCTCTGGAGTCAGAATCAATTACAGGGCTTTAAATTAAATGTTGATTTGCAGTGTTTTAACAGTCTGCCACCTGCTCCGTGCTCCCGCCTGTCCCGCCTGCTCTATCTCCTCCTCACCAGCAGGGGCCACTCATCTACAAAAATATCATGAACTGAGGGGATCTCTCACAATGCTGATGGCTGTAATGAATATTCTTTCTGTGATGTAGGGTATCTGTAGCAGCATGGGCCCCTGGGGGGGGGGGTCCTTTCATGCCAAATTGATATTTTTCTTAAGAATAACATCAGCATGGCAGCGGTGCATGCTCTTAGCCCATGATGCCAAGTCCTCTGTCGGCAAAATCTGCCCGTTTCATTAAGGCAGCAGGAAGAAGCGGCAGGCACACTGCTCTGGCAGGGAGCCACTGAGCACTGTCTGCCTGTGCCCCGCTTTGGGCGGTAGGTGGAGTGGGGAGGGCAGCAGGCTCATCCACCACGACACCCACAGCCTTCCAACAGGCGGGCTTTCACGTCGGGCATGTCCCTCTCATTTAGGCAATGCGGCCTGATGTGGGACGTGGCTGATTTGTAACTGGGACAGCCTCAGTCTCTCAGCCACTGCTCAGCTCACGTTGATCCCGCCCAGGGTGCAGAGTCTGCAAACGCTGCCTATATTGTCAGAGGTGGCTCGCCTGAGCAGCAGCACCCATACTCTAAATGTCAGGCTGGCCTGCCCGTGAACATAGATGCTGTCCCTGTTATTGCCGCCCCGTAAACACACAGGATCCCCTATGAAGGCCCTGTAGATCAGCCCCCACACATGCTGTCCCTGTTATTGCCGCCTCGTTAATCAGCTGCAGATGGTGATAGACTTGCTGTGGGAGCTGGTCACCCTGCTGAATGCCCCATCTGACCCCTGAAATCCCTCCAGAGGTCCAAACCTACCCTGGGACCAATGACATTAATTGCTCTTTTTCTCCCCCTCTTGTGTAACTGTAGGTTTCAGACGAGACCTACTTGGAGAAAGCAGAAAAGCTCTATTCCCTGATGTGTGTCGTCACGGACAAGGTGAGTCCAACTAAGGGCTGGCGGGTGGGGGGACCGGCTCTGAACTGCGAACAGAATCTGCCCTGCCACTCATTACGTCCCAAGTATTTTGGATGAGATATCACACAATGTTACGTGAGGAAGCTCTAGCAGTGTCACTGTCGGCTGGGACAGACATTTAATGGGCTTCTGGGTAAATGTCAAGACCTTCAGGCAGAGGTCAGATCTGGGCACTACTTGTTGGCAAAGCTGAGGAGGGGCATGTTCAGGAGCCCCTCTGGAGGGTTAGGGTTAGGCTTAGCCCCTCTGGAGGGTTAGGGTTAGCCCCTCTGGAGGGTTAGGGTTAGCCCCTCTGGAGGGTTAGGATTAGGGTTAGCCCCTCTGGAGGGTTAGGGTTAGCCCCTCTGGAGGGTTAGGGTTAGCCCCTCTGGAGGGGTGCACTGCAGCAAGCTCAGTCCTGTTCTTCCAAAAGCTACTTGAACAAAATGAACAATACAGGGAGTCGACAGCGAGGCGAGTGAAGGATGACAGGCAGCAGCAGTGGCCCCTGACATGAGGTGTAGGTGCCCCTGAGAATTGCAGTGCAGTCAGTACCGCTTTGGACAGTATTGTCACACTGCTATTTTTAATTACTTTAAAGTTCAGTTTTCTCAGTATCCTCTGTTACAGCAGAGAAGTTTTTGTGTTGTGGTGTTGCTTGTCTGTCACAGTCACTGATATTTTAGGCCATTACTGAAGTCGGTTCACGTAAAACCTATCGGAGGATCATCACTGTCGTTAAATTAGGGAAGCACTGTGTTGAGGGGCTTCCCTGGAGCTTCATGGCCCCCACTGCGGGGTCTGTCAACTAAAGAAATCGAAAGTTGTGCTGTATTGTCGTGGGGATGCTTTCGGAGGCTGCTTCGTGTATGAGCCATGGATGCGGGTCCTAACCTGTCGTGTATGTGTGTAATGGCTGCACTGGTATGAAGCCTCCTTCTGAGCTGCGGTGTTTCATGGGCTGCTGTGATCTTGTCTGCTCGGTCCTGCGTAGGAACTCTGTCTCTTCATGTGGCCTTTGCTGGTGTTCAGTGAAGGTGTGCATCATGTTCACTGCTCTGTAATTCTTATTGTTGAGTTGGGGGCTGTAGCTTGTTAGTATGCACTTTGGACAGCCCCCCTCCCATGATATTAAACCTCTGATGCCTTTCTCTGTCTGTGTGACTCGTTTGTCAGACCTCAGCGTTGGTGTGTCGAGTGCTTAGGGTTAGGATTAGGGTTAGTGATGTTTTTGCTGAACCTAAGCGCATGGAACATAAACCGCATGGAACATAAACCGCTTTGACTTTGGCTCATATCTGCATTTCTTGGGCATCCTCACTGCTTTTATTCATTTAAAATGAGCCAAATAATTTCTCAGCTAGCAGCTGTGTAGCGTAATACCAATTGCCAAGCAGTTCTGTTCCATTGGCTGTGGTTCATTTCCATTCCCCTTCTGATTGGCTGAAAGTGTCACATGCTCTTTTCCAAGCATTAGGAAGGCAGGAAAACTGTCCTTTTAAAATTAAAGTTGGTTGAGACCAGAATTTTCTGTCCACACTTTGAGGCAGCTGGGCTGAATAGGAGCAAACCGTGGCGTTTCGTTGAAATTCCTGAATTTATCTCCCATATTGGCACACGGGGGAAAATGAATTTGTACATGACCCACTCCTGCATTTCCAAGGCGATTTGCTGGCTCCTGGCGTGGGAGCCATCAGTAGGGCTGAGGCTCACGTCAGCGGTTCCCTCTTCCACATTATGGCTGTCCGCTTGCTGGATGGAGGCTGGATTAACTGTGGAGATGGCCTGGGTCACCGGCATCTCCCTAACGGGCCGCTGACAGCGGCCTTGTGAACCTGACACTATAGGCAGAATTTGACACACCGCTAAATGGATTTTACTCACATTTAGGAAAAAAGCGGTCTGTCTCTCCAGAAACCTTATGTACCCATTTGCAATGGGTAAGAAAATAAATAACGTGTGGAGATGATTCTTCGCAGTAATCTGTGGGAAATGTGCATCGCTGTCATCCTGCGGTTCCTGCTCTGTCGAAATCCCTACAATAAGACGATCTGTCTCCCTGAAGATTAGGGCTGTCTTAGAATGGGATCTCATGACCTTGCCAAGATTCCACGTGAAGGCCCAAATTGCACTTTTTAAAATATTTATGCCAAGTGGTGCTATCTGAATATGGGTTGCGATTTAGGTGTTTTGGGCACACAGCTAAAATTTAAGTCCTAACCTCATTTCCCAGCACTTATGCTCTCCCCAGTAATCATGCGGCATGTCATTCCTAATAATAATCATGTCCCCGTAATGTTTGTTGCACGCTTGTTGCAGTAAATATGGTACACTGACATCCTGCTTCCCGATATAGATGATGGATTCAGAGGGCACTGCTTTATATTAGAGCTTTGCCATAAAGTGCGTATTTCTGACGTCCCTATGAAACGTCCCTGGCTTCACGTCCTGGACCTGATAGCACTCCTCTTCTGTCTCCTGCCATGCAGAGTGTGTTCGGTGACGGCGAGAACACCAAGGTGCGCGTCTCGGAACTGGAGGAGGAGGTGAAGACCTTGAAGAAGATAAACAAGGATCTGTATGAGTTCTCCACGCAACTATTGACCAAGCCGTCTTAGGCCGGGTTTCCTCTGAGGCTGGGGGGAATGCTTGATTATTTGTGGTGTCATATGTTACTGTTACAGAAAGGAAGCTGTGATACAATATACAATGCAGTGTGGACATTTCAGGTGTGGATCAGGGGTGGGGAACGTGTTCTATGGAGGGTCGCTGTGGGTGCAAGTTTCTGGGATGATCTCTCAATCAATCAGTAATAAAACTGTTTCTCAACTGCGGTCCTGAGGACCCACTGTGATTGGCTGATGAACCATCCCAAAAACCTGCTTCCACAGCGGCCCTCTATGGATCAGGTTCCGCATGCCTGCTATAGATCGACAGGGAACACGAGTGATTGGTTGTTTTGTATCATGTGACTGAGAGGTCACGTGAGAAGTTTCACATTCTCCAAATGTGCCCTTATTAAATGTGCCCCCCCCCCTCCCCTCCCCACACACCTGTGCCCTTATTCTGCTCCAGATTCAGTGGTGTTTAACACAGTGACCAAGCTGGTAGCTGACACTTGTTCCCTTCCCTTTGGTGATAAAAACAAATTTCCGATGGGCATTTCACTATTTTTTTGCTGAGATGTCCTTAGAATGTTTTAGTAGGCTGTTTAGTAATAAAATGATATTTTCTGGTCATCTCTTGTGTTTGATGAGTAAATTGCTTGCAGTGTTGTGAAGTTATCATAAAGGAGCTTCTTTGCGAATCATCCGAAAGGAGGAGACGGCACACCCCAGACAGAAGGTACCGCAGCTTTGAAATCTCTCTCTCTCTGTTAATTTACCCTCTGCAATCCAGAGATGCGGAAACAGCTGTTGATTTACTCTAATTATCTCGCTTGGTTTGTGATGGAGATTTCAGAGGTAGGAGACACCAGGGACAGCATAGCATGGACCGCAGGACCCCAGTGTCCCGACCGGAAGCTCGCTGCCCGGGTTCGCTGTGGGGAAGGCCAGTTATGCATTGTCAAACGCCACTTAATGCTGTGCCGACATCAGGGTAAACTGAAGCCCCACGAAAATGTTTCAGAAATGGCAAAATGTTACTTTTCTTAAATACTCATTGTAATGTGAAATAAATACAAAAATAATAATACTGAAAACACACGTAGATAAAAGTAAATCATCATCCCGCTTTGCTTTCAGTTGCTATAATAGTTGTACGGTATGTTTTTTTACTTGGATGAAAGGGAAAGTTTCCACTTACCGTAATTAAACGAAGATGTTGGCTGAACACTCCCTTGAATTATACCAAAGACCCTATTACTGCTTATCTGCCGTAACAACAATAGGCTAGCAGGAGATTTAAAAAAATGGAAATATCGCCTTTCCCATGTCCACCTGGCTGAGCTGTGGGCTAAAATGGCTGCCGCACCTTGCTAACGCTGGCCAAGTCCTGTCACAGCTGAGAGAGAAACACTTTGATTCAATCCTATTAAATGGAGAAACAGTGGCATGGATAGAACGTGCCCATCTGCCCTTATTAGGAAGAGCAACGCCTATCCTGAATTGCTGTAACCCATGTGCATGGTGACCTTCCGCAGGGGACATCGCTCAGGCAGGGCGGCCGTTTACCGTAGGACTCTGCCCCATCCTGGGAACCTCATCCCAGTGAAACCGATTACCGTTAAATCTGTGGTCTGAAGTTAACACACAGTCTTTCACTGGTTCTGCAGAAATAACTCTCTCCATTTTCTCATTTCCCAATCTCCACAAGATCTGAAGCAGACATTTTTCATCGCTTCGCTGATTTGCTCTGTTAAAAAAATGAAAGAAAGAAAAAGGTGGCTTTTTCTCTCAGTGATGCTTTGATTTCTCTGTTTGCACGTAAGATGCAGTGATAAAGTCCACAGCTTTCGGGGCCAATTTGACCCTTGTAGCTGGAACAATCAGGCTGTTCCCTTCCAGTTTAGGTGGGTGTGATGGCAGAGACAGCAGTCTCGGAACCCCTCTCTGTCACTGTCACACTTTACTGCTCTCTTCCCAGTCTGTCCCCTCGTGTCACCTGATAAACAGACTGTCATAACTGATTATCTCCTGAACAGAAAGAGCCAGGCTCTGAAAGATTTAATCCCTGCATTCTCCTGCCAATGGATTGCAAAGCAGCAAAGTGATGCTGTATAATTTACTTGTCTATGAAATTATAATTCTCTCCTTGATTTCTGCTAAGTGGGCGAAATGGATTGTGGGTAAAGTTGCACAGACTTGTACTGTGCTGCTCAGAGTAATGCAAATGAGCTTAATTATTTTGTTAATTAGATGCAGCCTGGGCTAGCTCGCACCTAGATGACCAGGGGAGCCAACATTTATGTTTGCCGGGGAAGAAACAAGCTGCTCGGCCCACGTGGTGAAAGGCGGCCCCGTGGTGGTGGTGAAAGGCGGCCACGTGGTGAAAGGCGGCCCCGTGGTGAAAGGCGGCCACGTGGTGAAAGGCGGCCACGTGGTGAAAGGCGGCCC
>JABFEB020000033.1:135435-150354 GCA_019775895.2 Stomatorhinus ivindoensis | reverse complement strand
GCGGGGCACAGGGCAGGGGACGCCCCGCATGTGATTCCGGTCAATGGCGGGACACTGGGCAGGGGACGCCCCGCATGGGATTCCGGTCAATGGCGGGGCACAGGGCAGGGGACGCCCCGCATGGGATTCCGGTCAATGGCGGGGCACAGGACAGGGGACGCCCCGCATGGGATTCCGGTCAATGGCGGGGCACAGGACAGAGGACGCCCCGCATGGGATTCCGGTCAATGGCGGGGCACAGGACAGAGGACGCCCTGCATTGGATGAGATGGGATGGTCATCCATGGCAAGGCACGGGGCAGGGGACGCCCACATGGGATGAGATGGATCAATAAATCAATGCATTTCATGATAACAGAATTGCAGTAATATTATATTTGCTTATCTAGGTATTTGTATTTTGACAGTCCATTTCTACCATGACATTACATTTCTTTACATTTCTAAGGTTTTGTTGCATCTTATGATTTTTTTCATTTTCAATTTATTAAACCATTAGATCAAACAATTTTGTACAGCTTCACGTGGCTTGTGATATTTCTACACAACGATTTATTTTTCTGATAATCTGCATACTATTGACTGAGGTGTCAAGTAACAGGACGCCGATGAAACCATGTAAGACTTTAGACAAATACTGTTTGAGATAAATAGGACAGATAATGCAGAATTATACATTAATACTGCTTGTGTATGTTTTCATAGCTGCGCGCTGTCTCTTACCCGTTTCAGGTTCGTATTAGGAATTAGGAGTCCAGTCAATCACTGAAACAATGCATTAAATATCTACTCTTAGTGAATAACCGACTGGGACTCCTCATTTCACCTTAATTCGCCCCATTAATGTCTTTATGACAACTGAATTCAAAATCGCCTGAAAGAGTGCACAGTAAGACTGGTCAGCCTTCTCGAGGTATTATTAAGATGTAATTAAGATAAGAGCCCATTTAGTGAAAAGGACAAGTCTGCGCTGTGGGCTAAAAACACATTTAATTCCAAGTTTGCATAGAGACATCCCCATCGGAAAGTCACTTCACTTAGGCGTGTATTATTAAGATCGCGGTAATGATACAGCTATAGCAATCAAGGCTATAGTCAAACAGCCACAGTAATAAACCGGATTAAATGCAAATAGCTTATTTTTCTTTGCTTGTTTTATTAAGTTCATAAAATGTATTTTTTGGTTGTATTTTTCCACCCTTCAATATATAGCCGGTATGTTGATGGGCAGTTCTGGTACGCGGTTATACTTAATGATGCCTGTATAATGTAGGCTATGACACGCATACGCACATGTACGTTTGTATACCGGCATCTGATTAATCTTCTTTCTTATTTGGTAAGTTGAAACCATCAAAGGCGACAGAAAAAGCAGCAGTGCAGTTGTCAAAATGCCCGCCTCACGCCTGCTTTCGTCGCCGTTAAAGGAGAACGACAGCCGGTCGGCATCTCCGCCTCCCCGTGCTGCACCCCTCCCCTTCTCTACTGTATCCACACATTCGCACCAAAACTCCATCTATGGATCGGCACTCGTATCACCGTCAACAAAATCAGGAATTAAGGACGTAAAAGAAAGGAAAGGGACAAAGTAATAAGACAAGCAATGCTATCTTCTGACAATACCTCAATCCGACTGAGAGCGAAGCAGGATGAATTTAATCTTTTCAAGATTCTTGGCATACTTTTATTTCGGGTTGCAAGTCCTTCTCCATTCCTTCATCGGTCCCTGTTACCCCCATCCCCAGCCCTGCCACATACTGGCGCAGATAGGACACACAGTGCGCCTGGGTGCCCTGCTGCCTACCCGCCAGCCGTCCCGGGTACAAGCCGCTCTGAACCGCGCCCTTGCCAGTCTCGCCCAAACTGGGAACAACTTCCTTCCTTACAACCTGAGCTTGGAAATGGTACCGAGAAAAGCCCCGACCGGCGACCCCGAGTCCCTTTTCAGGTGCGTGTGTCAGGCGATCGTTGTTCAGGGGGTCTCCGCAGTGCTCGCCTTCCCCCAGAACCGAGAAGAGCTCGTACAAGTGGAATTTATGGCTACTTTTTTGGAAATCCCTTTCATCAGCATCATTGAACAAGGCGAACCCCTGAAAACACAGGTAAGAGATCAAATTCCTGGGTTTGAGGTTCCCGCGGTTTGCGTTTTCACTGTGTGTTTGAAATGTTAATGAATCATGAAGTTACAGGTGATGAACTTCTCTAATTGAGCGCGTTTTCTTAAAACTGCTCCTCTTGGCGGAAAACATCATCAGAAAACCATTACGGGTCTTGTATTATAAATCATTTTAAAATTCTTGTTTAAAACAAACTATCGAAATTCACGGCGTTCATTTTGTTTGCGAGATTTCCTAATTTGTTTTATTGACCTATATTCCTATCAGTATCTGCACTGGTAAGAAGGAAGCTGTTCTTCCGTTTTTCTGGATCAGCCAGACAATTATTTTCCTGTTCGCACAATCCTGCTTAAAACATTTTGATGCCCCCATCCCCCCGACTATATTTATTAGGAGACGTGCGTGACTGTAGCCTAAAATAACGCAGATGGAAATGAGTGTAGTTAGGCATTTGAGCCATTTATCCAGAAATACGTGACTATGTAAAATAGAGCTGTTGTTTTAAGATTTAATGAGCATTTACCAGTATGGCTTTGCAATCCGCAAATGCTGCCGTTGTGTTGCCTTGTAAATACACTTTGTTTAAGATTCCATTATGATTGAGGTGAGGTTTGAGCTTTCTTTGAGGTTTATGTAAAACGATCTAGAAACCCATCGGCCTAGAAAGCAATTTTCTTAAGGAAATTAGTCGAATCCCCATTGCCGGGAATCCCCACGCAACGATTATTATATTATGGATCAGTAATTTGTTTTTTTCCCCCTCGTTTTATTTCTATTGAAATTTGACCAAACTTGGTGAAACAGTACAATTGGATGTCTCTTAATGGTGGCTAAAGGACTCGTACAGTATAACTGGATATAACCCAGTAAGTTCAAGTAAGTCTTCTAGCTAAATGGTGTAACTCACTATTTATCATAAATGTGTTTATCTGGTCATATGAGGACTTTATCATTCCCAACAGCTGATTTAAACGAAACAAATGTATAGGCGCGGTGGACCACTGAATTACTGAAATATCGTTGGTTCTGCTGGACTTAATGATTCAAACTTAATGAACTAATTTTGCGGCGTTGTTTGCGGCATTGTTTGACGCTATGATGCTTTAAAATGGTAAATCAAATAAAGTTGTGGTACTTCGTTACTTATGAGGGAAACAAGTGTGTGACTAGCCTCTGAAGATGCTTATTGCGGAGGAACCCCTGTGCGTTGCTGCTGGATTTGCACCTCTGGCTGCCAAACGCGGCGTAGTAGGTGCATTTAATCAATGTACGTTTACTGTAAAGGCTTCACTTTCTATCGTGAGATAATACTCGTGTTTTTTCATTTAGTTGCCGTTCATTTCATTTTTTTTATTGTTAACCATACCGGGCCACTCATGTCAGGTTTTAAAATTTAAGTTCCGAGTAAAGGTTGCTGTTTGCAGGGTTAAAAGGTCCCGGCATTTCGGTGATGTGGTGAAGATGGCTGCCTTTCAGTGACACGTCAGTGCCTATTTTTCTTATCAGCTGTCTGACGGGGATATATAAACTTAAGTGAGAAATCACGCACTTGCTGTGCTCTGGAAGTTAACATCAGTTCTAAAGTCTTTATGGTTAGATGTACATGAAATAGTTTTATTATTTTATCTTTATGGCGCATTAAGTATATGCAACCTGTGCAATATTTTGCGTGGTTAATAGCCGCTATATTAGTATTACATCGTGCTGATTGTTTAATGAGCTGTTTGCCAAACTTTGAAGGTTAAAAGATGATAAAGTCAAGAAATGTTTATAGCCTAGTTGTAAAACAAGAATTACATCCGCAAACGAATCAGCATCATACTAAAGTTTTCATTGGTCTACTGTACATTTTTGTACAGTAGACAGAACATTATTGTTAGATCAGTATATCAGTATTTTGACATGTCGTTTGTATTGTTACTTTTTGAAATGACTGTGTAAAATGTGAATATCTGAAATGGTAATTACACATGTAAATTTTGACATCAACATTATTTTTCTGTTTTATATCTCATATCAGAATTATGATATTATGCAATACTGATCTGAAATTAACTACAAATGTCAGGCATGGCACTTACAGCATATGGCATGTGTGGATAAAGGTATCATGTTTAAATGGTTCTGTTTTAACTTAATCTTATGAGTATGCACATTTAATGTATCCACCAAGCATTATGTACCATTTGAATAAAAAGATGCTGCCTTCTTAATATTGGTAAACAGTATTGCCGTTATTTTGCTAACCTAAATATCCAAAGAAGAAAAAGCGTCTGTTTCTGTGTTCTTTGACTAATTAGCTTAAAATTCGTATATGAGGTTCTCTACATGGAAGTCTTTGCTGGGATTTACCTTTGTTTAGGAAAAACAGTGACTACAATCTAATAGGAACCAAAAACACTCGAAGTAGTGGTGTTGGTGATTGGGTCTAATGATAGCCATGCAAGCTTGTGAGAGCAGCGCTGTTTGGGAGCCCTGTAGTGTGTACACGCTCCGGCCAAAATCTGATATTCTGCTAAAGCTGCCGGGCCAACCTGCTGCAGTCGTGCATGTCCACGGGTCTGAATGCGTGGGAATGTTTCAGACGGTTTTTCTTGCGACAGCCGGCGCTCAGTCATGAGTGGTTGCTGTGGGTCTCCTTTTGGATACCGAGCCTCCATGGCTGTCAGGATCTCCGCGGGAATGAGGAAGCTGCCGATGATGGCAGGAGAATACCGTGAATTAACCCTGCATCGCAAGCTCAGAATCCTCATCTATCCGTAGATGAATGTTTCTTTATAGGACTGTATGTGTGGATATGCTTTATGTCCCATATTTTAGTTTTAGTCTATATAACCATCTGTGTGTGTGTGTGTGTGTGTGTGTGTGTGTGTGTGGGGGGATGGCTTGGCAGAGTTTACCAATTGAAAATGACTTACATCCCGAGGTACTTTAACAAATTAAAAGGAAAAAAAATCACACACTGTAAATCTTCTGGCCGACTGGGTAAAGTGCATACATCTGTCTTGTTTAATGCCAGCTCATTAAAATCACTTTGGAAGGTTTCATTGCTGACGAAGGAATTATCACTTTATGCTAGACGGAAACCTATAGCATAGAACATATATAAAATATAAGCAACGCTCTTTGGAAATGCCGTTTGCACCGGAGGAGAGGTGTTCCCTCAAACAAACACTCATTCATTATTTGCCACGTATGTTAATGTATGTGTACTGTACGTAGATTTTTGAGGGTTGGTGTTTCATGTGGCAATGATGTGCAAGTTATCAGATGTACTGCTGGTTTATTCACAATATACTGTGTATATATAAATAACAAAGCGTGTCACTGAAGAACCCCCTCCTCCCACCAATTAGCCTAAGAGCTTCAGTTGCTAAGCCTCTGTGATTTACTAAAAATAGTCTATAAGCAAGACAGCGAATGCATTTTTCTATGTATGTCCTGTATAGGTATCATTTAAATAAGAATGAGGGACCAGGAGAAGGACCACATAGGAACCTCAGGCATTATTCTGCTCCCACTGTAAGTGTGTATGTGCGTGTGGGTCTGCAGGTCCTCCAGGACCACATAGGAACCTCAGGCATTATTCTGCTCCCACTGTAAGTGTGTATGTGCGTGTGGGTCTGCAGGTCCTCCAGGACCACATAGGAACCTCAGGCATTATTCTGCTCCCACTGTAAGTGTGTATGCGTGTGTGGGTCTGCAGGTACACCAGGACCACATGCTGTCCTGTGATTAGTGTGTCCTTAGGTCGTTTTTGTCCCTGTCACTTGTGGTGATTTCCATTGAGTTTTCTTTTGTCTCCACACTAACCCACATATGACATACTTCACTGATCTAAATAAGTGAGCTGCATTTATGACTCAAAGAACATCCAGTTGAAAAGGTAAATGTGTTTTTAATGCTTGGAGGTGAAGTGTGTACCATCGATCCAGATTTGTTCATATCATCCCTCTGTGACAATAAACCTCAGAATGCCTACCCAGTTCTCCTCCCTCTGAATTCTTTAATTTTCACGGGAACCCCAGAACAATGTAACAGATTGAGCCTAGGAAATTCTCATTCATCTGTCTTTTTTTAAACAGAATATTGTCAGTTTTTCTTGCCAGCTGATGGCTGTCCTGTGGGGAAACATTGACAATATTAACTTCCCCTTGTTTCTGCTCTGCATATGCCATTTTGTTAAAAGGAGATTGACATAAGCATGAATCGAGCTGCCTGTCTGAAAGAAATTACATTTAATCCTGAGACCTCATTGAAAGGGTCTTATTATGTTTAATGAAACTGCACTACTCTCAGGGGACACTGTTTTCTAGGCTAAAGACGCGCAGAAAAGATGAATGGATTTGGCCTTTGGTTCAAATGCATATCTCTACTCTTCCAGCAATTCAAAAGGAAATGTGTAGCTTTTTTTTAAAAAAAGGTTAGTATCTGAAGATTGCAGTTCATAGGGATAATCCTAGCAGAAGGTCCGGAAGCGTTCATCTGGGAAGCTAAGCCCATTGTTGGAGTGTCTTTTTCCTCCTTGTTCAAGGCTGGCTGTCAGCAGAATCGGCTCAGCTCCTGTCATTGCCGTGGTCATTCTGTGAGTTTGTGAAAGAGGTTGGACCACTTGACCTGCTGGGTGGGGGCCTGAGATGGGGAAAGGAGGGTGTTATAAGGAAGACCAGGCTTAGGCAACCTGTACAAAGGGCACCAATCGACCACCAGCGTGACTGTGGTTGGCGCATCCTTGGGGGATGAGAGTCACCCAAGGCACTTATCTCTGCTAATGCCTTTTAAATGTGATTAGCAGAAAAAAAGAGAGCCTTATTTTATTTGTCTAAAACAAACTCCGTGTCCCAGACCTTAAAAATCCAAATGCCATATTTGGAATTGAATGCTGATAGCTGCCCTATGTGTCCGATGCTTTCTGATGCCACACAGCATCTTAAAGGCCAATAAAATTGTGTTTTTCTGGAGTCAGTTCAGTATTTTGATTGAAATAAGCCGAATGGGAAATCTCTGCCATACACATGGTCTGCTTACACATCAACTGTGTGTGCGCACATACACATGCACACACGCACACACACACAGTACAATATATGTGTGCTGTATAATTCCTGCATAATAGGAATCAGACTGGCCAGTTAGGGGTGACCAAATGTGTGCTGCTAACTTAATTACAGTAAAAGCTCTTATAAAGAGTGGCTGAAATAGCTGTGGCAGATTACCTCCACTGACTTGCAGCTGGGGGGCCACGATAGGCAGCCTGGCTGGGGGGCTGCAGGTTACTCCTTGCTGCTGTTCACATCTGATGCCATCATCATGAGGTGCTCCACGGGAGGGGAATCCTGGCTGAATTGTTCAGCTGTGTCCCTGAGAAACATCACAGCGTCCCGGATCTGCTCGTGAGGCAGGAGGTTGCTTTCATCGGGAATGGATATTAAAGTTTGCCCCAATGTGCTTTGAGGCATGTCGTGCTGGTGCAACAAACTCGCTTACCCAAATAACAGAAATTCTGTGAATTCTCATATTGCAATACTTGTCTTGGCCTGTAGGGGGTTCAAGACAGTGATTCAGTAGGTACCACTGTCACCTCATACCTCCAGGACTTGGGGGTTCGAATCCCACCCTAAATGTACAGTTTATGTGCCCACTGTTTTCTTCTCAGTAGTCGTGCAGTTAGCCAAACTAGTGTACCGCAAAAGGCTGCGGTCCTGCTGAGAGTGGCTCTGCCTTGATCCATGTCCCTGGGCCAGAATCTGGGCTCACAGCACTGCCCTGAATGGGTGGCATGAAACCAATATAAATCCTGATGTGGACAGCGTTCCTGGGCTTGTTGATGGAGTCGCTACATGGGCATGGCACTGCAAAGATGGGGGGGCACCATTTTGGCATGGAGTCAGAGGAAGTGTCAGTGACTGACGTATGATTTCAGAGCACAGCTCCTCAGCATCGGCCTGCCTGATGGTCCTGTTATGTTGAGTCGTGCTTCAGCCTTTCTTTATTCCAGGGCTGCTTGTGTGGCTCCTTCTCAAAGTGAAAAGTATAATGTCATCACTAAAGGTAGAATCCCCTTTATTTACTGAGCTGTCACATGAAGAACAAAATTAAAATCTCATTCCAATTGCGTCTTTTAATGCCTTGGAGTCAGGAAGGTGACAGTGCATGTTATGTGATGCATCACATGACCTCTGGTCCTCAGAGTAGTGGAGGGTTTCTGTTTTCATTTCATACGATGGTTCCTGATCTTTGGCGATTTGCTTAATAGGTGGGGCACCTCTATTATGGTTACCCCATTAGTGGTACAACTAGTACAATCCCAGCATCATGTACCACTGTTATTTTAATGAGCAGCACTGCCATCAGTCATGCACTTCTAGGGCCTCTGCGTGCTCTTTGTCATGTGACTCTGCTGCCTGCAGGCCAGCTGATGCTTTTTGGTCTTAAAGGAACCCCGACTGTCATGGCTGCCTTCATGAAGAGGGAACATTGTTTCAAGCCTCACTGGTTTTGAGGGACTCTGATGTTCTGCCCTAAATAAATGGTAAACATGGCAATAATAATAATAATAAAACACTTTAAACCACTCGTTACTAGTCAGTAGTTCCCATATAACTTCACTCAGAAATATGAAACATCACCCGTTCAAGGGAAGAGCAATTTGTTGATTTTGTTGTTTCGAGATACTAAAAGATGCTCAGTTATATGGGGGAACGGTTTCTTTTTGTTTATTTTTACGCAGTTAGCAAATGGCTGTCTATATTCGCAAACTGGTCTGCTGTAGGGCAGCAAGGCACTCATGCCAGGTCTTACTTACTGCTTGTTATTTAATATACGTTGTTTAAAGCAGCATTTATATGCCTGGTTGCTTCTCTTTATTTAATTTTCATACTGACAGGTTAAATTTGCACTTAATGTTCAACTTTGTTCACTTCAGCCCAAACGCTAAGAAGAGTATTTTGTTTCTCTCGATGATAAAACACACTTATTTCATTTCGTAAATGAAGACTAATATCTCTGGTGCTCATATAATTAATCAATTTGCTTGAGTCATATGCTGTTTATTTTAGATGTTATGTAACAATGCATGAGTATTTATTAATAAATTTCATGAGTTCTTTAAGAACGTGAACCGAATAGAATCCGCCCCTCTGCCTGGTATTCTGAGTCTGAGTACGACGGCATGGTAACTCTGTCATTTTGGCCTTTGCTGCTACACCATGAATGGTGGCTCGGCAAGGCCGCTGCTGCTGATTTGGGCCTCATGAAAGCATCATATTGGGCCCCAGCCTAGAGTAACCCAGGTATGTTGCACATTTTTTGGGATGCCTGTCAGTCTGGGGCCTTTGGAATCGCCCTCATTTCCTCTCCTTGGTGCTGCTCACGTGGCTCGATGGGTTGCGCTCTTGCCCCTCACCTCTGGGGTTGGGGGTTTGAATCCCACAGTCTGCTTTGTTTGTTCCGTCTGGGCTCGTCTCCGGATGGGTGATGCCCTTAGCGTTTGCCCCAGAGGCGGCTTATCGGCTTTAACCTGAGCAGATCTGAGGTCTGGTTGCTTACCCCCCCAGCGTTGCTGTGTACTTCTCCTGAGTGCCACGCCCTTCTGCCGCTACCCCTTGTCTTGTGACTCATGACTTCCTTCCTTCCCTGCCGCCTTCTGAGTGCTGTCTCATTTCCTGTGATTCCCATGGCTTCACCTCGGGCTGTTAATATTCACCAAGCAAGCATTGCCTCCCGTCACCGGGACACACGGATTCCGCATTTATATTTATACATTCCTTCATGGCCATTTCGAAATCTAAGGGGCCCGCTTGGCTCCCGACGCGGCAAATGGCTCCGTCACGCGCGGCTGCAGTGGCGAGCCGTGCCAGTAACTGCGGGCTGGGTTGCGACTGGCTGCTTTGGTGCGGCGGCCAGGCCGGTCGACAGACGTGCAGCGTGTCACGCCGTCACCCTCTGCTGTTGTTGTTAATTTATTGAGTGTGCTTATTGGCACGTCGGTACTCACCCAGCGTCCTCTGCCCTGAATAATTGAGCTGTGGTTCAGCCGTGGGGCCCGAACAGATGGAATTACGAGGCGGGCCGGATCTGTGCCGCATGCCTCGGCTGCCTGCTGTCTGCCCGCTGTCTGCCTTCGGGGTTGGCCATTGTCTTTTCTCTGACTGCAGATCTCTATGACTGCCAGAGCCAAACAGCCACCAAGGCTCCCAAAAATCCTCCCACAAAGGGATCACACAGCTCATGCCTTTCGCTGCCATAAGTTTAACCTAAATGATCACCCCTAAGAAACGGTAATACTGCTAAGGTGTGATTTAGCGCCATCCGCTGAAAATGCCCGTGGCATTTGGCGCATGGTGATGATGTGCCCAGGAAGCTGCTTGCGGGTACGTTTCAAACCCAGGATGAAATATTAATGGATGTGAAATCAATGTCCTGATATTAATATCTGGCATCAGTGAGAACATAAACCTGTGTGTGTGTGGCCTGTGTCATAAATGCTGTGTCGTCTATAAACGTACCACTCTCGTGGGGTAGGTTAGGCCTAGATGGGGCTTACCTGAGAGTGACCGCTGTGCTGCCCCCCTGAAATCTATTGTGGGCTATCTGGAGGCATGAAGGTGGGCGTGGGGCTCCAGACAGAGAGTTGGCAGGATGGCAGGCTGAATGATGCCACCGAGTGGTGTTTAGGTTATACTGTCTTATAAGGGGGATGCGTTTTCACGAGCACACAGTCACCAGACACGCACACACACACAGCTGGGCAAGGATTCTTCATAAAGGTAGCTCTGCTGGAGAGCTGTTGCTGTCTAATTATACATGAGGACGAATGAACCCCTCTAAGCCCTTTAACTTCTCTGCCCTCTACTGGCTATAGCTTACATAGCAAGCGATTTAGCAGCCCTGTATGGCTGAAGGCCAAACAGCAGACTGCAGATCCCAAGCAGCGCTGCTGCTTATCCAGCTTGTTTCCTGTCAGTGGGACAGTGTCTTATCTCAAGCCAGAGGAACGGAAATCAGTGCCTCTGAAGCCCATTGTAGTTAACAGACATGTAAGCGAGACGATGAAATGCACTGAGTTTTATGCTCCGTTTTGAGGATGAAGGGAGCCTTAATGGGCAGAGTGGATCTCTGCTTTAAAGGTACAGCGATGTCTTTATCGCCACAGCACGTTGCAACATGTGGATAGGAATAATCTGTGAAAATGGCCTGAAAGCTGAGGCCAAACAAAAACTGTTCACCTATTTCATTAGAAGGCTCCAGGCTTCGAGAGTCACTGAGTGAGATGCCCCCTGGATTTGTTACCCCCTGGGCCGGGTAAATGACAGCTGATCTTGTGTATATGTGCTGTGTGATCCAGGCAGGGGTGCTAAATGACACTCATTGTGATGTATATCGAGGTGGGGGGGGGGGGGGGTCGGCAGACTGTGCTCTGAAGCACTTTAAAGGGCTGATAGGCTGCGTACTGTAGCTCTGCAGATAAGCGGGGGCCACATCTGCCCAGGTGGCTCTCCGAACCGCAGCTGTCAGGCCTTACTCAGTCTGCCTCCATCCATCCATATGTACTCACATCCAGCACATGGTCGTGAGGTGGCAGCAGGATCTGTCCCAGGAAGCACCGGGCATATGGCCAGGCAGGTCCAGGACAGGACGCCAGGTCAGCGCTGCATTTTTTCTTTAATCCTATTTTAGCATTAATAACATATTAATGCTATTGGTTAGTTTACTCATACTGTACGGTCTCTGTCAGTGTCAGTCTCTGTCAGTGTGTCTGTGTCTATCAGTGTCTTTGTCTGTCACTGTCTCTTTTTGTCAGTGTTTCTGTCAGTCTGACAGTGACTCTGTCTCTATCACTCTGTCTCTGTATCTATCCTTCTCTTTATCCATTAGTGTCTTTGTCTGATGGTGTCTCTCTGTCTCTCTCAGTCAGTATCCATCTCTTTCTGGCAATACCTCTGTCTCTGTCAGTGTGTCTGTGTCTATCAGTGTCTTTGTCTGTCACTGTCTCTTTTTGTCAGTGTTTCTGTCAGTCTGACAGTGACTCTGTCTCTATCACTCTGTCTCTGTATCTATCCTTCTCTTTATCCATTAGTGTCTTTGTCTGATGGTGTCTCTCTGTTTCTCTCACAGTATCCATCTCTTTCTGGCAACACCTCTGTCTCTGTCAGTGCCTCACTACTTTTGCCTTTGTCTGTCTGTGTCTTTTTTAGTCTCTCTCCGGTGTTAGTAATAACATATTTGGCCTATTTTTTAATAGCAGGCTTTAAAAGGACATGCCTCCCCATTAACTGAAAGTGTACAATAATTACACACTCAGTTTGTATTGCTGATCTGCTGTGTGATGGGGAAATTCATAAAGCTAGGGTAGTTCCTAAAATGTAGTACGGTCGCTGAAGATCCCTTTAAGGACTGTTGATGGACAGTTGGTTTAGCTTTCGTTGCACTCACTCTGCTTGTGCTCCATCTGACCTAAATGCACTTCATGGGATGAATGAATTAATAACTGAATGAATATTCACTGACCTATTGAGCTGATTTGCTTACCTAGTTGATTGATGTGATGTTGAGTTTATTTTCTTTTAATAACTAGTATTACAATTCTAGTAAAGCAGGCAAGAAAGTTTCATGTATTTAAAAGCTTATGGGAGCAGAGCTCTCATGGAAATGGAAACACTGTGCAGCTTGTGAATGCAGATCTGGGTCCACGTTTAAACCTGGATCCCTCAGGGCATGCAGTAACCATGACTGCGCAGCTTGTGAATGCAGATCTGGGTCCACGTTTAAACCTGGATCTCTCAGGGCATGCAGTAACCATGACTGCGCAGCTTGTGAATGCAGAGCTGGGTCTGTGTTCCAAACCCGCATCCCTTAGAGCATGCAGTAACCATGACTGCACAGCTTGTGAATGCAGAGCTGGGTCTGTGTTCCAAACCCGCATCCCTCAGGGCATGCAGTAACTGACTGCACAGCCTGTGAACGCAGAGCTGGGTCTGCATACAAACCCGCATCCCTCTCGGCATGCAGAAACCACAACTGTGCAGCTTGTGAACGCAGAGCTGGGTCTGTGTTCCAAACCCGCATCCCTTAGAGCATGCAGTAACCATGACTGCGCAGCTTGTGAATGCAGAGCTGGGTCTGTGTTCCAAACCCGCATCCCTCAGGGCATGCAGTAACTGACTGCACAGCCTGTGAACGCAGAGCTGGGTCTGCATACAAACCCGCATCCCTCTCGGCATGCAGAAACCACAACTGTGCAGCTTGTGAACGCAGAGCTGGGTCTGTGTTCCAAACCCGCATCCCTTAGAGCATGCAGTAACCATGACTGCGCAGCTTGTGAATGCAGAGCTGGGTCTGTGTTCAAACCCGCATCCCACACAGCATGCAGTAACCACAGCCAACATTTACTTAACCACCTATGATATGAGGCCTGGTTTGATTTCCTCATCGTATTACACATTTATTAATTTAACGGCCATTGCCATAATAAAACATACCATGGGGCTTTATGTTGTTAAACATGAACACGTAATAAGGGTTAATAAATCTTTATCCTCTCTGAGAAAAGTTATTGAGGAAAGGTAAACAAAATGGGTGGATAGACCAGTAGGCTTTGCTAATTACCCAGTAGTGTCAATGTGAGAAGCCTGAGTTTGATGTCAATTATAAATATAAAAGCATTTGAAAAGGTGTAAAGGTACGAGAAAGGACATGTGAAAGACCTGGCAGGCTGCTGCCACAGAGATAAAATGCCTGCGAGCTGTGCAGCCTGACGTCACCTCAGCGGTGAGAGCAGGGCGTCCACGGGCTCGGAAGCTGTAAACCTCAGTCCGCCACGGAGGCCGATAGACATGATCATTGCATAAAATCCATTAGACAGTCAAAGGGAGGAGTTTGCTGGGGGGTTTTACATAGGAATGTGGGCGGGATCTGCATGATTATGACCACTGAAAAACACCCAGTACAGAAATAGTTTTGTAATGTATTATAATATATAAAATGATGCTCCAAAACATTATAGAAATGCATATAAATTGAATTGGCAAAAGGAGGGATGAATTAACAAGTCAAATTTAAAATATGAGTCACATGTCTTAATCATTTTCCATCTAAATGATGTTTGTACTCATGTACAGTAGCAGAATAAAACACATTTGGAATGATTGG
Source organism: Stomatorhinus ivindoensis (assembly GCA_019775895.2). Taxonomy (NCBI): domain Eukaryota; kingdom Metazoa; phylum Chordata; class Actinopteri; order Osteoglossiformes; family Mormyridae; genus Stomatorhinus; species Stomatorhinus ivindoensis. The sequence goes on along the minus strand of JABFEB020000033.1, from coordinate 136,087 downwards.
CTCATTAGACGACTTCATCAAGCCCAAACAAGATGCTCCCTGTTAGACATCCATTTGCATGTTACCAGTGTAAACACATTGCTGTCTGACCTGGCTTATGGTCACTTTATGAAACTGGGATATTATGCCAGTAATACTGATCTTATATTTTTTAATAAAGCATTCAGGCAGTGCTGCTTCATGCTGAGAGCTATTTCTGCATATTATTTACAGTGACATTTGTCACTTGCTGTTTAACTGACATTTCCTCCTCAGTCTTGGTCAGGGAATAACTGTCAGGGTGTTTTTGTGTGTTTTTTTATTCCAGCTGAAATAAATCACTGTAAAAGGCTTTCTGACAGCTCGCTTGTAAAAATGCACTATGCAGTAACTGCAGTTTGGATTGACTGAATATTTCTGACATTTCTGCCAGTTCTGTCCATGCTTTCCTTTTGGTTTGTCCAGGCATCTCTCTGGTTTAGCAAAATAGTCTTTGTGACGTGAGTGGAGACTGGAAAGTCAAAGGGAGCCTGCAGAAACACGAGGGAGGGAACTACACAGAGAACCACGTGGAGTGAACAAGGGAATCACACAGGGAGAGAGCAGAGACTGCATGGGGAACTACACAGGGAACCACGTGGAGTGAACAAGGGAATCACACAGGGAGAGAGCA
>JABFEB020000033.1:74732-85742 GCA_019775895.2 Stomatorhinus ivindoensis | reverse complement strand
GGTAACCACTGACCAGATTTGGAATCAGGAGTGATTGTCCATCAGTTTGACACCAAACATGCTATACCAGCTTCACAGGTCCACGCCTCATACCATCTGTATTAAGTGTTTTGGGTTGCACCTCAACAGATGTTACACTTTATGCAGACATTACCTCACATATTCATATTAAAACAGCACATCTTATCTTTAGATAGGCGTGGCTTTTAGTTTATGGTAAGACCCATATAAGTTGCACTTCTGGAAACAACATATTTTAGTTGGTGTGGCTTATCCCAGTTGATCTTCTCCAGAATGGATAATGTTCACCTTAATTCTGTTCTTTTAACATAGTATGGTAGAACACAGAGAGCTTGGTAACAGACCACCAAGATCAGATAAGGACCACAAAGGAATGTTGGAAGAGAAAGGGGAGGATTGTTAAACACAGAAAGAAGGATCTCTGAAAGTTAGGACACACTAAAATACCAGGTTAGACTATTCAGCTTTTCTTCTGGTATAACCATGAGAACATACATGCAGGGGTAGCTAATTCCTATTTATTTATTCAAATTTATATTTATATTTCAAGTTTAAAGTGGTAAAATAGGTGATACTCCGTGAACATGGTTATAAGGGTGGCACACAAATTACTAAGATTGTCTAAGGACACATACAAACATAACCTGTCTGTATATTGAGACTAGTAGTAAATCATGAGTAAATCAATATACAGGGTATACAAAAGCCAAACTTAAGAGAAACTTTCTTTAGGGTGTTGGTCTGTTGGGTGAGTGGTATGTAAGGCAGGATGTCTGGGGAGGGGGTTGTGTACCAAGTCGAGGGACCCCTGTCCATTAGGTCCCTAAATCTTTGGGCAATAAAAGTTGTAGTGCTGGCCTCCCTTATCTCTGTGTGTGTGTGTGTGTGTGTGTGTGGGGTCACTAACCCCCCTTTGGTGCCTAGGCCAATGTCTACCTCTCGTACCAGACTCGGCCTTGTCTCAGGCCACCAGGAATTGAAGCTCTGTGATATGTGCATGTGTGATCCTACAGTATATTCATACTCTACTGTGTAGTATATTATCTACATGCTATATGATACAGTATAACATACATACTATTCAGTGTTGTATGGACTCTACAGACATGTTTTGCTATAGCATATTCATACTCAACTGTGTGGTAAAATGTATGCATGCTACACTGAACAAAAATATAAATGCAGCACTCTTGGTTTTGATTTCATTTTGCAAAAGTTTGAAATAAAATCTTTTTGTCTGCATATCAAGAACGTATGTCTTAAATTTAGCAGATAGAAAGCTTTTTTTCGCCCTGTAATTTTTACATGTATTGATAATCCATCTAGTGCACAGATGGTACACCAGCACCGTGATCGATGTGACTACTAGGCAGGTGTTCCTTATTATAGGACAATAAAAGGGAATTCTCAAATGTTCTGTTTTTGCTGAGCAACATAATGCCCCAGATGTTTCAGCTTTTGTGGGACTGTGCCATTGGCATGCAGAGACCTCCCCTAGCTGCTGCTAGAGTCATGACTGTCCATTTCTCCACCATAAGCTGCCTCCCATGCCAATTTAGAGTTGAAAGCATGTCCCACCACTTCACCACTGCAGACCACGTGATGTGCATACTTGTCACTCATTGAACATCTTTGGAAGGCCCTGGATTGGCACATACGACACAGTGTTACAGCTCCCACCACTATCAGACAGGTTTATACAGAAGTTGCACAGTAGGACAGCCTTCCACATGCAGTGGTGAATAACCTAATGAACTATATGCTAAGGAAATCTTGGACTGCAGCAGGCAAATGGTGGTCACTCACATAGAAATATGGATGTACAAATGCATGAACTACCTCATCTGTAATCAAGAGACCATAATAAAACCATTTCCATTGTTGGATTACTATACACACACATACACACAAGCACACACAGTGTCAGTCAAAAGTTTGGTGACACCTACTCATAGGAAGGTTTATTTGTACTATTCTCTACATAAGAACATAAATTTACAAACGAGAGGAGGCCATTCGGCCCATCAAGCTCGTTTTGGAGAGAACTTAACTAATAGCTCAGCGCTGTTGGTAGTTGTATGGAGCTACAGACCTGCTCTGTCTTATTTTACCTTTACAAAATGTAATTAAGTCATCACTCCTAAGAGTTTGAGAGACTTCTGACTTTAACCTTGAAGAATTCTGTGTTAACCTGGACATAGATTCAAGCAGGATTTTAGGATTGTTTTTGTTCTCTTCTGTCATCTGGAGAGATTCACAGACCTGGCAGTCACTAGTGCTTGTCTAGTGGCTCTTGCTTGTGTGAAGCCTGCTTACATTCACACGTATGATCAGAGCACCAGGGGGCAGGTTACTTATCTCTATGCTTTTATTATCTTAAGTGAAGCTACAAGATCATGAGTACTGCAAAGCGATTTCTCCATATTCATGGTTACCCACATGGCCAAAATGGGCGATCACTAGGTAACCAAGCAATGATGGCCAAAATCAGGTCAGGAAATACAGATACATCAGGTTGATCTACACTCCTACCCTCACAGATGCTCACAAGCTTTGGGTAGATAAAAGTGGCAAGAAATGAGTATCCAAGAAATGAGTTTCCTTTGCAGACTGTCTAGGCTCAGTCTTAGTGAGAGGACGTGGAGCTCAGACATTCGGAAGGAGCTCAACGTAGAGCCAATGCTGCTCCACATCAGAAGAAACCAGTTGAGGTGGTTGAGACATCTATCTAGGATAGGATGCCTCCTCGACACTTCCATGGGAAGGTGTTTCGGGCATGTCCAACCAGGAAGAGTCCTTGGGGCAGACCCAGGACACGCTGGAGAGATTAAAACCCTGCATACATTGTTACCTCCGTGACCCAACCCTGGATAAACTACAGAAGATGGATGGATGCATGCTTGCATGCATAAATGATATCATAAACATCTCCTATGGATCTTATGAGTCTCACAGGAATTGCCTAGCAACAGCTTCAGTCGAACATGCCGCACTTGCTAACTTGTCGATTGCCAAGAGATGGGAACAGGGATGGTTAAAATGATGCTTCATGAACCATTTGTTGATTTTTTGCACCCCACTAGATGGTGCTCTTGGTTTGCTTTGGGGCATGGTTTGAACCCTTTTTTGAACAGAGAGCACCATCTAGTGGGGTGAGACATGAGCCACAGCCACCATGTGGTCAGGCATGCACACAGCACAAATACAAGTGATTGTGGTATGCAGAGGGACTCTGGAGGCAGCATAGCTACAGACAACTTACGAAAAGCAAATGTAAGTGAATAGAAAAAGTTGCTTTGTGTTATTATATGATAATTTGTCAAAATGGAGGGGGACCGTGCTTTAAGGCCTTGAAATCCCTCATCTTCCACTATGGAAAATAACTGATGAACATTCTGGCTACAAAACAGGGACAAGTTTCCCAAAAGATCATCAGGTAGTGCTTCCTGTATGCGTATTTATGAGTCTTCCTCTGCCGTCCTGCATTTCAGAAATCCAAGTGCGGGCCTTGTAACTTGGTGTGTCTTCCTGAAGCATGTAAGCACATGTAAGCACAAGAAGGCACAAGAAACCTGGAAGCAGAAGTATCTTTATTTAGCCCCCAAAAATTGATTCTGGTGAAATATACTGATGCATTGTTCTGCAACTTTGATAATCGATTCATTACAATGCATTGTGCTGCAACTTTGATAATCGATTCATTACAATGCATTGTGCTGCAACTTTGATAATCGATTCATTACAATGCATAAATGTATCTTTACACCCCTAATATGCTTTATATAGTTTCCAACGGCATGTAATATTTACACAATTTACTGCACCATTTAGTATGTGTATGTCAGAAATTAAAGGATTAAAGGACTTCGTATAGTACTTTTACATTATGCCTTATCATGCAGTATGTATATTCTATACTTATACAATGCAGTATTCTGTATATCACATATGTGGTTGAGTTGCAAGAGAAATACTTATCTGGCAAAATTCATGCCTCTTTCATGTCCTCCTGATATCAAGGCTCTATAGTACCATCTCCCCCCGCTCTAACCAGGGCCCAGGCTCATCTGACAGTGGGGGTTATTTTTCTTTCTGCTGTGCCATTCTTGCCTCATATTATATATGCATATTTCATAAATTCATATTTTACTGCGTTTCAAAGGATGCAAAGCAAGGTTCCAGTGCCGATATCTGCCAGAAGACAGCACGTGCTGTACTGTGCTGGTGTTGCTAGGACATTCTTCTGGGCAGCAGTGCTCTCATAAGTAAAGCACTTTGTCTGCACACATGCCACTGCACTTCTTTGCCATGCAGGACACTATCGGGTGCATACCTGTTTTTACTGGTAAATATTCCGCACATTGTGGAGGATTTAATAGCCACAGATTAGAGTACGCTTTATTCATAACTACATCCTTATCAACACAAGCTACCCACGGATCTCCCTGGTGGAAAACCATCCCGTTGTGGTTTTATGGCACACACTGCAGTTTATGAGCACTTGAGAGATGTGCTCCATTAAGATTATTGCAGTGTTCCAGAGCTTACTCTTCCATTAAGCTTTTCAAATCAAAGATTAAGCTCGTCCCACCAGGTTGCGGAGAAATATGGTCGGTGTTTTCTAACCCAAAGCAGGGAGTGGTGTGTGTGTGTGTGCGTGTGTGCGCGTGCATGCGTGCGTGCGTGTTTGTGTATAACTTGTGTCACCCTATCTGAAGGAGTGTGCTGGTGTCAGAGGGTTTCATGCATCCATCAGCCTGACTAGGGATGACTGACAGACGGTGGCAAGGTCACAGAGAACTGCTGGAGTTGGGGGAGGGAACAAAGACTAAGATTTATGCCTGTCTTCTGGGGGGAAAAAAAACAAAAAGTCTCTGTGACATTAGTTTATGTCCCATGTTAACCCAGCGGACAAAACTAATTAGTCATTCATCAAAAAAAGTGAATTGAATTAATGATGTTACACCACAGAAGCTCTGTGATTTCACTGTGAATTTGCTGAACATTATTCAGCTTTTGTTAAGCTTTTCCACATTCATTACTTGTCTCTCCCTGCCTTTGTTATGCCTCTTTTCGAATGGAAGACCAGAGTTAATTCCATTGGGATTACACTCCGAAGCGGTCTTGTCCTTTTAAAGTCTACAATTTGGTGTAACACCTTAAACAACTTTATTGTACACAGCTCAAATTATGACATGTTAATTATAAAACATTTGTATTAAATATGACTCGCGTTGCTTAAATATCACGACTCTCTGCAGGGGCGTAGATTTGGGTATAGACAGTGGGGACATGACCCTACTAGTACTACCAGTACAGAGCCTCTATGTATATGAGGCTGGAGGGTTCGGGGTTGATTTTGTCAAAACCAAACCTATGACTTTGACTGGCTGAAATCCAACAAATAGCCCATCTTCTTTGCACTTTTGCATGATTGCTGTTCCTGATCACTTTCTGTGCTCCATGGAGTATGAGTGTAGTAGAGGAGTGGGGTATAAGACTATTCCATCTATCGTCTCATAGTTTATCATGGTCAGGCTCAGAGGGGCATAGGCAGCTAGGCTTAAGCCTAACCCTAACCCTAATCCTAACCCTAGCCCTATCCTTAACACTAGTTCCCAAGCTAAAACTAGACAAAACATAACCTTAGATATAATCCAGATGGCAACACCAGTCCTAGCCCAACCCATACTCTAACTCCTACCCTAACCTTTGAATTAAATTTAATAGCACATTTACTCTGCCAAACTCATGACTCAATCCTGAAGCCCACCCTGACCTTAGCCATAACCCTAATCCTAACCCTAACACTAGACCTGACTCTGACATCCATCCATCCATCTACATTCTCATCATGAGCAGGGTCATGGGGGGATCTGTAGCCTCTCCCAGATAATATAGGGTACCAGGCTGGGGAGTGCCCTGGATGGAATGGCAGTTTATCACAGGGAAGAGACGTGCACACAGAGCAGACACCACAGGTAATTTAGAGGTGTCAGTTAGGCTAACTCTGTGTCTTTGGAGTTTTGGAGGAAACTGGAGAAGAGGTGGGACTGGAAGCCCAAACCCTGGAGGTGCAAATGGTTTTGGGAATACTCCACTGCTATGTAGTGATAGGAAAGGAAAGCACATTTTCAACACTTGATGCCATTAGTGTGGTAACTCAAAAATTATTTGAAGTATCTTTCTCAAACTGTGCAGACATTGCATGGGTCAATGACGGGAACTGATCAAATTTTGACAAATCACCCCAAAACTGAAGCAATGCTGCTTAGTGGCAGCGAAGGGAAGGGTGACACACACGAACCGTGAATATGATGTGGTATAAGTATTTAATGGATCTTATTACTGATTCAAAAAACATTTAGTGGATGAATAACAACATCTGATTTCATTGGGCAGCAAAGGAAAGAAACAGCGCCTGCAGAAAACACTTGGTTTTGTGAACACGGTAACTCTAAAAGTATTTTATGGATCATTTTCAAGCTTTGCAGTCACATGGGTGGGAAGATCTGGAACTCAAGTTCTGAGTCAGATGGCACCAAAACTGAAGCAGCACTGCACAGTGAAATTGAAAGAAAAGGGCAGTTTTCAAATTCTAGATTCCTTTAGCATGATAACTCAGAAAGTCTGTAAAATCTTTTACAAACTTTACAGACACATTGTATTGATGAAGTTAGGAATCTGTTCAAATTTTGAGACAAAATTAAAGCAACAGCACTTGTACTTGTATGAGTGTCTTTTTGACCTTAGTTACCAGTAGTAACCTCTGGTGTGTCTGTTGCAGCTCTAACTATCATATCACTGACAACGTTTGTCATAATGCAAATGAGAAAGTAAGAAGTAGAATATAAATATTTACAATAAATAATAAAGTAAAGAATATAAGTAATATAAATGACATTTTAAGACAGGACATTAAGACATAGAAGACATAGAAATACAGTTAACCACAGAGTTAGTGGGTAAATATTGTGATAATTGACATATAAAAGAAATGTGCAATAAATGAATAGATGTAGATTCAGAGGTGTACATCACATCTAGGACTTGGAACATTCAGGTAAAAACGCATTTACTGGCTTTCACATTTCCAGCTGTCAAATCCAGTAATTGTAGAGGTTGTGGGGTGTGGAAGAAGTTAGGATTAGTTGGGGGGAGGGATTGTCTGTAGAATGCAATGTTGTTCTTCCAAAAGCACCATTTCTAGTTCTACATTGATGTGCATTTTCTGTAAAAGTCATTTTGTATTACATGCCTCTGTTCCTTACAGATCACTTGCTGTACATTTTTCATTGACCTGCTTGAATGTTGTCTGAAAGTTCTGGTCATTCCTGCCACAGGTTACGGGATTGGACTGCCGCAGAACTCTCCCCTTACCTCCAACGTGTCGGAATACATCAGCCGCTACAAGTCAGATGGCTACATGGACATGTTGCACGACAAATGGTACAAGGTGGTTCCCTGTGGGAAAAGGGTCTTTGCCGTCACAGAGGTGAGACCTTCGGAGCAGCGACCTGAAGGGTAACCCGAACTGGCGATCGCAGGAGACCAACATCTCTGTGAATAGCCCCACGGATATGATGGTGGAGGCACTGTATGACACATGGAGCAGGTCGAGAAGGAGAGGCTTATCTGGGGTGGTGGTGGGGCAGACACAGGGTCAACAAGGTACAGACTGTTTTTATGCAGATCTCTATTCTGTGGCTATTCATATTTGATAAGGAATGAAAATAACAGGGGCACTACCCATATCAGGGAGGGGTGCAAGCTGCCATCCTGGTTACTTGGAGCAAAATGAGACAGAATACAGCAGTGCACAAGATTCACAGCAATTCACAGGGGCAGGCAAAACCGATCACAAGATCAACAGTCAGCTGATCCCCAAATGGGCCACCAATCGTGCTCACCCTCCCATTCTCCAGCACTACCTGCAGTGTCTTTTAAGTCAAACCTACTCTAGAACTTTTGAAAAGCCATTCCTAATTAACCTTTGTCAAGGCTGAGAATACAAAGAGGGGTATTATGTCAATTTTAATTCAGAGGATACCGGCTTCCACAGGTCTCTCTGGTTATTATCCAACAGTTGAGGCTTAAAGCACTATTGTTTTTGATTTGTTATTATTTTTAGGAAACGATGATCTGTCCATTAGCATTAACATTAAGATTATTGCTCTCATTACTTTTTTCTGTCACTCCATGCGGCTCTGTTTGAACTGATAAGAATGTCATGTCTAACTTTCACTAACCCCAAAACTGCAGTGAGTGCTGAAGGGTATATAAAGCACCACATCTCCAGACTGAGCCCTGACTCACTCCAACTCGCTGCCAGGACCCCTCTTCCTGGCCAATGTTCTGCGTTCTCCTGCAGATAATTGGTGTCATAAGCTAATCAAGCAACGTGGGCTGGTTGCTCTCCTGACGGCTTTGTCCCTTGTGATTCTCCTGCCAAGGTGATGCTTGTGTAGTTGCTTGGTGGCTCTGCAATCATTCTGACCCCATGACCCAACAGACGAGTTTATATGAAAGTATTAGGAAGACTCTGGCAGGTCTGGGAACAGATGCCGTCCTGTGGTAAAATCATGGGAACATCAGAGACCAACAAGTGATTTTGCCATCTGTGCAAAGTGACTCCCAGCATCTTCATCATTAAATCATCTTTGTGTTTCTTGCCAGGAATTCCAATCACCTATGCTAATGTTTATTTCACGCAAGGCTGTCCCATCTGTGACCTTCGAAGAGTAGCTCAGAAAATAAGATGATGTGAGCTTCACTCACAGGAGCTACGCAGGAAGAGACTTTAGTTTCCTCAAGTTTTTTTTCCACTTATTGGCCAGAACCAGACGAAAATAAGTAACTATTGTAAAAGCCTGGAAAGCTCAACACAGATTTCAGGTAGAACAATGTGCACTAAAAATGAAAACCTTGATTTCTTGACAGGAAAAGGGGTCAGTGAAGCATTAAATAGGTTTAATCATCCGTGACAGAACTTGGAGGAGTAAATCTGTAGCTATAATATCCCTATGCCCCTTGCGATATATAGGTTAGAGAACGATGAAAGACATCAGCCTGGTAATTTTTTGTTACGCTTAAAAAACTGAGTCTGTTCTTAAAAGATTATTCCTAATTTAAATTTGAAATCCTTTTACTCATATAATATCGCAGCCTAGAAGAGGGCCTCGAGGGTGGGGGGCAAGATGCCTGGAGCTTCAAATGGTGTGGGGTGGACAACTGCAAGCCAATCAACAGGCTCTTTTGGGGGCCTGATGGGTTGGGTGCTGGCCAGCAGGGAGCGCCGTATATCACATGGGGGGGGGGCTTGCAGGCCTGTCGACACCCTTGGCAATACTTCCTGGAGCCAGCCCAGGATTAAATGGAGATGATTTCTGTGAATGGCGGGCTCAGCTTCCGGATCCTGACATGGGGGCGGAGTCAGCACTTCCGGAACAATCCACATGCACACCTGGCCACCAAGCCCCAATGATTACCTTTTTTGTTGACGTTTAACACCAACTCCCTCTGAGTGCATCAGGATAGTTCGGACCCACTGTGTTTGCCCCGGCAAAGGTCAGGTTGGTCCTCGGAATGGCTGAATTAATTTCAGTCACCAAAAAATATGCACTAAATCGACTTGGATTATGAGTAATCCTAGTGGATGTTAAGTAAAAAAACCCTTGCTGCAGAGAGCCATTTCTAGACATTTTCCAAATAAATTAACTGTCAGACATGCATTGTGAAACTGATACCATTACGTGTCCATATTTGACATATCATGAGAAGTTCCCTTCTCCAAGTCAGACTGCAGTCATGTGACTCTGTGACCGTGAAGAAAGGATCGTCTGTCCGTGGCAGAGATTTTCAGTTTTTGATTTGGAAAATCTCCTTTTGAATTTCAGTTAGATTTAGTCAGCAGGATTCCCCGTCCCTACCCAGCAAAGCCGCGCCGCGCCGCGCCAAGCCATGAAAGATTCATCGGAAATTTCAGGACTCCACCAACAGAGAGCCAGTGTTTGTGGGAGCAAGCCTACACTGCCCCCTAGAGCTTAAAATGGAGAACTGACTTGGGATAGCTGGATCTCTGCTTCACCTTTTGACCATGAAGTTCCAGCCGGTGTCTTCCTGAACAGTGTACTGGCCCGTGTGTCCATGTCGAAGCCCCTGTCTCCTTCCCCTCACCCTCTGTCTCCCTCTCCTGGCCTGGCAGACCCTGCAGATGGGCATACAGCACTTCTCCGGGCTGTTCGTGCTGCTGTGCTTGGGTGTGGCGGGGGCACTGCTCACTCTGGCTGGGGAGCACGCTTTCTACCGCCTCGTCTTGCCCCACATCCGCCGCCGGCAGAAGTTCAAGTACTGGCTCCACACCAGCCAGGTGAATTGGGGCATTTCCGGGGAGATCCGAGCGTCGATTCACATCCGTCTGCGCATCCATCTGCATTGAAGGCCTGCTTTCTGGGCAGCTGGCTACCCACTCTCTGCATTTAGGGAACTCCTTACTCATAATGCACTGGGGTCCTAGTGAACCTGAAAGTATTTAGTAACCATATCAGGTAAAATCCTGTTACTCGCTGCAGCATGTGAAGCACAGACCTGTCAGGCTGACTAATGGAATTCCATAACTTACATTATGGAGGTAATCACATTAAAAGGAAAAGCTACATTATATAAAACATGATATAGCTGAAGGCTACAATTTTGAATGACTATAGTATAGCCTGAACAAGTTAGCAAATGTACCATAATAAAGGTTTAATGGAGGCACCAGGCCATGCTACACAGCTTAAGATGAGGACAGTTATTGGAGTTATCTCTGGGTGTTGAACAGGCAAACAATTAAACATGAACATTCCCAACAAGAGGGAGGTGTGGAGGCTCAATGGGTAACAGCACAGCCTCCCCACCTCCACTCTGTGTGTGGGGTTTGCATGGTCTCCCTCCGTCACATGGGGTTTGCATGGTCTCCCTCCCTCACATGGGGTTTGCATGGTCTCC
>JABFEB020000033.1:38610-60843 GCA_019775895.2 Stomatorhinus ivindoensis | reverse complement strand
GAATGGTGTGTGGGTGTGCCCTGCGATGGGCTGGCCCCCCATCCAGGGTTGTTCCCTGCCTCGTGCTCATTGCTTCCGGGTAGGCTTCGGACCCCCCGCGACCCAGTAGGATAAGCGGGTATAGAAAATGGATGGATGGATTTGTACTGTGACGCTTGGCTGACCGAGGCATCAGGGTAGCGATGGCGGAAGACAAGTGGAGACTCACAAAGTTGCTCTTTAGTGTACAGTAATTAATAGGACCGCACAGTAAGCAACAATACACAGATGGAAGAATGACAGGCAAATAATGTTAACCCAGCAATGCCTCTGCTTTCTCAGGAGACTGAGGAAAGCCTGGATGTCCCCCACTACCCTGTCCAGATTCTACGGGTGTGCTGTGGAATCCATCCTGACAGGATGCATCACATTCTGGTACAGCAACTGCTCAGTTCAGGACAACAGCTCTGCAGCGTGTGGGGAACGCAGCACAGAAGATCACAGGCACACAGCTCCCTGCAATCCATGACATCCACACTACACACTGTCTCAGAAAAGTGAACCGTATCAGGCTGGACCCCAGCCACCCTGCACTGTCACTTTTCACCCTCCTCCCATCTGGGAAGCGACTGAAGTGCATTCGGACGCACCTCCAGGTTCAGGAACAGTTTCTACACAACTGCAATCAGACCCAGTGACCACCACCACCAGTCCCCACCTCAGCACTGATACGAGTCCCAGGGGTCCTCTGGTAGCTGCCAGTGTGTCACCTCCAATGGCAGGGGCCTCATGAGCACTCGCAGGGTTTAGCTGCTAGCATGCCAGATCCTCCAGGCCACCAACCCTTCCATTTACACACCTTAGGGGAACTGAGTTTCTTGCACTCTTCAGCCAGAAAGGCCAGCTAACCGCAGCAGGTGTCCAGGCGGTCCTGGAGGATTCCGGCTGCTGCAGCTCCTGGTGCTCATTGGCCAACTGGGCCTGGAGAGCATGGAATGACGACCCCTCTTGGCCCTGCAGTCGCTCCTTGTTGTCCTGCAGCTCTTGGCGCTTCTGGGCCAGCTGGGCTTCCAAGCCGCAGCACGCCTCCTCCCAGTCAAGCGGTGCCGTCTCGCACCCCTGTAATGCCGCCGCCACTGCCTCGGGCAAACACGCCTGCCGGGTGCACTCCTGCTCCCACAACGCTAGAGCATGACAGGATTACACATATGACACAGGTAATGGTACACAAGACAGTTGACAGCAAAAGCAATCACACTAACAAATACATACATTTGGCTATTTACAGGACATGCAAAGGGCTACATAGGGCCCACGAGCATGCCGAGATTCTCAATCCCCGCTGATGCTACAATTCTTTAAAACTCTGTAATCAGGGATGGACAGCATTAAAAAAAAATATATATATATATATATATATATAAAAACACTAAAATACAAAAATATTTCATGTTATTGTATTCTTGTGCTACTGTATACTTGTTACATGAGACAGAGTAAGTATATCAAGAGAATATAAATTTGGCTGTGGAATGAAGGCTCTTTCAGGCACATTTCTGTTCTATTTATATGGTTTTTAGAAGAGCAAATTTCCAAAATTCACTCCGCCATTTTTCACTGTTTATGAGTCAGGCTTCCTCGTATGTTTCAGTATTTGGAACCAAAACTCACACAGTCCTCATGTAATTCAACAAAGAACTTTCTTTAATTTCCAGAATTCCACAGAAATCTTCTAGACAACGTATCCATTTAAAAAAAAAATGCTAATCAATTGTTTGTCTTTATATTGTAGAAAGAACACATCTAAACTCCCTAGTCCTGGAAGTGTGAAAAATACGTTATATTTTTTACCTGTAATATTTAGTAGTATATCAGATACAGATCTCAATGTACATAACCCTCTATTTACGAAAAAAACTATAATCAAAAGAATGAAACCGACATCCTTCCACATTAACAGGCACAGCGAAGGACACCTAAGGGGCCTAAAACCGAGGTCCTGATAATTTGAACTTTTTTTTTTTGGAACTGGAAGATGAAGATAATGGTAAGACTGAATTATTTTCAAATTAAGACACCCTGGTTAATACGTGTTTTTCGTCAATTGTAAGTAATGAAGTTTAATACTGTTGCTGTGTTCAGTGTTTGGGTATGTACTGATAAGTAACCAGTTACATCGCAATATGATTGAGTATTGCAGTCCTCCCTTTTTTACAACACGAATACATTAAATAAATTAGGGAGATGGTCTTATTGACATAAATAAAGTATGCAAGATTTCTAAAATAAAGTAAAATTTGGTTTGCAGGTACAGCGGACGCAAGCTACATTTATCAGGATTTAGATGGCCAACATAGTTACGGAAATATAAAAACGCGACACTACCTGAGTAGAGGACTTGAAAGATGGATGTCGCTTATGTGTGCGAATGGGAGAAGAGACCGAAAAGCAATCATTGTCCCTCTATTCCTCTGGTTTGCGCGTGGTCATGCAGAAATCTCATTGCCTTTACCACCGATCTCAAAAACGAAGAAGATGAGAAAGGTAGCGTTAACATTTTACTCATGTTGTGTGTAGGCTATGGACTCGTTTACTATATTGTCAACTGTACTTATGTATGGTCATTGAATGAGCCTCTAGGATATATTGTTCAACAGCAAGAATAACAAACCTTTTGTGGTATAAATTTGTTTGTTTGTATACCGAGATTGCAACTATTTATAGGGTGGAGTAATGTGATTACTTAAAATACGGTGCGAATTATGTCGTGCAATTTGTATTTTCAATATGTGAAATAGTATTTTCTTTGCCAGGAGTTGTCATACTTCAGTGATTAACCTGTCATTGGAGGTTATAGAAAACATTGTCATTATCCAGATTAGCAGAAATTGAGCTTAATATGCAGTGGCGTATTAAACAAGTCTAACTTAATTTCTCTTTCTGCTTTAGATCTTAGCCATATGATCCACATTATTGACACAGAACACCCTTGGGATGTGTACTCTATAAATTCAGGTCACACAGAAATCATCTCATGTCTTGAATGGGACCAGTCAGGTGAGTGGCTTCAAATGTTTTTTTAAAATACATCCTGCACGATTGTTGCTCGATCGCCCACCTGGTGAATCCCTTTTTGCCTGCTGCAGGTTCCAGGCTGCTGTCCGCAGATGGAGATGGGCAGATCAAGTGCTGGGGGATGACGGAGCACCTGGTAAACAGCTGGGAGTGTACCATGGGCAGCGCAGTGGAGGGAGACCCAATCGTGGCCCTGTCCTGGCTGCATAATGGGGTCAAGCTGGCTCTGCATGTTGAAAAGGTGGGAAAGGAGGCCTTTTTGATTCAGCCACTAGACTGTGCGGGAGGTGGGAGTGTGTAATACACTGATGTTGTGGACAATCATTGTGAAATTAAGTGATTTTTATATTACTTTCACTTTTATTGTAGTCTGGCTCCACCAACTTTGGGGAGAAGTTCTCCCGGGTGAAGTTCTCACCGTCCCTGACACTGTTTGGCGGGAAGCCGATGGAGGGCTGGCTGGCGGTGACCGTGAGTGGGCTGGTGACGGTGTCACTGCTGAAGCCCAGCGGTGCCCTGTTGACAGCCAGCGAGAGCCTGTGTCGGCTGCGGGGCCGTGTAGCACTGGCCGATATCGCCTTCACCAGCGGCGGCAACATCGTGGTGGCAGCAGCGGACGGGAGTAGCTCCTCACCGGTGCAGTTCTTCAAGGTGTGCGTCAGCGTTGTCAATGAGAAGTGCCGCATTGACACAGAGCTGCTGCCCTCGCTATTCATGCGACTCACCATCGATGCCATGCGGAGGGAGAAGTACCCCGCCGTCACTCACCTCAAGTTCCTCACACGGGAGAACTCGGAGCAGGTGAGTGCTGGATGATGGATGATGATGGATATATAGTGCTGGGCAGGGTTCTACTAATCTGCTAATCACTAATTAATGATGCTGACTTTTTTGTTAGCTGACTAGCATTTCCGCTAACTTTGAAAACCATTAGGGGACTAGTTAGCTTCCACTAAATTTAGTTCCACTAATTGTAAATCTGATGACATTTTTTGCAGGTGAAGTTAATAAAGTAAATACATGGTCGAAAGCATTTGTAAGACCTAAAATTACACATATTTGTTCCGGTCTGTTGTGAGCGTGTCTGCAACAGTATATCTGGCGTGTTTTTGGCTGACTATGTGTAAACACAAGATTTGATTGGTTGATAACTAGTTGTATTTTAGGTAATCTGGGCTAAATGTAAGTGAACAAAAAGAAAGTTCATTTAAACTGGGGATCCCTGAACTAAGCAGGGAAGCTGGGCCTGTATCACAAAGCTGGATTTTTTGCTTGTCAGATTTCGGGCACCTTGGTTTAAATGGACTTTATCTTCCCCGAGTTGCATTTGTCCCAGACTACCTTAAGTATGAAAAGGTATCTGGCTAAGTAAGAAATCCTGCTTTGTCTCCTGGTATTTTCTAATTGACGGAGCTATTCGCTTGTTAAGTCTGATGTAATGCGTGATATAAAAATGTTTCTGGAGCCAAACGCATCACAGTGACCGAGTTGGTTACATCATTCACCATAACTTTAGCAATGCATCATTAAAGATGAAAAGTGGATAACTTCTCTTAATAAAAGGCAAAGGGGGAGTGGAGTAAAATAAGTGAAAACTGGGTTAAATTCTTTTAATTCAAGCAGAGTGATCAGTGTAGCTGTTCTGCCAGCAGGAATTATTGTTACATCGGTGACATTGTTGGGCCAAATGGCCTCCTCTCTTGTAATTTTTTTATATTCTTATGTAACCTTGGGAGAATCCTGTGACCCTTTAGGCGCTTTTCTACCGCACAAAGTACAGTACTTTCGGTATGGTACTTTCGGTACTTTCACTTTTCCATTGACTTCCGGTCGAGTACCAGTACCGAAAGTGCCAGCTGGGGTACTTCTTTGGTACTTCGGTACTTTGGGGTGGGACTTGCAAACGTATTTGCTGTTGATTAGTTATGCAAATAGCCTGTCACTAACACACAAAATACAACCGCCATCTTTTGAAACACACAGCGAACAGTGAGAAACTAAAAAAGCAGTAGAAACAAATATAAAAAAGTAAAATGGAAGGATGGACAAACGAGGAAACACAGGGTTTAATCGGCTTATGGTCGGATGAACAGATCCAGCGGAATTTGGATAATTAAAAAAGTATTTGCTGTAATAGCAAGCCGCTTGGAAGAAATGGGGCACAAGCGAAACGCACACGTGATGATGTCAGTCAGGGGCGATCACTGATGATGTCATTTGGCACCGGTACCAGTTTTTACGCCAGTGGAAAACAGACACAAAGGAGGTACCATACTTTTGGTACTTTATGGAAGTAGCAAAAGTACGGTACCTGGTGCGGTGGAAAAGCGCCCTTTGTCACCATGCTTGGGGGCTGTGATTCCTGCCCTGTTCTGCATGTCTCCCCTCCTAGTCCAAAGACGTTATGTGAGTTGTGGGAGTGAATTGGGATCATTAACGTGCCAATACCATGCGTGTGCTTGCATTGGTATGTACCCATTAGACTGAGCGTCCCCTGCTCTGTGCCCTCAGCTTCCCGGGACGGGCTCCAGGCCCCCTGTGAACTTGTATGGGGTGAGAGGTTATGTAAGCTGTACACCTCAGCAGTGTTTCCTGCAGACAGTGTAATATTTGAGCCTGACGCTTTCCCGCTCTGGTTCGCCTCGAAGCCAATGTGCCCACACTCTGTTTTTCTTCGAGGTCTTGCTGTGCGCTTCCAGTCAGATGGGCAGCATCGTTGAATGCTGGTCATTGCGGAAAGAGGGCCTTCCTGTCAATAACATCTTCCAGCACCGCTCGCCTGTGGGTGAGTCACCGTGCGGGGTGTCAGTCTGACATCACCCCCGAAAGGCTCTGTCAGGCAGTGCCATCTCCGTCTCCTCCTTTCCCAGGCTTTGTTAACATGACTTGCAGTGCTTTTTCATAAATCCCTGCCCCTCATCTTTCCTCCACCTTCTACAGTGGGAGAGAAGCAACCGACTATCCTGAAATGGCGCATCCTCTCTGCCACCAACGACCTTGACCGAGTGTCAGCCATTGCTCTGCCGAAGCTGCCCATCTCCATCTCCAACACCGACCTCAAGGTGGCATCTGACACCAAGTTCTGCCCAGGCCTTGGTATGATGTCGTTCTCCATGCCCCTAAAAGCCAGGTCATGATTCATTTTTTCTCGTGTGCTTACCGTCCGTGCACAGGGTGAATGACATAAATGTCCCCCGCTGGTGTGTGCAGGGTGGCGCACATGTAGCCAAGATTTTTATGTGCAGCGGACATCAAGTGGGTCGGCTGCCTATGTGCTAGAAAAATGACTAGGTGTTTTCAGTAGGTAGCAGCACTGACTTCCATACTGTCCAGACTAGGGCTGCACAATATATAATTTCAGCATTGTTATCGTGATGTACACGTGTACATGGCTAGTGAGATCTGGTAACAAAAACAGAAAAAACAGCTGCTCCACTGAAGGTGGGCTGCACAGTATCACATCACAATTATCTGAAATATCTGTGCTTAATATTATGCTATCTATAAAAGGGATGAAATTTACCCAAAATAAGTTCTGTTTGGCTATAGTTTATCTATAAGTTGCCTTGCCGACAAATGAAATTTGATTACCGGCTTTAGATGATGACGTCCAAATGCTGGCTTTTCAGTAAGATACAGATGTTTACTTGTATTCAGAATTTGGTAAGCAGATTAGTAGTATGCCTAAAATATTAATGTGGGGTATATTGTGACACCCAAAAGCTAGTAATATATATATATATATATATATATATATATGTGTAATGTATAGATTAGGCATATCATTATGTTTGGTAAACATGTTGGACTTTAACCTGCAAAAGTACCACCACAACACCAACGTCTTTATACTTTGTTTAGCCACATTTTCGTCTCTCTTAGAAGGTTTTATGGCTGCTAACTACTCTGCTGTCCCTGCTGCCCTCTGTGGTCTGAGCAGGCCTGGCGCTGGCCTTCCATGACGGCAGCATCCAGATCCTGCACCGACTCTCTCTGCACACGATGGGTGTCTTCTACGGCCCGGCCTCCTGTGGGCCCTCGCAGCGTGTGGGCGAGGAATCTGCCATCAAGCGGCAGCGCGGCCCGGGCCCCGCCGCCCACTTCAAAGCCCTGCAGTTCTCCTGGACCTCGCTGGCACTGGTCGGGATCGACAACCACGGCAAGGTACAGCTCATCTGCTCTGTTTGTCTGTTTGAGTCTGTACCCACAATGCTTTGCATGCTGGGGTAGGCATGTCATTGGCATGGACTGCTTTCGGGGGGAACACAGCAGTTGGCCCGAACCCACCAGCAGGTATCCGAAGGCAATATGGTCACACAGGGTAAAACTCAAATGAAATGGGTTTTTTGTATTTCCTAATTATTAATTAAGGACCTAAATTGTCTCTATTATTAAATAATGACCTGATTAAGAATGATGAAGAACTGATCACCTTTTTTGCTGTCGTACGTTTCCCTTCCTCCTGACCATCCTCAGCTGCACATGATTCGCGTGTCACCATCCATGGGGCAGATGCTGGATATGAATACGCTCCTACGCCACCTGCTGTTCCTGCTGGAGTACTGCATGGTGACGGGCTATGACTGGTGGGACGTATTGCTGCACGTGCAGCCAGGGATGGTGCACAACCTGGTGGAGAAGCTGCATGAGGAGTACATGCGTCAGAACCAGGCCCTTCAGCAGGTATGTGTGGGCGAGGCTTTTAGGTATGGATGGGGTTTGTGACTGTGGGGGCTATTAAATGGCTGTCAGAGGAGGTCAGTGTTATGGAAACCAGCTTTTTTTGATAAGCCAGCATTCCAATGGTGTTTAACCATCGCATTGTTATACAGGCTTCTCATCTTGTGTAAAAATCACTTAAGTATGTCCTGAATTGTGCAAAAAATATCCAAGATACATAGTTGGCTTGAGTGCTAATGCAAAACGGTATTATGAATGAAGTAGATGGAGTAGGAAATATAGTTATATTTTTTAAATGTATATATTTTGTGCTCCTGTATACTTTTGGCTGGTGTTTTTGCTATAAGACAGTGGGGTGCAGTCTTTTCTCAATGAGAGCTACTTTTACAAAGAAAATACTCTAGTGATGGAGGTTTGGGGGGAGGTCATATTTTTATTAAATAGGCATTGTGGGATGGATCGTTTATGTAACAGGACAGCTCAATTGGTGGGCTTGATCCTCGCAGGTTTCCTTACACTGACGGGGCTGTGGGCGCCCCCTGCAGGTGCTGTCGACCCGTATCGTGGCCGTCAAGGCGTCCCTCTGCAAGCTGTCCTCCGCCACTGCAGCCCGTGCCTGCGACTTCCACGCCAAGCTGCTCCTCATCGCCATCAGCTCCACACTCAAATCGCTGCTGCGGCCGCACCTGCTCAATACGCCGGACAAGACGCCCGGCGACCGGCTGGCTGAGATCTGCGCCAAGAACACGGACACGGGTAAGGGGCCGCTGGGACACCTCAGTCTCTGTGTGCATTAGTAAACCCCCCCACATGCCTCTGGTTGACAAGGTGGAGTTAAAGCGTGAGCCCCCCCCATTACAAAAGTGCCCTATATTCAACTGCGATCTCACATTTGACCTAACAAAAGCCACAATACAAACAAAGCAGCATTCAGTAATTCAGACTAGAAACCGGCATGTGGCTGAATTAAAAGCCTGTTAGCAGGATACGGGTTCAAATCCTGTGGCATCCCTGCAGCCCTGACTCCCCCTACAGAACATAACCCTCTGCTGATGTCACAGCGGCTAAGTGGGTCGGACCCAGAGAACCAGGCCGTGAGACTCGGCAGCCGCTGCAGAATTCCCTCTGCAGCATAAAGTCCATTTTAAACACCGAGTCTTGTTTTGCAAGGAAAATATGCCGAACTTGCTGTCAGGGTGTCAGCAGGGGCAGCCCACCCGGACGCCCCATGGCCCTGCGTGTCGAGCGACATGCTCACGGTGGCCCGGCATCATCATGGGGGCATCGCTGCTGTTGGGTACTCCGAGAGATGAGTAAACATGTAAACTGGCAGAAAGACAACAAAATAATGTGCTTACAACAGCATATGGGCATCAGGCTGGCTCATCTAGCATCTCTGATGTGTGGGTTTGAATCCTATGTCTCTGGGTCACTCTGTATCCATGTCTTTTGTGTCTGTCTGTGTCTCTGTGTCTGTGTCTCTGTGTCTGTGTCTCTGTGTCTGTGTCTCTGTGTCTGTGTCTCTGTGTCTGTGTCTCAGTGTCTTTGTCTCGTCTTTTATGTCTTTGTCTCTGTCTGTGTCTGTGTGTCTCTGTCTTTGTTGTGTCTTTTGGTCTTTTGTGTCTGTGTCTCTGTCTGTGTCTGTGCCTGTGTCTCTGTGTGTCTGTGTCTCTGTGTCTGTTTGCACACCCTGCAGTGGACAGGCATCCTCCCCCCATCCCACATATTCAGCAGTAAGACTGATGCTTGAGTATTAAGCAGTGAGTGCCTCCTGCTTCTAAGAACAGATCTGAGGTGATTTTGCACAGTGATGTTTCCAGCAGCTCTGAGTTGCAGTGACCGTACACTGCATCATCCTCTGCCTCACGCATCTCCTGCACCTTCCCCCCCCAGATATTGACAAGGTGATGATCAACCTAAAGACTGAGGAATTTGTACTGGACGCTTCCACACTGCAGAGCCTGCAGCAACTCATCCAGTGGGTGGGGGACTTTGTGCTTTATCTGCTGGCCAACCTGCCGAACCAGGTGAGGCTCCATGCCCGTTAACATTAATGCTTATTGTCACAGAGTGCGACCCCACACCGGGGGACTGGTGCGGCTTGCAGACTGGATTATGGCTGCCATTGCCAGTGATCTGACCCTGTTAGCCAAAAGTAATGGCTCCATGGTATATACCCCCCGTGTCACAGGGCTCCATGGTACGGCCCGGCTTCGGCTTCCTGCGTGATGGCCCCTCCCTGGGCCTGCTCCGCGAGATGATGGTGGTGATCCGCATCTGGGGCCTGCTGAAGCCAGGCTGCCTTCCTATCTACACGGCCACGTCGGATAACCAGGACAGCATGTTCCTGCTCTTCCGCCTGCTTACCAAACTCTGGCTCTGTGGTATGTGTGAGGTAGCACTCGGGATGTGATTTTGGGCCTTTCAGATGGGACCCAAGCGAGATGGGCTGTAGTGATCACACTCCTGTGCAGGTTTAGCTCTCGCTAATGGTGGGTGTTGTGTGGCTTAGCAAGGTAGAGATCTCTGCCTATGTCTGTATGTAATAATACGGTTGTTGACCCCTTAAGCAAGACCTTCAATCCTAATTGTTTTGGGGACACACTGTTGGTCCAAAGGAATCTGATGATTATATCCTCACGATGGTAGTTTTTGTGTGTTCTATAGATCGACCTGCCTATCATTAAAAGCTGTGTGAATAGCTGATGCTGACGGTGTCCCCCCCCCCCCATGCAGTGCGGGACGAGGGCCACCCCCAGGAGCCAGACGAGCCCCTCATCGACGAGTGCTGTCTCCTCCCCAGTCAGCTGCTGGTACCCACACTCGACTGGCTGCCCATCAACGACGGCATCATCTGCAAACTGCAGGGCAAGCACCCCCTGCGGCTGCAGTTCGGGAAGCCGCACAGCCTGCCTGGGCTCGGCCCCGGTCCCCCCTCCCAGGTGGAGGTCTTCTCCAGGTGGGCTGCACCCCGCTCTTGTCTTCTGGGAGGTTCGCCTGTCCAGCCGCACGCTTACCCTCATTTCCGTCCCTCGATTGCCTTGCAGGACCCCTGGCTCTCAGCGGATGGACCACCTGCGCTGTCTGCACATGGGTGTCTGTCCCACCGAGGACAGCAAGGCCTGCACCAGGTATGAAGTCCCTCCCATCTGCCTGCCACCTCTGAGCTTGAGCTTGTTTACTACGTTCTGCTTTCTGTCCATCAGTGATGCTCATTCTGTGCCTCCCTGGGGCAAAGAAACAGCTCTCTGTGATGCTGAGGGTTTTTTAAGGGACCTTGTTTATGACCCGTATTGACAGTGAGGCCCTCTTGGGGACTCAAACACACAAACTTCTGCGTCCTGCTCTGAGCACATGGCCGGCCCCCATCTTCACCCTGCCTTATACCATCTCTTTCATTTTGTTGATTTGTGTTCGCTCTTCAGCATGGGACAGAGTGGTGTCTCTGAGGCTTGGGATCTGTACCAGCAAGTGGAAGGTTGTTGGTTCAAATCTCGTGAATGCCTGGAGTGATCCTACTCCTTTGGGCCCTTGAGCAAGGGTCTTAACCTGCAATTGCTTCATCCTGGGTATGATGATATCGATATCTACATCCAGCTCTAAAAGTAGGTCCTCCAACTTAGAGAGTAACTTGGGGGCTGGTTGCAGGATTGGCTCTCCAGCCACCAGAAAAATACCTCACACTGGTCCATTGGAACCAGTGTGGTGCTGAGGTATCAGCCACCACATGGCTGCACTCAGGTTCTTATCCCTGAGGTGGTTTGTCATGTGGTGGGTGTGGCAGTGCACTGTAATCAGTGCATGCTCCTTACCTCTTCAGCATGACGTCGCAGTGAACGTATCCCAAGGCATCCTGCTCACATACAGAAGCAGCCTTTCCTGAATACGGGGGCACAGCAGGGAACCTTGGGGTCCTGACCATGTTCTTCTTTTGGGGGGGGGGGTATGCCTCAGGTGCGGCTGCGTCACCATGCTCCATTCGCCCAACAAGACCACGGCTGTGAAGCAGTGGGAGCAGCGCTGGATGAAGAACTGCTTGTGTGGAGGCTTGTGGAGGAGGGTCCCCAGCAGCATGTCCTGAGAGGAGCCTTGGGGGCACGGAGACAGCCCGGCCTGGGGGGGTACACAGGGGGCCCCGTTTTACAGACAGCCTCCGCAGGGGCGGCTCATGTGCCATAAGCGGCACAGATACAGTCTCAGACGAGTCCCAAATCATGTACCATCCCTTAAACAGCCTGTGAGTCTGTCCACACTTATTTTTATAGGCGTTTTTATTGGAACACATCCCAGCACTTTTTTCCCCCCATAACAAACTCTAATGAAAACCCAGTAGCTGTGAGACTTTCTGCGTTAATGATTTGATGAATCCTGCGCCAGGTTTGGGGGAAGTTTGAAGTGCCGGGAAAGCTGTTTCTGACTGGCACTGCCACTTAGCCCCAGTGGATGCAGTGATTATGGCATCTTTAGACTAAAATGGACTTTTTATGCTTTGTTACAGTTTTTATAAGAAAAAAATGTCAGCGACAGTGGAAGCACGATAATAAATTAAACTGTGTGTGTGTTTTGGAACTGCTCTATGGTTTAATGAGGACTGACGACCACAGGGGGGGGTCTTGGGTTTTAGCCCTATGATTAGAATTCACTAGGATTTATGTTTAAACATAACATGAAGCGTTGAAGAACTGCATAGATCAAAATTAAGGTAAATTTGGAGAGTTACATGAATTTCAATGCAATCATAAATTGAAAATAATCCCTGTGTTTGTGTTCATTTTCAGCTCTGTTCGCAGAAGCTGCGAACAGCTCAAGGCTTAATTAAACATCTTGAGTTCATTGTTATGTTTAAATGCAGGGTAGTGTGTATGTTAGGGCTGTCAGTGGCACCCTGTCTAGCTAATCCTTTGACATGCTGTTTGTGTTTATTAATTCAGCCGGTGCCACTTGCTAATGTGGCTTTAGGACCATGTGTACAGGCTCCCTGGACCTGCACAGAATTAAGCAACTGTACAATAAATGCGAGTCAGAGGAAATGATGGATGTGCAGATTAACACCAGCTGGCTTTCAGAGGCTCTGACTGGGTTCTCATCAGTGTTCGTCGTGGCAGTGGAGTCGCAGGGATCTCTCACTCAGACAATTCAGTTTGCTAATCATACTAGCTGTAGTGACCTTGGAGTATAAGATCAGTGGAGCGAGATAGAGGCAATGATACGGGGGGGTTGGGGTGGTCTATAAAGCTTGACACTTCAATGGAGGATGTTATGGCAGTCGTACCTCATGCCGATTTGCTCTACCACTCTGCAGTTTAATTCATTTTTCTTAAATGACATTAAGAAAAGTAAGTTCAGGGAAACCATGTGTGTAAAGTGCAGTGTGGCTGCTTGTAGCCACTAGGAGGTGCAGTAGTAACAGTAGGATGAGGTTGCGTCATTCTCTGTTGCCATGGCAACTGGTCACCGGCCACATGCCAACAGATTCCTCAATAAATGAAACCCAGTTGGCTATAATGAGGCTGATTACCCTGTTAAGGGTAAGTAGGGCCAGCTCGTTGGATTTTGGGGGGGGAGTTGTCTGTGTGCTGTGATGTCATTGTGGCAAGTGTTTGGTATAGGGGGGTGTCCCTGTGTTTTTTTCATTATATCTGTTACAGGGGTGCCCTTCCTATTTGATGTTCCTGCATCCCACACAGACGCCTAGCCGTGCTATCATTAGCATCCCGTTTAAGGCCAGCTCACGTACGTGATGCCAGCTTGCTATTTGCTCTGTGCCTAAAACTCTGAAATGTCAGAGTACTTAGTTGACAAGATCAACATGTAAAATTATAGTTTATTATTCCTACATAGACGATTATTGAGTGACTATTACAGAACCAAAAAAATCACACTATATAAAATGTGAAGGGACCTCTTGCTTATCGTTGCTGTCCTGCAGGACAGTAAAGCTGCTACCGCAGGTGCAACTACCTAAAGGCTGCATTTCCGCAGGTGCAGTTCTATGACCTGTGCGATTAGACCCTGGATGCCCGAATGTTGCAATCGCTGCAGTATCTATCTGCAGATAATCCCAATGCAAGCTGTGTGGTGAAATGCAACATGCAGTTAGTTCAAAGCAGGCTACTTGTCATTTCACACCATTCTCATCACGTCAGTGAAAATGTAATTACAGCTGTGCCATTTCTAATTCCAGACGTCTTTGGGTTCTCTTCAGAGTCATGTGACCATATCTCCTCTGCTAATTAAGTCTTTATTAGTGTTATTAACCTTTGTGGGAATGCATTCAGAAACCCTGTACAGGTCACCAGCAGCTACAAAGGAAGTGTTACTATAGGATAATTTACTACACATATAGATTCTCAAAAGGCAGTGTTATTGTGGAAATAGACGGTAATATGAACACTGGTGGAACTACATTGGAAACAAAAGACCTATGACAATGATTTCCTTCCACCTTCTCAGGTGACCAGGGTTTCAGAGGATCAGGTTAACAACTACATTACTGAAGCTGAGGCGGCTATGTAGCTAGAGCATAAATCACAGCTGCAGAGATGGTTTTAGGTCCAGCTCAGGAATATGCCTGTCCAGTTATATCTCTGGCATTTGTCTGTTTGAAATGTTCCCATTTACCAGAGAGCCATTGCCCCCCCCCCCCAAAAGCACTATCACAGCCTCTGTGACTGTCCCCCTACTGTCAGCTTCTCGGTGTTCTGTTATGTGATGAAGCAGATACTGGCCAGCTGCGGTCGCGCTCTTGTGGGTCAGGCGGAGATGCTCTTGGGGCAGCTGGTCGCTTCTCTTTGGAAGAAGCGATATGCTGGCATGAAGAAATGCTAGTTGCAAAACAATCTATCTCTGTTGCATATAAACCAACACAGGGAGTGCATTTTGAGCAAAAATAGTGTCAAAAAGTGTTGATATTGCTAATTTATTCCCAAGGATTTATTCACAAGATCTTGTAGGAGTAAAGAGCATGAAATGTCCTTAGCAGAAGTAAGAGTGACAGTCCTTTTTGGAGGGACTGAGTTGTGGCCCTACACACACTTCTTCTTGTCCACATTAAGGGATCCAAATATCTACCAATATGTTGGTAGAAATCCTTGGAGATCCTACATGTACACATCCATCCTGGGGTAAGGAAATGCTGTACAACGGAAGGTTTTTGTGTAGAACATTACGTGTAATTTGTCACCCACATGTCCTCTCCATTTGGATGACAAATTACGCAATTAATAAAAGCTGTCAATGATTTCTCACTGCGAGAACAATACCCTGTCAGCAGTGCTGCTTTTTCCTCATTCAGAGTTTCCCTCTGTCAAGGACCCTCGGGCTGTGGACTCTGGCTGAGCTCCAATGAAAGACCTCCAGAAAGGTGGGGGTGCAGGGAGGGGGCTGTGAACTTCACTGGGAGCAGCCCCAGAATTGTATTTGCGGGGAGCTTTCCCAGAGGTCAGCAGTGCCTTGCCACCCCACCCCCATCTTCCATGAAAGGGGCTTATTTTTTCAATGAAATGCTTGGGCTTCCTCCCCTCAATTCAGTCTCTGGGGTTGAAAAGCTCATCAAAATTGAATGGAGTCAGAAAACTACCCGAGTGATTCCTGGTGCTGTGAATATAGGACGACGGCGGTCAAAGTAATTTTTAGATAATTATTCAGATTGAAATCGGACATACCACAAACTGTAAATGGCATAACAGACGCACTTAATCGCGCCAGCCGTGTCTTGTTCCTGCCCTCCATCGCCGGTTTCATAGACGTAACCGTGCGAAGACAAACGGACTTGCTATGCCATGTCTCTGCGTTGTTGTGCTTGAGGCTTGCGAGGTGTGACAGCTGTGCTACTGACTCACTGTGTAATATGCGGCATCCACGGTGGAAAACCGCAAGAAAAAAGGATGGTCATTCAATACCATATATAAAATTTATATACATGACCGAAATTTAGTGTATTAAGATACACCTTGCAGGCAGCAACGTTTAATAGTTTAACTGGAAGGATTAAACTGAACTACGTAGATAGCGCTATATGCCCCAGCATTTCTAATATAAATGTCCAGAGCATACCCTTAATGCTCACAGACGAAAACGTCCCCTCGCTCTTCCACACCCTGCCCTTTCCCTTTATCGTCCCCTATCCTTTGTCTTTATTTCTCCATTTTGAGCATTTGTAATCTTTAGAAACCCTCGGTCGACATTTGACGGGAAGAAACGAAGAGTGAGAGACTTTGAAGAGAGCCTCAGTCCGGATGGGGGTAAATCCTCCTTTCTCTAACTCCTCCTCATGACTACTCCCCCGCACATGCATATCCCCCTCCGTCCACCCTTCCTCTCACATCGCCTTTGTGTTCCCAGTACGTGATGCCCCATATCGTTTGCCAGCTACTGTCTAAACTACAGATGATCAAGATGATGGATGATATTGAATAGGCTGTCAGATTCTCATTCACAGTGGCACGGTTTGTGGGACCAAGACCGTAGGGTGCTCGAAGGTATATGCGTCTGATTTAACAATAAGCAGGCTTGGTACGTGTTGTCGGCAATCGGTCTTAGCTGTATATCAGCGTAACCTGAATAAAATAGCATGTTCTTGCTCGATCGGGGGCAAAAGAGTGAAATGGAGTAAGGTGCAGATAGAAATAAAGCAGCGTACACAACCTCACACTATCGGAAAGGGGAAAGCGAAGAGTCTGGCCACTTTGCAAAATTCAAGACCAGGAACAAGACAAAGGTGAGCTGTGCATGATTTCCTACCTCTGCTTTGTAGATCTATTTATCCAGGTGAATGTAAGGTGTCAGAAGGCTGACCGAGAATGGTGCAGTCGGCTTAAAATACACCGCATTTGAAATGCCACAAAAAACCACCTCACTTTTGCTTTTTGTTTCTTTGTTTTTGACGTCTATTTTAACAACCCAGTGATATATTGTAGCTCATTCTAATAACCATTTCATACAATAGCGGTGATAATGGAGGGAAGACAAATATGTATGAAATTAAAGATGCATAAATCGCAAAAATAGCCCTGAAACTAAACGGTAAAACGACGAGGATGAGTTCTATCCAAAATTCCTTCATGTCGCTATTTTGATGATGATAAATATTTCGTTATGTTTTGCACGCTATTTTAATTACGCCCGTTACTGTAATATCTCAGGTTATAGCACTGCCGGCTCTACGCCCTCTACATCAAAAATGGTATTTATCAATTTGCAATATCTTATAATACTATAGGCTATAGTTATTTATAATGATATGAATTCCGGTTTTCCGGGTTGTTATGCGGTGACACTTTGGATTCCGTTATTTTATTGTTACAATGCGCATTTTACTACTACCATTTCTTCGTCCGGTCAACTGTGTGATATGTGGATGGCAATCGCCACACATACTAAAACTGCGAGCTACCTGCCTTCAACAGAAACCCCGGAAAATAAATTATTCTGATTAATTATGACAGGAGTGTCAGTTATTTTTTCAGAGATCTTGCAAATTATGATCAATCAAGGGAATGTGCCTAGGAATTTTGAGCCAGACATTTTCCGCCAGGAGGTTGGTGTCAGAAAAGCATGATCTATTGACTAGTCCATGTATGATTTGGTCAGTATTTTATGGAGGAGCTATCCATATGTGAGAAACAGAAAATATCTCAATTTGGAACCTACATTTCAGTTACATGAACTTTCTATGTCCACTGACTGAGAAGACTTGCCAAGGTCTTTGAGTAATACAGACCTTAAGAAATACCTTAAGATGTTAGCCCACCTATTCATAGTGTTCATGCCTCAGACCGAATATTTTGAGTTTCTCCCTCACCAGCTTTAGTGCTGGAGCCAGCTGTCTCAGACTTTGTTTAAAACGCTAATAAAACTAATATATTTAATCCACATGGTTTAAAGATTAGCAGAGCTAGAGGTAAGTGTTGACTCTGCTACAGCGACCTTTCTTGTGTAACTTTTGAAGAGGAGCAGCTAATTGGCACTGCGAGGGAAAGCTCATCATAGCTTGGCTGGATTTCGGCTGTCAGGAGAGAATCGAGGCTCAGCTAGTATGAGCAAAGAATATTATCGTCAATTAAATATTTGGTGATGTGTCCCCACCTGCCATAAGCCTCATATGTAATCACTTCAAAGAGGAAGATTCTCAGCACTGCATGGAAGCCAAGCAGCCATTAACTCTTAGTTGAAAGCAGATGAATATTCTCAAATCACTGGGAGGTGAAATTAGATGGTGGCCATTTCTAAATTCTCTTCAGTGTCCATGTCTGTGTTCCTGGGATTTCTTCACACCATGTTGGAAAATGGAGTTGGGAAGGTGATTCTATTGTACAGTCGAAGGTCACGTGGGCTCCATTGCAACAGAAAAGGCACCAGGCTTGTTGTTTTTATTGGCCATCTGTTAAGTAAGACTTGTTATTTTTGGAGGCAAGCAGGCTGGTAAAGTTGCTTCTCTAAGCTACGTCTGTGAGAGTGAAGCTAATCACCGGGAGCCTCCTCAAAAGGCCTGGGCTAGCCTTGACTCCTTACAGATGGCATCCATCTGTATTTTAAGCCAGTAATGTGCCTTCGCATCCCTGAGCCATAAGCGATGCTGCCTCACATTTCTTGGAGGCTCAGTGTCTGTGAACTGTCTCCCCAGGTTGGCCCTGGCCAGAAGACATCATGATGTCTTCAAAGGAGAAACCTAAGAAGAAGCCACCCAAAGACAGCCTGACACTGCTCCCCTGCTTCTATTTCGTGGAGGTGGGTAGAGATGTAATTCTGAGATGGCAGGAGCCTGTAAACAAAACATAAACACAGAGGGAAACACAAACACACTTCACTCTGACAGCAGCCTTTGAGATCAATCAGGTTTTAGTCTTGTGCTCAGGACATAAATTCTCCAACGTGATACCAGTCACCTCCTTGTGATACCAGTCACAGTTGGTTCCCTCCTCCCAGGGTCAGTGACCTCTCCTCTCTCACCTCTTCTCTCATAGCTCCCCATCGTGGCCTCCTCTATGGTGTCCCTCTACTTCCTAGAGTTGACAGACGTCCTACAGCCAGCGCAAGTGGGCTTCCGCTGCCATGACCGCTCATTGAGCATGCCATACGTTGACAGCGGCGACGAGCTCATCCCCCTGCTGATGCTCCTCAGTCTGGCCTTTGCCGGACCTGCTGCTTCTGTGAGTGTCATGTCTTTTTGTTTCTGATTGTCTCCTAGAGTGCCCCTTAGAGCAGTGTTTCTCCAATCAGTCTTCAAGGACTCCCAGACAATCTGCATTTTTGCTCCATTTTTGTTCACTAGTTTTGCGCTAAGTACTTGAAGACCAAGGACCCGTTTATTGGTATATTGGTTTATAATCCAATTCTAGCATTGAGGCTGGGAATTCTGTTTGTGGATCAGCAAAGGAGCTTGCTAGTTTTAAAATGCTTACATTTCCAACTCTGCCTCGCAGCCGTTTCAGAACTTGCTGTGACCCAAATTTGGGTTGCGACCCATGGGTGAAGAATCTATGCCCTAGACTGCCCCTAGACCATCCTCTAGAGGGCTTCCGAGACCATCACCTACAGCGCCTAGGGCACCCCCTAGACTATGAGTGTCAAACTCCAGTCCTGGAGGACCGCAGCCCTGCACATTTTTGGGTTTCCCCTCATTTAACACACCTGATTCAACTCCTTGTGCTAAGTACCACACAGCTCTTGAGCTGAATCAGTTATTGTGGAACAGCTTAACAGGACTCAGGCCCTCCATGACTGGAGTTCAACACCTCTGCAGTAGACCATTCCCTAGAGCATTCTTAGAACCAGAGTCCAACCAGAGACCACCCCAATCCATCCCCTTGGTGACTTTACGCATGTGGTTTCTCCTTCAGATCATGATGGGGGAAGGGCTAGTGTACTGTATGCAGTCTCGCATGAAGATACGCCCAGGTTCTGAAGGTAGCATCAACGCCGGTGGCTGCAATTTCAACTCGTTCCTGCGCAGAACTGTCCGATTCGTGGGTGAGTCTCCCTCCCTGCCCTCCTGAGCTTCGTGTCAGTCTGAACCCACCCATCCCTGTATCACTCAAGCTGCAGATGAACACCGGAGAGTGTGAGCCTTGATACCCCATGGATTCTCGGCTTTGATCATGTGATCATTGAGGGTCCTTCACTTAGCAATAATTCAATACTCAAAGCAGGAACATGGCTAATTATACAACTACAGGCTGTCTGTGCAAAGCCATTTCCTTTGTTGCTGATCTTTGTGGACATGTGTGGTAAAAGTTCAAAGGAGAAAGTGGCTGATTAAATTTTTGAGTTAAAATAATGCAGATGTTAGCTCAAAAAAGGGCATGGACTGAAATTACATACTTTATTCCCGCAAGTGTTTGACAAAATAATATGCGTTTAAAAAATAGTTTTTTTTAAAGACCACCCTTATATCGCGACAAAAAGAGCTGAAAAAAAATTTGCGATTGATTTTACTAGATGTAATGAAAAGAGGAAATTCATTGCCATATTTAATACATATTTATTCAACATTATTCAGATCTTTCTTAAGATAATTTTATTCAACTGTTTTCTGTCGTCTATTCATGATTCAATTTCAGAAAGTTGGGCGATTTTGGCGGGTTTTTGTTTTATGTCGACAGAGAGAACTGTACGAAAAAAATTTCAATTAGCAAAAATTTCAATGCCAACTCGATTGTGTCACGCTGGCGGGTTGCAGCGTGCCTGGATGTCAGTGGAGCGAGCTAGCCAAGACGCAGAGGCGAGCGATTCCGGGGAAACAGGGTTTATTTAGCCAAACAAAAGGGTAAACTCCACGGAACATCACAATGACAGATCTGGGGATACTAACTCAGAGGCGGACTAAATACAACAGACTGACAGGGAACTAACAGGAAATAGAGGATCACAATCAGATGAATGAACGACAGGTGGTTTCCATCAGGGATTGAACACGAGGAGCGGGGGGGCGTGGCACACACGGGGCTCGCACGGACGGGGCATGACAGATTGTTTACAAGTAAAAATTTGGGAAGAAAATTTTCATCATAGCAAGCTGAAATTTGTTGTGTTTGAGTTTTTCTGAAAAATTTTGCTTAATTAGTCAATTTAATCCTGGGATTAAATTAATCAAAGGGTAAAAACTTGAATTAATTGATTACCACTAATTAACCAATTAAGTGGCAAATCTGTTAATTGATTCATGCATTGTCATCGACTTCACGTCAGCGTGCAAAATTTCAGCTCGATTGGACAATGGGAAGTGAGTGAAAAATCGATTATAAAATTCCATCCAGACAGACAGACAAACAGACAAGTGAAGTATATATAATGGTGGTAAAAAGACTAACAAGACTGTGTTGTCAAACAAACCCTACGACTAAAATAGACACTTATATCTCCTTCTGACCCTATAACTTGGAAACCATAGATACGGTACGTGCAAAATGACTCAGAATTAAATGTACAAAACGAAGTATAATTTTTGATGCGTGGGTTAGTGCACGTTGGGTACCAGATAGAGGCTCCGCTGACTTCTTCTTTCACTGACAGGCTTGCAGGAAAAAAATCGTAAGGAAAAACTGTGAGCTATAATAACTAGTGAGCCAAGGGACAGGATGGTATTATTGACATCAAACATGAGGACTGCTTCTGTGAGATCTGTGGTATTCCTCAGCCGGTGATTGATAAGGGGTGAAGCGGGGTGCCTGATCTTCTCCCTCTCCTTCCCAAGGTGTCCATGTGTTTGGGCTGTGTGCCACAGCTCTGCTGACAGATGTCATCCAGTTGGCCACCGGATATCATGCCCCATTCTTCCTTACTGTCTGTAAGCCCAACTATACCCTCCCCGGAGTTTCCTGTGATAAAAACCCCTACATCACCCGAGATATATGCTCGGGGGTGGATCAGCACGCTATCCTTTCTGCAAGGTAACACCCAACAGCAGTTTCATGATAAATTTGTGCAGATTTATTGCACCACAAAATAGGCAATTTATGTGTGAAACCCTTATGTTTCTCTCAGTCTGTGCGATGGGGTTGCTCCTAAATCCATCTTCTTTCTATACCACAAAGATGGTACATCCCATTTTTTATGTGCTGGCATGAATTTTGGTTCTTCTGCTGCTCCTGATGTTTGTTCTAGTCTCACTGAAGCCCTTTTTCTTATTTCCTGTTTCATTTTAGGAAGACCTTCCCTTCCCAGCATGCAACACTGTCCTCTTTTGCTGCAGTGTATATATCTGTAAGTATTTCTGCCAGAAGCTTTTATTGTAACTATGTAGCTGGCCAGCTGGCCATGAGTGAAAATCTATATAGTTAGAGCAGGGGTCTCCAACACGTCGCTCGCGAGCTACCAGTAGCTCGCAACCCCTCTACAAGTAGCTCGCTGAAGGGTTAGCGAATCTACATTCATTTGACAACCATAGCTAGAAGGAACACGGGACACAAAGGGAGTCTATAGTTTTTTTATATATAGTTTTTCACAGACACTTCACAAACACTAGGTGTAACGAACGTCAGGAGTGACAAAGGCCAAAGA
>JABFEB020000032.1:332795-368158 GCA_019775895.2 Stomatorhinus ivindoensis | reverse complement strand
ATGAAACATCACGCAAACACCGACAGGTTCATTACACTACAGAGGGGCAGGGTGTAATGAAACATCACGCAAACACCGACAGGTTCATTACACTACAGAGGGGCAGGGTGCAATGACACACCACACAAACACAGACAGCTTCACCACAGACGGGCAGGGTGCAATGAAACCTCACAGAAACACCAACAGAGGAGCAGGTTACACTGAAACATCACACCAATACTAACATGCACCATGCAGGGGGGCTACTTTGTCTACAGATCCCCTAATATACATAAATCATCATTTCACCTCTACCTCACCTTCATGTCCTGAACCTGCTGTATCTTCTAATAGTTAACCATAAAGTTAAGCTAGTATGACTTCTGCCGTCTCCTCAGCACAAATACAGCTCACATATCTTCTTGCCAGTTAACTCCCTGAATCACCGGATCCCATAAATGAGCCACTGAACCTGGCAGCTTCAGTCAGAACCAAGAGCCCGGTTTGCAAAAAAAAAAAAAAAAAAAAGATGCGAAATGGGGCATTTTACATTTAAAAAAATCCCAGAGTTCGAACTGAGACACAGCACTGTTTTAACACTTCGCTGGGGCAGAGGAACAGTCAGTCTGCATTATAAATCCTATTTAACAGTTACATTTTCCACTTTAATGAATGTCTTTTATGATGTGTCTGCCTTGAGTCTGGAGTCAGTGAATGGAAGATGAGTTAAGGTTGTCATAGTTAGCATTAGCATTTTTCCATAGGAATGAATGAGCGGTCCCCATACAGACAGTTTACCCGACGTGTGTGTGTATGTGTGTGTGTGTTTGGATCAAATGTCCCTTTAATGTGCTAAAAATCTGCTATTTTGATGTTGTGGGGGACCATTTTTTCTGTCCCTACAAGGGGAAATTAAAATTTATAAAAATCTGCATCTACAATAAAAATGTCAAAAGACATGCCCATTGTTTGGTTAAGGTCAAGGTTACAGCTGGGTAGGGGTTATGGTTGTCATACTTGGAATTAGGGTTTTGTCCATAGAAATGAATTGATGGTCCCCACAGAGATATGAGTACAGGTCTGTGTGTGTCTGTGTGTGTCTGTGTGTGTGCAAATGTCTCCACAATGTGGTAAAACCTGTTATTTTTGTTAGCTTGTGGGGACATTTTTCAGGTCCCCAGAGAATAAACCTCAATATTAAAAAACAATCTGCCAATGCCATCAGAAAAATGAAAATGTTAAAAGCATTTTGTATGGTTACTTATAGTTAAGGATAGGCCTGTCTGTACAGATGCTGAAATGTGTTTGCATACATATATTTTAATATGTATGTGACTGTTATTATCACTGCACTGGAAAAGAATATACACATACATCTGGAAAAGAACTACCCATCATACCATCAAAGTTATATTTAAAATATGCTATTTCTCTGGGGCATGAATATAAAATTCTAGAAAAACAAATAATCAAGCAAAGTCAAATTTTTGAATTGAGGCAAAATGTGTTATGAAAATCCAAAATATTTACAGGGACATGCATTTGACTAGGACAGAGATGAATATTAAACTGATATTTCCTTATGAATAAGTTTTAATTTGATTTGTATTATTTTTTGAAGCATGGGATTAATTCTATTGAATTCATTTCAAAGAGTATCCTGAAAGGCCGGAAAATCAGTCTTGCCCTAATGAAGCCAAGAATTTAGCACCACGCTTTACTTGCAGAATTCCTGTCATTAACATCCAAGTACGTAAACGGTCAGCTCTGTTTCCTCTTAACTGCAGAGTTACTCATTTGTCCTAAGCAGGCATATTAGATAATGCATGCCAAACAGCAGGAGCATCATGTTTTGCCAAACCCAAGGCCAAATCAGAGGCTCAGGCTGCTATAGGTCCAGGAATAGCACTGGAAAGGGCTCCCACTATGGAGTTCCTACTGGTGTCTAAACTGTGTGCTAGTGCTGGAATGTTAATTAAGGAAAAAATAATCATTGGACTGATTCTCTGCAGTAATAGGAAATTTTAAAGGGCTCTCGTTAGCTTTTAACAGTGCACTGGAAATAGCATTTTAAGAGATTTCAGACTCTGCAGAACATTAAATAATCTTTCAAATACTGCTTTCAAGGAAAATATCTTGCTTGAAAAGAGGCCATTAAAGACCCAAAACAAAGTAGCCAACTAGTCTATATTGGCTTTTCCGAGTCCTCCCTGGAGCCCCATCCTAGGGTGTTCCCTGCCTTGTCGCCATAGCCCCCAAGATTGGCTCTGGACCCCCCATGACCCTGAATGGAACAAGCAGTTTCAGGAAATGCATGGATGGATGGATGGATAAATGGATGGATGTGATATTACATTTCAGATGATTTTAAGCCAGAAGTTTTTTTAAACTAGAACTCACATAGATATAGATATGATAAATGCAGGGTAAAAATTCCACTGTGAGGCTCCATTATGAGCTACAAGTTTGTATTAGGAAGGTTGTTGTGGTAGGTTCTCCTTGGAAAAAAAAGATCAGCGAACCAGGGTCTTACTGAGCTACCATTTAAAATTTAAAAGAGAGAAAAAGTGTGTGTGAAAGACGGAATGGGCTGTGCAAAAATGACAATACACAGGTATTCAGGACTTCATCTGGAAAAGCTTAGCTGTGGCTTTTATACAGCCACTTTTTTAAGAGGAAGACTTCCTGGGACTTGACCTAGCGACCTTCTGTTGAGTGCCCCATGTGGTCACCCGCAGGCCTGTCAGCTGCCAGCGGGTGCGATCCTGGGCCTTCGGCTGGCTATTTATGTCAGCTCACATGACTTTCCCTAAACAGAAATGCTTCCCTGCTGGATCAGAGGAAAAGCACAGTGCTGCAGTCCAGCATCCTTTCACCCTTGTAAACTCACCAACTAGTGTTACAGCTTCCTTTGGGAATAGATACATTAGGTTAAGTGTGCTTTACATTAGGTTATGTGTGATAATGGCAACTTAGACTTTTAAGAATCCAAGTTGAGCCTATCTGGAAAATCAGCGATGAGCAGAATAAGCACGCCCTCCAGGTAGATTCATTAAGCTTAACTACTTAGAGCAACTAAACTCACCTGAATTCTGTTGAGATTTAGATGATGTATAGGAGTAGCATGCATGACACCGTCTGGTCGCAAAAAGTGAGTTAATCTCATAATCCAACTGACTTTCATTAACACATTAAGATAGATCTGTTTTTTAAGGAGGGGAAAAAGAGACTACCTTCATAAGAAACTCTTGGCTTCCACTGACATGGTTTGTGAGATTCTTATGGGTAATTTTCTGGAGATGGGAGTGGGGTGTAATTAAGTACAGTTGAAGCCTTCCATTTCAGGCACATGCAGGTCAGCCCAGAACAGCTGACGAGGCAGGACCCAGATGGAGTGCACCAAGGGCACGGCGCAGCTGCTGTGGAAACTATTTGCACTCAGATAGGCCGCGACGTCCCGGCACAGACGTGGCAGGTGCGGCTTACCATTCTCGCAATGCCGGCCCGTGTAGCCGGCCAGACACGCACACCGGTATGCGCCCAACGAGTCCAGCACGCAGGTCCCGTCGTGACGACAGGGGGAGGAGCTGCACGCTGTGGATGGCAGAACAGCAAACGAAGAGAGAGAAAGTGGCCGTTAAGAAAGGTAAGGCGGAGCAAGCAAAGAATGACCTGAACGGACGTGCCTCGGGAGTAGGGAGCAGGTCCATCGGGCCCTGGGGATGGAGTCCTGGGGCTTAACAGCTCAAAGTTATTTAAAGGGCTTTGTTCTTAGACTGCATAGTCAAGGGCCCAAGCAGATGTCTGGCAAGTGCCCGAGACGGCAAAAAAGGAAATCCGATGATTCCCGGGAGCACGCCACTTGGTCATAATAAGCGGGCCAGGAAAATGCCCCCTCACCCCCACCGCTTACCCGAGCTCTCCTGGAATGTGGCGAAGAAGCCATCGAAGTTCTTGTAGCCGTCCGAGACAAAGAGGATGTGCAACGAGTTTCCGGAGCTGAGGATGGGCGGCGGGCGCTCGTTCCCGCAGAAGCGGCCAATGACCCGGGAGTTCAGGCCATCACCGTCTCGCACCTCGATGTAGTCGTAGCGGCAGCTGTAGTCGAATTCCAGACTGATCATCCGGAAGCTACAGAAAAGCAGCTGTGATTGGACACTGAAGCAATCATGACGTTATCTCTGAAGAAGCTGGAATGCTCCAAAACCAGTAGCCCCAGGACGCTAATTTTCCAGCTGGGAAGTATTCTGGGGACGGAGGATGGGGCATGCTGTTGTTTGATGCCTCTAGGCGACTGATAAATCCCCAAATCAGGGTTAGGCATTACCCTGACGTCATTCTTCACACAAGTCTCTTTGTTCCACGGAGGTGTGAAAAGTGCAAGTAATTTCCTCCTGTTGGTGAAACTATGAAAATAAAACTCATGATATATTAAATAAGCCACGTTTATTCTCCGCAAACCAACCTTTATATTATTTTTTAGCCTGTTAAAAGGATCAGTGTGAGAAGAGAGTTATTAAAACTGGCAAAAGCTCTCCGTTGACATCATACTGGTTTCCACTGCAAGCAATTAGAAGTAACAAGTCTGGGAGTCTTACAGTCCCAAGCTATTAGGATGACCGAATATTAAATATTTTCTGCAGTCGTAAGTGACACTTAAAAATAAGCAGACGTTGCTTTTTGAATTTAGGAAACACCCTACATGCTTACAATAAAACATTATCATCTATAGTGCTAGCTATTAAAAAAATGAACGCCTATATTTTGTTGCTTAAAATAGTTCCCTTTTGAATATGCTTTACATCCAGATGGCAGTCATTAGACAGTTAAAGCTGGTGTGGTGAGTTTGTTCACTTATTACTCTTTATCCATGCAATTTTCCAGAATAACTGCCCTTGCTACATATTCAGCATCTGAATTTGTGGATACCTTTTCCAGCATAAATTGGCTGTTGACTTAAAACATTTGTCATTGTGCAAAGTTTCCAAAATGTAATCTACACGGTCAGATAATATTATTCTTAGATGATATTTACTGATCCAGTTATTTAACCAGTATTCCTCCTATGATGGAGTACAGACTCCAGTTTCATTAGTTCATTACTTAGGAATAAATAAAAGCTGTTGTTTTCTCCTAAAAACACAATATTTTCACTTGAGGTTACAGTCGGACATGTGAAAAATTAACCATGCACCTGTTTTGAAATTTCTACTTGCACTCATGTAGCAAATGTTTACTATTTTCTATTTTAAAAGCAAGTGTTATGTGCAAGTTTTAGTAAATTTCCCATTCTAACAACTATCATTACTATATTATACACATATTAGATTACACTCCACACAATGATATTTTAAACATTGCCTGAAGTTAAAATATTTTAAAACAGAATAATCCAATTTGCTCATTAAATATATAAACATTCAAATATTGCAAACTTTCGCTAACAGGACAGAATTATAAGTGTTCCCAGCTGTTGTGTATCACTGAGAAACGGATCCAAACACAAGCAAGCCCTTAAATCAAAATAGGAAGCTTTTAGCCAGCTTAATCTGAGACTGATAACTTTGGTTCAGCATACAGTAACATATGCAGCAGATCCCAGAAGAATTTCAGTAGCAATAACAGTAAATATTTCTCTGAAATAAAACTGTCTTCCAGCCCCAAAGAGAACTTGAGAGTTTTCCATATAGGTACAAAAAAGTTTCAGAAATAATGCACATCTCTGTACCATCACGTCTTGTTGTATTTACTGCCTGGGGTACACTCTACATCCCCCCCCCCCCCGCGACCCTAACTAGAATAAATGACTAGAATATGGATGGATGGATTCGTACAACATGCTGCCAAAACCCTTGATTTGAAAATAGAGTCCAAAATATCTAGTCAAAACGGCGGTTCGTGTCCCGCCTAAGCCCTTAATTTTATTTACTCACGCACACAAATATTTCCATATTATAAAAGACACGTCTGTTGCGTCAAGCACGCTAAAGCGCGTTCGGAGCCAAACAGGAAATGCACGCGGACCTGACGGCACGCGAACTCACGTACGACGCCAAACAGCAGAGGCGCTTGGACTCAACAGCTGGACGGAGGACACCTGAACGCGCATAAGCGGCCGGATAGCAGAGTGGCGCGAATATGAATATGAGAGGGCGCGCGCCATCACTTCGGGCCGCGGGGGCTAAGTTCGCCCGAAACTCGAGCCGACAGGAGAATCCTTAATAAGCGATGCCGTCTTTAAAAAATCTGGAAAAAAAAATATGTTAGCCCCAATTTTTACTTAAAGATATAACATACATATACTGTATACGTTTAAGAAAAACCAGAACATTTTCCAAACTCCACACCGGTGGAAAAGCAGCCGGCGTTGAAGCTTTGTGGCGCTTCAGTAACGATGGCGGAGAGCGGAGAGCTAAGAGGAACGGCGCGCGGGAGCAGATTACCGGGTGGGCTTCCGCCTGCACGTGCCAGGAGCTATAAATAAGCTACGACAGTCCATTATTCAGGAGTGCTGACATAAGTAAAAAACGGAGAGTAATTTCATTTATGACCTTCATGCGCGTTGTAAAATCTCCACAAAAGTCATTTTTTAGAGGACGGGTGTCTAAAGGGAAAACGCTGATTAGCTATGTTAGTGCTAAGGTAACGCCCAACTCCGCTGGCTGACATGGTTTGTGTAAAAGTTAAGTTCTAAAAGCCTGGTGGCAGCTGGTGACCTGACATCGCTTTTGGTCGGTATCAGGGGGCCAAGTTTTATTTTCAAAGCAGACTGCTTCAGGGAGAGCAAATGACTGTGATATGTAAAGCAAGAAATGTTTTGTGCTGGACGGTAATGTTAACAGCTGATATAAGGCCTTTAGTTTCAATAGCAATGATATGTTTTAAAAAATATTTTTATGTAATGACAAATTATGTATTCCTGTGTATATATGTTTTGCCTGATGGTGAGAGGTTCTGTTAGTGTGTCACTGAGGAGCAGTGGAGGAGGGTGTCTGGAAGTGACTACCTGAGCTCGATGGTGAAGTCCTTTTCCACCTGCAGCGTCCACTCACAGCGTGCATTTGTTGGGTAGCTCTCCAGAACCACATGACCCTGGGTCTTCCTGATCACTCCTCCGCATCCTGAAGAAGGGAGAGATGAAGGAGGGAAAAGGGACACATTCAAACACTAACGGGTTCAGCTGTTCTCTATCAGGAGAGTGATTTAAACAGGAAGGGCTGCACTAATGTGAAGTAAAGGGCTTTCCAGCACTCAGCTAACATCTGATCATGTCACCCAGATGTACCCGAGGTCTTCTGGAAGCTGTTCTTCCTGAGCTCTATAGTGACTTCTGTGTTCATTATTAATATCTGAGACACAATACGGACGGAAAGGACACGAGATGCTCACTCATGCAGTCGCCTCCGGACCAGCCAGGCCGACACTCAGCACAGTACTTTCCCTTGACAAAGAAGTCGTCCTTGGCCACCCATGTGCCATTGTTACAGCGTTTACAGTTCTCGAAGATGCTGCAACCTGCAGGGAGAATGAGAGAGGTGGGGAGGAGTCCAAAGATGGAAAATGAAAAGCAAGCGAGAGATGAGGGTGAGAGTTAGAGATGGTGATGAAGAGGGTGAGAGGATGAAGAAGGGAGGTTATTGCAGAGATGAAATTCTTTCCTGCAACCTGAACGAAATGTTTGATTTATTACGTCTACTTTTTGCCTTCTCCTTTATTTGAAAGGTTTTTAGCCGTCTTCTCTTCCCCCTCCCCAATATGCACACGCAAACATAGACTATGTCTGCACCCATAAGCTCTGTCATCTGACCTGGGAAAGTAATCAGTTTTACTTTCGAGAAAGGATGGGGAGGAATTCACACTGATTCCAACCTGAAATGGAAATTCTTCTGAAACCCAGAGGGCCCGATGCTAAAAGGGGCCTGGATTTTCACTCAGACTCACGGGACTGAGGCTGCCGGCCCAAGGTCTCGCGTCTTCCACGTGTCGGTGTGAGTACCATGACCGTTGGGGGCAGGTCTCCATGGAGACAGCAAGTCATTCACTGATTTACGACTGAACCTATCGGGTTTATAAAACAAATTCACAACTTCACACTTGCTTGTGAACATGTGCTGCTTCCCGAAATGCAGAATCACATGTTTATTATTATTACTTTTTCATGTAGGTTGTAAAACCAAGTGAAACCAGGAGGTAGAACATGATATACATCACTTGTTATGTCATATATGCAACATACTCCTCACTTCAAGTTGGTCTTTGTGGAGTTTGCATACTCTCTCTGTGTTTTCTCAGGTTCCCTCCTAAAACCTTGTGGTTAGGTGATAATCTGTGTGTAAGTGTGTGCCCTGTCAAGGACTGACGTCCAAAGTGTCCCCTGCTCTGTTCATTATTTAACCATCTTGTACTGGATAAGCAGTCATTGAACATGGACGGATGCATCTACTCTTACAAGGCAGGATGACAGGAGAGGGCACCCTTACCTGGATGGATGATACAAGGGTCACACTCATTGACAGCATTTCGGCAGCAGGGCACTGCATAGCCCACCGGCGACCCCTGGGTGGGGCACTTGCAGCGGATGAGGTCGTACTCGCAGCAGCCTTGGCACATGATGCTCCATTCAGAGCCGGGGCAGGTGTCGTACCAAAATCTGTAGTCTGACAGACAGAGGTGCCATTCAGCAGAAGTGGGCTCGCCGACACAGCGACTGACAGCATTTCCCGTTAGAGGGCTCCAGCCTGCAGGTGTTAGCAACAAAATATCTCGGGGTCTGGAGAACGTGGAGGAGGAAAGCCAACAGAGTTGTTGTAACCTTGGGATGCTTGTGTATTTCAACTGAACTCCCTCTTAATCACTGTGTTTGTTTCTTTGCATTAATTTATCTGCAAGTCAGGCCACCCATTTCCAGGAAATTCAGCTTTAATTGTTGCTTTCCTATTGAGTAATGTTTGCAAGCTGATGGCACACATGACATCAAGCTCTGGAAGGTTGTTGAACTGTTCCTGTTCCTGCCGCTGAGCAGTATGGGGGGGGGGGGGGGGGGGTTGACCTTCGCTTAATGTCTGTGTTTATCCCAGCCTCCTCATGTCTGAGGAACTCACTGGAAAAACAGCCAGAGAGTGGGGGTAGGCGATGTGGTCAACGAGTTCTAGGAGAGAGTCTTTGTCTCAGTGCCGGCGATTATGTAACTCAGAAGACCAAGACAGGACTACAGCGTAGAAATGGAAAAAAGCAAAACAAAAGCAGTTTCAATCCACTCTGGGTGCCTCCTCTGCTTGGAGTGTTCTGAACATTCTTGTCCACCACAGGCTTGGTCAGAACTCTGTAGGCTTGGGTCAGTCTCTCCAGCAAAAGTCTCTGGGAACCACCGATTTCTCTTCAATGCATGGCTTGAGGGGTGAGAGGAGGTCAGCCCACTTCCATCTTCTACCAAAGGCCTGCACAGTTTGTGGGCCAAATACTTCTTCATTCTTGAGGTGGTTGGTATTTTTCCTTGGTAATCCCATCAGCTGAGTGTTATGTCTGATGGTTAGCCCCCCAGCCCGTCTGCCTGCACGCCAGCCTCCATGGTGAATCACAGCGGTCGACGTGATTAATAGATGTGTTTCTCTGTGTGGACAACCAGCTGGAGAATGTCATGACATATGTGCAGCGAGTGTCTGTGATTTTCAGGCCATTTTGAGCACTAACATCGCAATAAAATACACCCACCTCCTTCATCCAGATATTTGTGATTCCCTCAAGATTTTTTTTCTCCAAAAAGGAAAACAATATTTGTTTACTGGAAGGAAAATGATCCTGATTTAATTGTTAAAGGGCAACAAAAGTAAATTTTTACATTTTCTTATTGTGAAACATAAAGTTGACAAGAACAGCTATGGCAAGCTGTGAATTATATCATCTGTTCTGCTTCTTCGAAGATGAGAGGATTAGTAACTATTGCAAATATGTTTTTGTCCTGATGATACTTGTACAAAATCTCAGAATTGCCTGTTTTTTGGGTTCTGGTTTTCCTTTGAGACACACTATAGGTGGGGGCTATCAGCAAATTTATCTTACCCCCCCCCCCCCGGAGTGATTAGTCTACTGAGATTAAAACTTACAACCTTCCAAACCCAGAAACATACCTAACCTGCAGCCCTCTGCAATTCCTTCATGCTCCACTAGGTGGACACCCCCCCCACACACACGCACACACACACACACACACACACACACAGGTTGAATACCTCTCTCTCAGAGCCATGCACATTCCC
This sequence comes from Stomatorhinus ivindoensis, assembly GCA_019775895.2. Lineage (NCBI taxonomy): Eukaryota > Metazoa > Chordata > Actinopteri > Osteoglossiformes > Mormyridae > Stomatorhinus > Stomatorhinus ivindoensis. Next base: position 357,920 of record JABFEB020000032.1, on the reverse strand, counting down.
ACTGAAAGGCAGAAAAAGCAGCACTGCTCCTCACATATAAAGACTATTTTCTCTATGTGACAATTTATTTGTGGGTGATAATGGGCTGCAGGCTCTTTGCTGCCGAAAAAAACGTTTGGATATCGTTCTGGATTTTCTGACAGACATTCCTTAAAATCATTTCATGGGGTCCTCTTCCAGACAGACATCAGGAGCCACAAACCTCTCCAGTGAAAATTAAGTGACAATAAAGTATTGTTTGCTTATTTGGGGGGGGGGAATCAGGAAAAAACACAGTTTCTATTCTATAGGCACTATGCAAGAACTGGAGTCAATTATATTCATTTACTCGGGGTAAATTTCCAGTGTTTACAATTTCCATAATGATTTTCTATGGAAATGAATGCAACAAGCTTCTTTGCAGTTTTGCAATCTACCCCCAAGGCCTACGTGAATCTAATATGTAAAATATGGTTGGAAGGACAGCTTCAGTCCCCAGTGAGGTTTGCTTACTGCCACCCGGGGTATTAAAGGTATTCACCGGATGATGCATGTGGCAGAATCAGCCAGATTCTAAAGGAAAGATTACAGTGTATACCCTTCCCAGCTGATGTAATGGTGCTCTTTCGTTGCTGTGTTTATCGTCCCCGGTAATCCCCTTAAACTGTCCAGCGCTTTTAAGCTCGTTCCCAGGATTTGATGCCGTTAATGCTCTGACAGGCAGACTAGCGACTTGCACCCTGGATAATGTGGCCGAACGTTCGCCGGCTCAGCTGTCACGTTGGAGGATATTCTTACACCTCTGAGCATCAGACTTGCTTCATTATAGAAATGATGCCAAATATGAATACGTTCATTTGCTTTCATCTGGGAGGTGGGAAGAGAGGAATTCAGACTCATTCTGGCTGTGTGATGATCTGCGACAGGTTCTTGCCCACGGCCCTGATGCATGCAAAAGCAGTGTGAAAAGTTAACCAGGAACCAGGGTTGTGTTAAATGGATAGGTTTACCTGGACTGAAATCCAGGGTAAAATGGGCCCCCCAAATTTTAAACCCCTCACTCCACACCCTTCCAACCCCCCCAATCGATAGCTTGTACCGTTACCACTGGCCACGCCTCCAGGCAACAATTAGGCTAATATACAAAAAGGTGTGGGGGGGGGGAGACCTCTGATTCTGATGTTAATGTGCCACTAATTACCCCCCCCCCCCCATGATGTCCTTCAACCTTCGAGTCTGCTGATTCTCCCGTTCCACCGGAATTCTGAGAAGTCCCTGTAGCACAAGCAGCTGCGACATAAAGTTGGAAGCCAGGCAAGTTGCTTCAGATCAAGAGATGCGCTTGGGTTGTGTTTACTTAAAGGTCTCCAAGGGCTATGTGGCACATGACATTGTTTTGGGATTAAGGGGGGGGAGGTTTAAGAAATGGCCTGATGTGTGTGGGTCCAAGTTTCTTCTTTGTCATTATAGCTTGTAAATCAAAGACTCGGAGCCACATTATTGCACCCTGAGTATGACTGGAAGCCTCAGCTTCTCTGGAAATTTCTCCACCACTCCCAGTTTGGATCCTTTGTATTTACACCGTGCGTAAATAGGGAATCGGCAGACCCACGTAGAATAAAAGCAGGAATCGTTGGCACATGTGTGCCAGTAATTTGAAGGCACAGAGCCCAAAAATGGTCTGGACTTTGTTTACTCCTCCTGAGGTAGCAGGCTCAGCAAGTGTTTAGTCGTCTGGTGTTATGCAGTCATTATAGCTCTTATCTCTTTGGTTTATCATTAGCCCAAATAATAAAAACACACACACAGTGGAACAGCACTTAAAAGTCAATTTTCGCTGGAATAGGTTTTACCGTGCTCGTCTGGGCTCCTTTTACCAGTAAGAACGGCAAACCTGCACACCGACATTCCTGGCACGTTCATATACCAAGGTAGCTGTGAGTGCAGTAGTAACAAACATGGTTTTCTTCCAGCTCATGCACTTTTTTGGGGGGGGAGGGGGGGCTTGCTGGTCTTATGTAATTAGTATCTGTTTTTTCCATTCCAGAATGCTGAATTTTTGATGGAGGTAACGGAACATAAAACGCAACAGTCCATGATGGAAACAGTCCAGTCACAAGGTGGAAACTGATGCCCCCCTGGCAGAGTGAACCAGCGAATTCTGTTCAGCATACACAGAGTGTTACCAGCCCATTCCCCCTCAGAAGGAGATCTCTCTCTGGGACACCCTGCAGAGATCTCAGTCCCCTCCAGCCATCTGACTATCCAAACACGTACATTCATTTTGCCATGCTACAGATTTTGCGCTTATTTTCCTTGGTAATTTTTGCAGGAACCCCCTCAATCTGCCAAAATAAAGCAAATAGCCACAATCAGATTAGTCACACCTTCTCACCAGATATCCAAACCCAGATTCAGAGCATCTGCGCTAGTACCCTGAGGCTTGGTACGGGCAGCTCACTCTCCCTGCTCCTGCAGGGTTTGTTCAGGGTTCTGCGTTGGGGCTTCCATACAGCTGCACTGCACATCATTTTCCTGGTCTGATTTAGGAGACGGCACATCTGATTCAGATCACGTTACATGACATGACTTTGTATCATTTACATGCCGGGCAGCTCATTTTTTTTTTTTTTGCACAAAGCAATTCATGTGCCTTTTACAGTTTGTACCGCTAGATAGCTCTCAAAAGTAACAATAGTGGTTTTCAGACTGGCAACATTCTGGCCGCCAAGTTTAGGACCCCTCCTAATCACCACACTATAGATATGTACCATTTCAAGCTGCATTTGAAGACCAAATGCATCACAGCAGCACCACAAGTCTGTCCCATTTCGAAGTCTCCTTCAAATGCGACCTTGAAATGAGTCCTATTCGTAAACACAAAGGATCGACCCTATGGATCCTTCGTGATCCAACTTATTCCAAGATTCATTGCAAAAATTTTAAGAAGAATGCAACTGCGCCTGCCACATCCTTTGAAAGATGCAGCACCTGAATTGGAACACAGCTTACCTCTTACTTGAAATAACTATTAGTGACTGATTCTGTTCAAGTTGACAAGTGACAGCCTCAAGTCAATGCTGTGTTTTCATACTACTTTCTGGCCTCTTTACACCTGACGGTCTTATCAGCGGTGGAAAGGACAGCTCCCGTGGGCATCCTGTGAATCCTGTGAGGATGTACATCCAAAAAAAGGCAGTTCACCCCTAAATAACTCCTAAAAAAAAACTAACACTGACACAGCTGCCAAACACCATATGCTCGCAATAAAAAAATAATACATGTAGCATGTAGTTCTGTCATCAGCCCTATTCCTTTGTGCATCTAAAAACAAAAACTAGGTCAAACGGCAGCGTGAAATATGTTATAGAGCTAAATCCCAACCTGAACTTGTATGCAAACACACTAACTGCATAGTTTTCTGAGTGATGATTGTGTTGTCTATTTTGTATGTAGCAAAACAGAAGATGTGCGGACAGCTTGTGTGATGGGGGGGCATGAAGCAGTTAGAGATCTTGGCTGGGGAGGATTTTTTTGATGTGGCAGGAGGTATTAGGGAAAATGCTGATTAATCATTTTTGCACGCCCAGCTTTCAGATCTCCAGAGGCAAGCTTTCCGTTAGATGTAGTGTTGACACCTCTTTGCCTGGAAACCACCAGATTACATAATCTTTGTGCTGTTGCCCAACTGACTTCATTATGACCTGTTGTGGAAGAAAGCAACGTTTTTCAAGAACGGGAAAGTCTTAGTCATGCCAACCTCTTGTCTCCTAGATTTCCTTTTGGTGACGGTGATCCTGTCATACAACAAACCTTGTCGTCCTTTTGGGATGTGTATTACGACCATCACTGAGAACGTGGTTCAGTGTTTCAGGGGAATCCATCACTGTTTACAAGTACTTCCCTGATCTTCTCAACCATTCACGTTTGGGTCGATTTCCTGACTGCAACACCTGCGTTGGTCAAATGAAATCTAATCTCCCAAGAAATGACGCCTGATCCCTGTCAGTACGAACACCATATAGAAAGCCACGCAGTCAAATATGTGGCTAGATGGCGCAGCTTCTAAGTCTGTAGCTGGCCATTTCACTTCTTGTGTTATGTTATGCTGAGAAATGTCTGACCAGATAGTGGTCCCTTACATCTGTCTAGAGCAAAATCACGAGGAAAGCAGATAGTTACAGCAACGCAGTTGTTGAATGAACGCAGTGCGTAAATGGCAAAGCCATTGAATGCATGTCAAGGACCCTCGAGATTAAATATACAGCATATACTGTATCCTGGTATTGAAAAGAATTAAGTGGATACCTTTTGACTCGGCAGGTTTCATAGAAAGCTTCTAGGGCAGATTATAGCTTAAAAAAGTAGACTGAAACACTTCAGACCTTCCCAAACTTTCAAGACAGGAGACGCCTTGATGTTTCATCTTTGAAAGACAGCAGCACCTAAGGAGCTCTGATGGAGTGGAGCAGGAAACTAAGCGGCACAGTGAAGAGGGGAGACACGCCAGGGGAATCTCTCCGTGCTCTTTAAGGGCAGAGGAATGCTGATGCTGCCCTTCTCAAACAAAGGGCTGGGAGAGACCCACGGGGAAGGAGAGACAGAAAGCCGAGGCGGCTGCTTGGGCTCTTACCGCGCGGCCACGCTGCTCCCCGGGCGACGAAGACCAGGAGGAGGAGGAGGAGATGCCAGAGGGCACCACTGCTGGCGCAAGGGGACGCACGTGTCCCCCTGCGGAGAGTGAGCAGCTGGTGTCCTGCGGAAAGCATGCTTCAGTCTTGAGCTCTGTTTACTTTCTGAGCTCAGCTGGTTTGACATAACTCTCTCAGTCTCTCCCTCCCTCTCTCTCTCCCTCCCTCTCTCTCTCTTTCTCGTTCTCTCTCTCTATCGCTTTCCTGGCCTCAAGTTACAGCCCCGCCTCGCCGGGTGTTCTGCACAGGACGGCCTTCCAAAAACACCCCGGCAGCCGTCCGGGGGTGACGTCATTGCTCTTGAATGAAGCTGCACTTAGACAGCAGGCACGCCTCTTATCCTGCCCCCCCCCGCATGCCCCACCTACTTGTTATGGGCGCCGACACCCCACCTTCTCAGCCCACCTCAGCTCACGCCCACGCTCCTGGTGTTGTCGTTAGATCGCGGCCTGCTGAGCAGACGCGTTTCCACACAGCTGTTTTGTCGCTTCTGTTTTTTAGCTCCAAATGCCCCCTTTTTTCCACACAGCCTGTTAGCGCCCCAAACGTCCTTCTCAGCGCTTATTAAAAACGCATCAGTGTTTTTTGGTGAAACGGCACCAGCGACAGGCGTGAAAGTGGATTAACAGTCAGATGTGAGCTTTCCATCTCCTGACTCGTTTCCCACCACATTCTGTAGCTCCCATATCACTCATATCCCTGCATCACAGCTGTTTTTTAAAATAAATATTATTATTCAAACATGGGGTGACACACCAGAACCCGATAAAGCCTGTAATTGGCAAATTGTGCAAATGGTACCACCAGGAAGAAGATGAAATGGATCGAATATCTCCTTCCAAGAACTCCTTCCAGTTTCTGGCCCACGAAACAAACATGGGGGTGTTTCTCTTCCAAAGAACACAGGAACCCACCCAGCATCACCCTTTGGCATGCTGGTCCTGTTTGCTCAGATGCCTCTCCATTGACGATGAGAAACACTGGTTCGCCTCTGCTGCCTGTTTCTCGGTCTGCCTCTGCATGTGCAGCCTCATCTGGACATAATGAGACACAGAATCATGCTGAACAGCCAAACAAGTCCCCCCCCAGAGTATTAGACCCACCCCCCCGATGCCTGTATGAGCCTCCCCACTTGTTATTTTCTGGAGATACTGTACTGAAATTATGTGGCAGTGCTTAGCGGTTACAGAAGCCCCAGAGTAACATTGCTGTACAACAGTACACGCTTGTAGTTAAACAACCACACACTCTGCTTCCCCAGTGGGGCCAGTCTATAATCTACAGTAGGGGTTCTGTGACCAGTACTGTAAGGTTGCCAACTCTTATGCATCTGGCGTGACACTCACGCTTTCTGACTCTCACACCGACCCAAGAAATCTTACAGCAAATCTGTGTTTTTCCATTATAAACCTAAAATTAGCTACATCAAAAGCAATGGGGTGGTTTGCAAACCCTACAGACTGTTTACAAGGTGATAAAACTGTTACCTACATGTGAATGCGCGAGCAAGTGTTTACAGACCTGGTGCCAGGGTGCGTTTCCCAAAAGCATAGTCGCTAACTACATTAGCAACTCACATAGTTGGAAACATGCAATTTAATGGATCTGACTCTGTTAGCTACTAACAGGAGAGTTTGGGAAACGCATCCCTGTTCTGTAGTCAGTATCACAGCAGGCTGCAGAACTCGCATTCTGTTTGATACTGAAAAAAATGTTAATGGCTAAAGTTACAGAATTGTTAAGCTATTTGCCAGTAAACCCATAGTCCCAGAACGTCACCCCCGGCTTGAACTTTCTATCTCCTTGTGACGAGCTCAGCCGACTAATCACCGAGCTGCTCCTGACAGACAGATAACCTGCCTGTGGCTGCCGAGGCCGGCATCAGACTCCTCTCGGGGACCAGAAAACATAGCGGTTTGGCATGCAGTGCTTTGAAGGAAGGAACAGCAGTGTTTACAATTTCTAATGGTCCTTAAGAAGCTTGGAGCTTAGCAGCCAAATTAGCAGGCCAGCAGCTCGGAGTGTGAGTATTTGGACTTGTGTGGATGGGTGGATTATGATAACACTGCTGTACTTTACAATAACACTACATCATGATGTTCACAAAGGAAAACACACACTGGAATCCCAGCTACAAGAACAGCTGACCCACCCCACCCTCTGACCAAAGGTGAGCGTGAATGTTCACACTGAGGAATACAATGTAATCTTTCAATTGTAAGTGAGTCGTTCTGAGTGTATTTTTGACCAATAAGCTGCACACAGCAGCAACAGTGTAGCCCAAGCGATGTTTAGGAGAAAATATGCATTTCTCATACAGTCATGGTTACTGATTTTACAGGGGCCTGTATCAAAAGCAGAATTTGTTGCTTAGCTGGATAACGTGACAGATTTGAGGTAGTCTGGGCTAAATGTAAATGATTAAAGATAAAGTTGATTTCAACTGGGGTACCTTAAATCCAAGAAGTTATCCAGCCAAGCAAGAAAGTTAGCTTTGTGAAACGGGCTTAGCTGTCAATCCATTCATCACCATGGTAGAGGTCACATGACTTCCTATCTGGTGGAAAGCAGGAAGTGACTCAAAGGAATACGATGGGGTGCCTGTAATCCAGGGTTTCCCTGGCCACAGGGAGGCACCACCTGCATCATGGTCACAAAAGCTCACATTTGTTTTGCGGCAGGGTTAGGCTCTTTTCCAGCTCTGTGTATATAAGGATTTTTATACCTCCTCTGCCACTGTATGTTGACTCGACTATCCTGGTGGAAAGAAATGTGTTTAAATCTGTTTCCTCCTCTTTCACTTATGACCAATGGAAACACTGGTCAGAGCAACCCCTCCCCCCACCCGACCCCAGTGGAAGTGACCTAGTCACAGGGGGAATAGTCAGTGTTTATTGTCATTTGGGTTGCCATAGTTGTTTTTGCTTTTGACTGGGCAAATCCAAATTCCAGCTGAGTAGGGGGGTGGGGGGTCACCATGGACTTGACAGCTAGCCTGACACATGCAGCACAATGCCGCCGCACTAAGGGGTCTGGATCTAATGTACTTTTTATGTGTAACCGCACAAGTATTTGCAACATTACAAGTCCGGCCCTAAATGAATCTTTGTCCCTCCACCCAAGCAATGAAGACAAAATCCAGGCCTCAGGCTGCATCTCTGTCTTCAGGAAGACAACAACACTCCTGCTCTACATACGTGATGCATAGCTGGACTCCAAATAATTAATGAATCATTTAAGTGTCCCAGCTAAAGAAGTCATCCACTCATTACTTTAGATAACTGTTTATTTTTCCAAAGCTTGGGGTATAATTACTGCCCCCCCAGGAGTGACTTCGTTGCGATTTGCTTTTCTTTATGACTGTGCTGTCAAATGAGTTTTCCAGCAGGAGACAGAACCCCGGTGAGGATGTTGGTAAACATCACACCCTTCTTCTGAGCTCTCCATAGCAACACTGAAGGAACAAGGTATTTAGAGCCAGCAATGGTCCAAAGGCCTTTGCATGGACGTCCTGTACATTCCTCAGGAATGATGACATTCTGGATGCTTTTCCAGAAGTGGGATATTGTTAGTCATTATGTCTGTGTGTGTGGGGGAGGGGGGGTGTGATTTGGTGGAAGTCACAGTCATGGTCCAGAGGACAAAGGAGGAGATGGTCTAGTCATTCTCCCCATCCACAGTGTGTTCCTGGCTGCACAGCCTCCACGTCGATCGCTGCTGCTCTGGGCACCGCAGGGTACTTCAGCGCTATTTTCCACTCGGTTTTATTTTGATCTCGGTGAAAAGCCGTGAGCCAGTGCATGTTTCCGGAAGGTTCCGATGGAGCGCCGCCAGCCAGGAATGATGCTGGCAGACGTTTATTTTGCTTCACCATGGCTACCGACTTCCTGTTGTACGTGCTTTTTCTTTCTTTCTATTCCTCCTTTCTTCATTTCCAGCCTCCATTTCCAGTAGAAAGGGAGCCCGTTCCATTGTTTGGGGAATTCTGAAAGAAGAATATTGCGTGTGGGTTTGTGTGCATTTACTGAATTGGGGGGGGTGGGAGTCAATCCTGCCAACACTTCCTCCTCCAGACTAGCAGACTGTCTGTAACTTACTACTAGCCTATTAATAGAAGCCACAGGCTTTTACTGCTGAAGTGATTGGACTGTCATCATTTTCTCCTATTAAGTTTCCATCTCAGGTTGGGCCATATATTCTGTGTGTACAGTAGATCTATATCTGTTGAAGAAATCTCCTAGGTAATTCCTGTATTGTGGATGAATGACCTGGTGTCATTGAAATTGCCGGCATTCGTGCTGGAGGTGACCTAAGCAGTTGTCACCGGGCAGGAGAACAAAGGACACGGAGGGACCGCTGTTCACCTTCTGCCCTATCGGAGTGACAATCAGAGTGACAAGCACTGTCGATGACGTGCGGGAGATGCTTAGCCGTCACCGAGAAACAGGACAGGCATTTATAGTCTATGTGAAGCCAGGGACAGCCCTTCCTGATAGGGCCGGTGGAAGGAAGCGTGGAAGGCTCTGAGGAGGTGGAGCGCGAGGAGCGGAAAAACGGCGGCCCCGGTTCTCGCCAGTCGGAGCCCCTCTCGCCAAATGTGACAGCGGCAACCCACGCTCATGCATGACGATTACACACCTCCACCGCTTTTAATCTCTCGGGACAGGGGGACGTACCAGCCTCAGCAGTGCAAAATCCTCAGTGTGGGACAGAGCAGAAAGGAAAACCTCATTTAGCCTGACAGATATGCAAATCTCTCCCATGGGGGGGGGGGGGGAGGCCACGCATTCTTAAAGACACACACAGACCACTGGCCCTTAACAGGATTACAAGCATGTGGACTCCTCAGTGCTACACACTATATCACACTATCCATGCATGGATATCTAAAGCATAACACGGGGGTACGGACATTTTGTGGGTATTGGTGGTATGTGTGTTTTGTGGCATAAAAATAGAGTTTGAGTCTGTATTTAGGGAATATCTATGGTCAGCTTGGTAAAAGCCACTGAGAATGACCTGGTGGCCCTTTTCCATGAACTCCTACTATGGTCACTAGAAGATTTTGGAAAAGTTTTAAATACAGCACATTACTAACAATCATTCTTTTATTTTTTTTTTCATTACATTTCAGTGTGAAGGATGGATTGTCTGGTGCTGCAGAGACATTTTAGACCTTCTGGTGTCTTGCAATGTCAGACGCACGTGACCTGCTGCGGACTTGCAGCACTTGGGCACAGAGCTGATCAGATTTACTGAACATCAGCATCCAGCCTGAATCGAGGCACAATTACAGACTGTGCAAGTCATGGGCAAAAAAGAGTGTGCCAGCTTATTTATTTTTATGCACACCTTTACAAAGTAATTTATCTATCTGTCTATCTTGAGCACTGGGGAAATGAAGGGTGTTCAGCCAAAAAAAGAAAAATGGAAAGATACTGGTCTGAGTGCAGAAACATGTGGGTCTTGAGATATGCTGGTCTGGGTGGGGGAAATTAATATATTAAGTCATAGGTATACAAAGGCTGATGTCAATGTCCGGATGCAGATGAATGGGCATGTTTGTTCTGAAAGTTTGGGCGGAGGTACTGTATATGTTGACCTACAGACAGATCCTGAGCGGGTGTGAAGATTAGAATATTATTGTCCAAAGGAGGAGCTACAGATGAGTGATCTGCAATGGAGATTCCCTTTTTTGGGATAATTTCTGCAAAAATGTCATCTCTGAGTGTTTCAATGACTTTGCCATGCATGTGCGATTTGTTTTAGAGCCACAGGAGTTATGAGGGTGTTTGAGGTATCTAGTCCTGCAAGATGCATTGGAGCCACATGACCACATATCGAGTTTGTTTTCTGAAATGCAGTTATTCAAGTTGTGGTGAAGTATTCACATAATACCTGCGGCATTTGTAATATGTCTACAATGTATCTACATTTCAGTCATCTGGAAACAGAGCCAGCTCTGGCTTATCAGCAGACTCTCCTCAGGTCCCTCCAAATGGCAGGTAATTTGTAGGCTCAAGGCATCTGCCAGTCAGCCCAGTCTCGAAAGCTGTAATGGTGACATCTTATAAGCACTGAACTGTGCTTCCCTCATGTGGTAAACATGTGTACTGCAACATTCCCAGCAGCATTCTAAATAATGCTCAGGATAGACAAGGTACAATCTGTTTTTTAAAGGCAACGGTTTTTTAAGAACTGGAGAAAAAATATATATTATTTTGTACAAATGAATTAATTTCTCTTAAGTAAAAAGAACAGTGTACAAGCTCACAGTTTTTATCGATTTGTATTTTCTCAGATGAACTGAACTGTTAACCTTCATCTCCTAACCTAATCACACTCTCTTTGCCAGTGCCATTCTGAAAAGTGCCAAAAGTCACCCTGGACCATGGAAAAAACAATGGTGACGTAGTTCATGGCCCTGGCCTGTGTTTGATTTCCAGAGCTTCACTTAGCAAAAGATCTCAGCAGTGAAATAACAGTAAAATGGTGAGTTTCTCTATAGCTAGTTTTGAGCAGCCTGGCAACGGTTATTACTATGCAAAAATTTCATAGCCCACACAAAAAAAATGAACCCTTGAATTTGAAGTTTGCAACAAATGTAATTCATGTAATATATTGCAATAATATATGATAAAATATTATAAATATTACAATATGTTATAAAATTCCATGTAGGGTGTACACCAGCTTTATGCCCCCCTGCAGGGCATAAAGTCCAGGACCCACAACCTTTTACTCGATAAAGAGTTAGAATATGGATGGATGTTACATAAAATGATTTCTTTTACTGTGTCAGTTTCATTTAAATGAGACTGGAGGTAAAAGTGTCATTTACTTTGCATAAAACACTGAAAATGGGGCTTTTTCAGCATTTTCAGCATAGAGGACTGAGATTAGCTTGTCTTTCTCACCACATCATTGGCTGTCCGGCATCAGCTGGATGGAGCTGTTTTCTAACAAAATATATATGCATTTATAAAGCAGATAAATTTAAAGCACATGAAATTCCTCTCTATGATGTGGGTAGTTATGTCTAATGACGTGTGCAGAACTACACGTCCATCCATGCATACTGGGCAGTGCTGCCGGACCGTCCCCAAGCACCGCAAGGCTGCAGTATAACCTGGAGGCGTTTTGTGCCCATTGCAGGACACACCCACACTGTGGGCAATTTAAAGACGCCAGATAGCCCATTACATTATAGCAGATGCTTTTATGACCAGCCAAGCTCAAGAGCAAGGGTAGGCATTCTTATCCAGAAAGTGCCTCCACTGCGGGTTTTCACTGCAACTCCCTAATCAGATTACTAATTAGAGGACTGATTGGCTGAAGAGTCCTCAGACCTGGGTTTGAACAGCTGACCTAAAGGTTATCCGAAAAACCTGCATAGAAACTGGCCCTTTGTGTATAATATTGCCCACCCCTACTCTGGAGCAGTTAAGGGGTTTGCTCAAGGGTCCAACTGTGAAATTATTTTGTCGATAACACGTTTTGAACCAACAACCTTCTATTTGCAGTTGTAGAGTCCTAACCCACTAAGCCACACCCCTAGTTAGCCTAACTATACATCTTTAGACTGCAGGAGGAAACCAGAGTACCTGAAGGAAACCAGTACAGCAAAGGGAAGAAATGCTTTACATACCCCACATACACAAGGCAGGGTGGAATCAAACCCACAATCCTGTAGCCAGAATCTCCATACAGTTTTTTTTTTACTGCACATCAAAATTCCCAGAACATGTGTTAACAAAGCTTTGCCACTGGAGGGCGATAGAGCCACAAACAAGCTGCACGTTAATAGTCGGACAAAGTCGAGGCTTTTCCTGAAATGCTTGATATAAAATGATTGAGATTATTCCATGGAGAAGAATCACATACAGGCATAATATTTGTCCAACAGACTCACTGCTTCAGCCAACACTGTCTCACAAACAACATCTGCACCGGGGAAGATGGAGTGCAGGCAAATAAACAAACAAACAAACAAACAAACAAGCACCGAAATAGTACGATGCAGATACCATGCCGGGACGGCAAGAAGTACATGCTCTCCAGTAATCTGCTCCGAGAAGCCAGGGCATTAAATAATTCAGCCACAGTGCCTTTTCCTCTAATGGTAACGATTACTCTTGCTTAAATGCAGTAATGTGCACTCTGACAGCATCCCTTGTTACGAGCCGCTCCCATGGGATGCAATCTGTCAGTGGTGGGGGGCTGCCCCTGGGTTACCTCTCGACCGCCACTCAGGCATGGAAAAAGGCGGCGGGAACGGGCTGGGGGAAAAGCTGCCCTTGTCAGTGCCAATCGATTTCACTGTATTTTCAAGATGTGGAACCATACAGGCTTACGCATTCGTTAGGGACGCTCAACGCGGGTAATAATGAAAACTGTTGACTAATTAGATGGCCAAAGGCAGCTGTGTCCCAGGAGCGAATACTAGCTTTTCATTGGGTCTTGGCTCTCAAATTAGTTAAAGAAAATATTAACAGAACCACGTCAGGTGATACTGCTGCGTATCTAATCAGGGGCTTTGATCAGACAGGAGTCAGTCTCGTATATCCATTTTTGTACCATAGCATGTCTGATCTAGGGGTCAGACCTAACCCCCACCCCCTCGATAGCACCACTGTCGTATCATCTGGCAGGGGGTGCTTTCAACCGCCACGTCCCGCCAGCAGTGGGGGTAGGAGAGGGGCTGTGATAGTGTGGGATTTTAAATAATGACCTTCCGTTACCTTCAACAGAGGCACCAGCCCAGAGTCATATGATCTGTTTTGGTCACATGATCCATAAAATGGCAAGGCCTCTGACCTGCTAGCTAAGTGCAGCTCAGTGGGGCATGCACCATGTCAACATTTATTGGGGGGGGTCACAATTCAAGCACACCTGCTGGGAGAGGCCCTCCCCTGCCAAATCCAGCAGGAGTTACACCACTCTACAGCAGAATGGACACCGATGCAGTCTGGTCATTCTCCTCTTCTGTTTGGACTCCTCCTCACCTTTCAGATGCATCCTGCTCCCAATCCTACACCTTCCTAGGCATGAAATCCTGAGTCTTTGGTGAAGGCAGTAAAGGCTGTTTTGTGCCTGCTACTGTAAGTGTTCAGTCTCAGTTCACACACTAAATCCATAGGACACAGAAAAATATCAGTAAACCTATCAAGACATTAAACCCATAAAACCAGGACAGATTACACCCATGGATCATTTTAGCCGAGAATGTAAAGCCAGCTGGTGGTGTATGAAAGCCCAGTCTAGCCTGGACCTCTTTTGGACCAGTTAAAACATCTCTCATAAACCTAAATATAAAGACAAAAGGCCAATTAACAGGAAAATTCAGGCACCGGCATCCATTTGCGAGAGAAGGATATGAAGTGACGGCTGTGGAATGAGGCGCAGAGAATCGAGAGGCCGGATCAGGCATCTTTAGCCCTCCGACATCGCACTCATGGCTGTCCAGTCGGTTCCAGTGAAGTGTCATGAGGAGATGGAAAAGGACAACAATATCAAACTATGCACTGCTTCACTGTACTGCAATGAGCAATTACCCAGTCTGCGCTGAGCTAAAGCTAAATGCTATTAATCGTTTCAGGAAATCCTTAGACTTCTTATCAGCAGGGAATATGGGCCTTATAAAATTGACAAAGGCAAGCTTGTAAAATTGCTATTAAATTAAATTCACCTCAGTGCTGTGACCGAGCTACGTTGCTAAAACAAATAAAAAAAATCCCAGAGCATTTTATCTCTTACCCACTTTACACTCAGCACTATGCCAAAACTGGGTATAGAACCAGTGCCCTCATGGTGGGCATGAAGTCATCCAGTGTATCTTGGCACCACAGCAAGGTGATGTAGGCACATCATAAAATATGACACTATTGTCGCTTCAAAGAAGTGGAACCAGGCTCCCTGGGATCGGGTCCATTCGCAGAAGGGGGGTTGGGTGCAGAACCAGCACAGCATCAGCTCACAAACGGGTGAGTTTCCATTTATCCAATGCATGTTTGGTCACTGGATCTTGTGACTAAGTTCTTCAGATAGACACCTTATTCCACTGACCACCTGCTGATCCACAGCATCATTTGCATACTGCATTCCTCCAGAGTCCTGGGCGACGTCGGCTACAATTCCGGGCCATAAAATCCTCACACGTATGCGATTCCCCCTCCTGGCCCCCTTAATGGTGTTATTCACAGATAAAGGCTATGCTTAAAGAAGATGGAGCAGATGGCAGCCTTCCTGTTAACAGGATCGGTGTTCCCGCCTCTATGTAATTCAGTATTCAGCCTGGGTTTATGGAGAGACACAGATCCATCATTCTCTGTGCTGCCGTCTAACGCGACCATGCTCCTTCTGTCTCCCTTACTGACACCCACGTTTAAAAAGACTTCTCACATTCAAGTACACTCATGCAACCTCTGTGCCTCTTTCACACATACACACACACACATACAAACAACCTGTCTAACTCTCATACAGACACACTCAGACCCTGTGTCCGAAACACACACACAACCAGTCTCTCACAGAAATACACACAGCCCCTATGCCTCACACACACACACACACACACAACCTGTCTAACTCTCATACAGACACACATAACCCTTCTGCCTCATACACACACACAGCCTGTCTAACTCACACATACACACACAACCTGTCTGCTTCCCACACACACACACACACACACATTCCCAGTGCCTTTCAAGCACACAGCCACTGTCACACATATATACACAAAGGTTCAACTGAAAAGCAGCCTTAAACACACAAAGTCAAATATAAGGGGCAAAAACAATCTCCTCCCCCCAGTTACCCACACACACAAAGAGCAGTAAAGACCCCAGATCCTCTCAGTGCTGACGGTCTGCCTGAAGACTCATTATTTGGTTCATCGGGGGAGTTGGTATGCAGTTTTGAAAGGGCTAACCTTTAGGAGGTGACAGCCTGGGCTGTGTGTGCCCATTCAGGGGGCGAAACCAACCGAAGCAGCTGCAGTCTGGCTGGTATCAACTGTCTGGGGGGGGTTGCTGGTTACCGACCTCTTGGTGGGTCATTTCACGATAGGAATGGCCAAGGAATTTGGCTAGGAGATCTCAAAATAGACTGATAGGGGAGGAATAGGTTTGACACATTTCGGATGAGTAGCCTGGCTAGGCCACAGATTAGAATCAGGGACGTCTGCTTCGACTTGGTTAGCTGAGCCACACGGAGACGAGATATCATTTACACAAATGAGCAATAGAGAACTGATCATGCAAATGTCACAACCAAAGTTGTGTGGGCGCCATGCCGCCACCAGCAAGATGCCGCCCTGGCCAGCTGCCCGTGTTGCCCATACCTACTGTAAATCTGCCAGTGCCCTCAAACATGGAAGACCATGCATCTCTCAGTGTGGCACCAGGCGCTGGAGAGTAATTAAAAGCAAGCAGGCTAGGGAACACAATGGACTGCATATATTGTGCGTGTGTGTGAGCGAGAGAGAGAGAGAGAGAGAGAGAGAGAGGAGAGAGAGAGAGAGAGAGAGAGAGAGAGAGAGAGAGAGAGAGCATGTCAATTCAATCACAGCAATTGAGGATTCATCTTCCTCTCAAGGCTGCTGGATCCAGGCGATTTGGCACAGCAATTTACTGTAAAAATGACCCAATTAACTTGATTGAAAACTTTAATTCAGAGCTGGCCTTTTACTTAGCCTAATGTATGAGGGTTTTGGGGGAGCTGTGCTTGGTTTTCATTTTCTTGTTTTTGTGTAATTGATGGAAATGCATTAACTTAGCCCCGAATTTGGGGGGCAGCTCAGAGGGAGGGGCACAGTCTGAGTTATCGCTGGTCCCCATATTAAGTGCATAAGCGGGAAAATTGTTTGTTCTTCCTGCCACATGGAAATTCTAGTTTATCCCGTTAAATTGAAAATATTTACTTGTGATATAACACCTCATTCATTCATGGTTATATGTTCAATGTCCTGAAAATTGTTATAGTTATATAATTAATGTGGATATTTACACAGAGCGGTATATACTTAAATTCATTTTACTCAGTTTCTGTTGATTAGGCAAATAGTCTTATACTATGGGGATTTGGACATTACTGTGGGAAGCACATCCACTGTATGCAAGTCATTCAGACCGATACTAAGCGAAATAAAATACTGCTCCTTGCAGGTTTTCGCTTGAGCCGCGTGGACTCTCTCGAGGGGCCGCGGGGCGTGCGCGTGCGAGACCCTCTGCCCGCCCCTGCCTCTGGACACGCCCACCGGCGCCGGGTACGGATCACGTGGGCATGTGCCCGGCGTCCGCGAGTGGGAGTCGAGCCGATCGCAAATCAGAGCGGAGAGGAGAAGCGGGAGGCAGGCGTGGGGAGAGGAGTGGATAATTCGGTGGACTAAAACCCCGCTTTTTCCAAAGCGAATGCGGGCTGGGATGACACGGGTTTTGCCGACCGCGCTCCTGAGATTCCCAGAAACCGCCGCTCTTTACGCCGGCTGGGGCTGCATCTGTTACAATGGGCGAACTGCGCAGCGCTGATCTGTCGGCAGACGCCGCTTTGTTGAGTGGGAACTTGGCGTCTTGTTGGGACTCAGTCCAGCGCTAAGCGGTTGCGAAGGGCGGCCAGCCATGAGGGCGTTTGCGGCCAACCTGCTCGCCCTGCTTTTTCTGTGCACTTGTGCCTCCGTCCTCTACGTCTGGACCGGACTCGAGGACGGGACGGGGAAGTACAGACGGGGTTCCCAGAAGCATGGGGCGGCGTCGGCTCCGGCCGGCTCGCCTCCGGATCGCTCGCTCAAAACTTTCCGTGCACTCCTGGCTGTGCCTCCGGTACTGGGCATCCTCAACCGCAGCATCGCCGAGGAGCGGACCGACACCTCCGGGAAAAGAAAGTCCAACCTGGATTTAAATAAAGCGACGGCGATCGCGACACCGCTGAATCCTGAGCCGGAGGAGCTTGTGGAGGACGGGGTGTTTTGGAGCGAGCGGCTGGAGGCTCAGTTGTCGCAGGCTTTCAGCGTACAACATGCACGGACTTGGATCGAGAGAGCCCGGGTCAGCGAGGTGGTTTCACTGGAGCCTGGCTGTGGCAGGACATCTAACCGGCTGGCCACCTTCTCCGACGGCTCCCGGGCTTGCGTGCGGTACGGAATAAACGAGGATCAGGTGCAAGGGGAGATCCTGTCTTATTACCTCGCTAGCTTGCTCGGCATGACGAGCCTGCCGCCTATCACCCTCTCCCAGCTGAGCCCCGACAGCATGCAGTGGGCGGCGGTGAGGGACAGCATCGGCGGTTTGCAGTGGTCCTGGAAAGCGGTCGTTTCGCTCACCGAGTGGGTCGCTAACCTGACGGGGGTCGTCACTCCCGCGCCCCTCCGGCAAGACGGCAAGGGCTTGCACCCCGTCCGAGAGCAGCTGGCCAACAAGACGTTGGGGGAGCTGCTGGAGCTGGTGCAATGGACCGATCTCATAGTCTTCGACTATCTTACAGCTAACTTCGACAGGCTGGTGAGCAACCTGTTCAGCCTGCAGTGGGACCCGCGGGTTATGGAGCGGGACACCAGCAACCTGCAGAGGACGCCGGACGGCGCTCTGGTGCTCATCGACAACGAGGCCGGGCTGGTGCACGGCTACCGGGTGCTCCAGATGTGGGAAAGGTACCACGACGAGCTGCTGGGCTCCCTGTGCCTGTTCAGGAAGCGCACGGCGCGCCGCGTCCTGCAGCTACACCGTCTCCGTGACGCGCCCGTCCGTTTGCGGGAGCTCTACCGGCTCCATGAGCCCTTGGCCCCCGAGTTGGGCTTTCTCTCCGAAGAGCATGCAGCGATCCTGCAAACAAGAATGGACCGATTGCATAGACACATATTGCACTGCAAGGAGCGGTATAGTCGATTGTGAAAAACGAAAAACTTGCATCGCAGATAAAACGCCGAAGAGAAAAACTTTAATATTCCCACCCTTTAAAAAAAGTATTAAGATAACCCGAGCTTGTTTAAACACACCCGTATGAGATTTCATTTCACCTCAAGATTAATCCTATCACCTACCTCTCATGAACAAAATAAGTGGTTTGCCGTCATTTAAAAACATTCCTTAATTTAATTCCGTTCTGGAGCTAAATTGTTTGGGCTCTTAATGCCGTTTTAATTAAGCCTTAAAATGAGTTTAATTATATGCAGACTGCAAGCACCGAGGTCACACGTCAGCTGGTGAGGTTGTGTGCAGATGTAAATGACTGGATGGGCAGAGCACAGATGTGGATGACAATGGGTTAGTCTGTATTACATGGAGACAAAGGGACTCTTACATTTACAAGAGATCAACAGTAGCCTTATAATGTGATTTCCGTGGGTTTCAATGGTTAAAGCCTTATGTGAAATATGTCGATGGAATGTCTGCAGACACAAAGAGGCCTTAATCCACAGGTCTGATGGGGAGGGGGGGGCATTGGATTTATTGGGATTTTTTGGGTGACGAGGAATCCTGTTATCCACTGTCTGCAGTTAGGGATGGCAGCCAAAACCAAAATTTTACCTTTTGAGTGATATGATTGTATTTTCAGCCTTAAGATATTACAGTTCGTAGGAATCTGGTGTTTGGTGAATGGAGTTAAGTACATATTTGGAGCGGTAGGGGGGCAGGGTTACGGCAATATTTGGTAACATTCCCAATAGGCTGCCTTTTGTATGGCACAAGTGTTTTACGTTTGTAATATAATGTGGAGATTTAAGTGGTGTGTTTTTCAGTCTGTTCACATTTTTCCTCAGATATGATGGATCATTTATTTACAGCAAGTCCTGGCAACTTAGACTAGTGCGAGCAACCCCGCCCCCAACCATCACCACCACATTGTGCATTGACAAATAACTGCTGGTCTTTTACTGTAGCCTGGAAACCTTGGGCTCCTTTAACAGCTCTCCTCAGCCCGAATTTAGCCACACGGCAGCGCTGAGGCTGATTACCTGCCGAATCTCTGAGAAAGCAAAACAGGACTCTTAAAAATGACTTGGTCTTATAATGCGCTGTTCTTCTGTTTTTTTTCCCCAGGTTAAAATAATTTTTGAAGGCAATATGACTGAAACGGCCAGCACTGAATTTTGTTTTGGGGGTAGGGTACTTCTGAAGGGGTGGTTTCATTTAGAGCTTCATCATTGCCAGTTGTGGATTAGAGTGCTTCCCTCCACCCTGTGTGGCTTGAATGCCAACCCCCCCACCTCCCACCCCCGGTTCTGTTCATTGTCCTCCTGTGGGAGAACAAGGCGGATGCTTCCTGCTGTTCGTCCATCAAAGGGCCACCATGCTTTTCATTTAATCTCGCTGCTTAATCTCAATTTGCAGAGCGCTCAGCCTCGCGTCACTGCTGCATGCCGTGTTATCAGGGAGCAGAATCTGACCCCTTGGGACAGGCTGGGGGTTACACCAGTCTGCCGCCGCATCTTATGACACTTGAAGACCCCTCCTTGATAACTCTGGGGTAATTTTCTGTGGGGTGCACGCCGCCTCCACCCTCTCCAGGCAATTTTCCCGTTAAAAGGGACGTCGTTGAGGAAGTTCTCGTATTGGGAGGCGTGGCTGTGGACGCTGTGTTCTCTGAAGGCGAGTAACGGGCTGTTTTGCATTTAAATACCGTAAGAGTTTTTCTGGCGCATCGCGTCATCCACTTGCGATTCACGGCCGAGCACCGTTGCTAATTCCGCCGCGCTGTGGTGTGAGCCCTCCGAAACAGAGAAGGCGCAGAAGTGTTTCAACACTATGGAAGAGGAAAGCATGACAATAGGCTGTGCCACCAGGGTCAGCAGTATCCCATCATGCCTCTGTGCTGCTGTCTGTTTAGGGAGCCATCTTTGTTTTTGATTGGACTCTGGGGCTTGTCTGGGGTCCCCTGGCACCAGAGATAGAGGGCAGGGGCAGCGGCGATGGCAATCGATGTGGAGTGTTATTCTCTCTGCACAGCATGGCGTTTCTGGTGAGCAGAAATGTATGTGTGGTGGTGGTGGGGGGGGGGGTGATATTCTGAGCTGCATTTAGTGCCCAGAGACATTCACTGCTGACGACAAAACTGCTGCAAATTATTTATGACATAAACCAGGCTTTCATAATTTGTGGGGAGTGGGCAGGGTACGTCAGCCTGTCCCCCTCCTCCTACGGTTCTATTTTTAAGGAAAATTGGATTTTCTTTTTTAATTAGATGCTGTTTTTAGGCTCCCCCCTGCTTCTATAAGGGCCACCATCCAGCCTGATTTACACCGATAGGAATATCAAAGGCATACCGTCCACAGCTCAGGGTCTGCCTGTACCCTCCCGCTTAGCTCTCGGCCTCCAGCAAGGGCCTAAATATCTGTCTGGGCCTCATTAACCCCCCGCCTGAATTGGAGGGGCTTTGTTCCATTTGCAGCCTGGGATGGACACCTGGTCCACTCTTTGTAGTTAATGACTAGAGAGTCTGGGCCTTTCCTGTTTGTAAATGCTTCAGTCCTCCCCCCACCGCGTGCCGCCAGCCAGCTCAGCACGACTCCCAAGCGGCACGTTATTTGATCAGGACGCTGAGCCAGAATCAGCTCCGGAAGACCCGCTTTCGGAAGCGCAGTCTGCCAGGGCAGGTAGTTTCCGTCGTCACTGGTGAATCTCTCCTCTCACGGAAGTTTCATTTGCCCACCAAGCACCGCTTTCCGGTCGGGGATAATGTCTGAGCCGAAAGGCACAGGTTCCCCCAGCCATGCGGACAGCGTCCCGCCGCAGTAAATGGGGAAACGGCGGCGCGCTTCATTCATCGGTCTCTAAGACGCAGTGCATTTAGGCGGGCAGGGGCGTCACTGAAATGTTTAGGGCTCTGCAAAGCCCTTGTGTCCAAGCGAATGTCGTATAGACATTGTATAGAACATTCCAGGGAAGGAGGACATGCAGACAAGCAAGGAGGAGGTTCCACAGTGGGATTCTGCGGTGTTTGTGTCTGTGGAAAGTGGGAGGCAGTGGAGCAAAGTTCTTTATCCCCTGCTAACTAAAGGAACAACAGTGTCATCGTTATCCTAGGATCCATGTTTATTGGACTGCTCCGAGAGAGAGGGAGAGTTTATATTTCTATTAAAAAACAGTCCTGCTGTTGGAAATGACGTGAAGCTGGTTTTTCACTCTGCTGTACTATGCTCTCTGTAATATACAATAAAAGATGTCATTAATGTTTGTTTTTGTTAACTAAAAGAAGTTTAAGTGCGCACTTTATTTTGCTTTTTTATATATAAATGATTTGTTCCTGTGTTTTTACAAAATGTATTTGGCTGAGAAATGTCAATAAAGATACATGTTTAAAAAGAAAAAAAAACCATTTGTTCTTGTGTGAGTGTAATATCCCCTTCCATTAGTTTGGTTTTAATGTGGTTTTTTATAAGTATCGATTGTTCCGTTGTAGTTGTATATAAGCCCCTCTGGTAAAATGGGTTTTTGTTGAACACTTTATAAAAATTCCAGGTGCTGGATACTGTTTGAAATGTAGACATGCGACTGTTGGAAAGTAAACAGCTTCTTTACCGTAGAGCAAAGCTCGCTGCTTGTACGTCTCACGTTTTGAAATCGTCTTGGGATTTCTGAGCATCTTCCATGACGAGTTTTCATGGGTGTGTTAGTCATCACGTCTAACCTGTCCTAAAGCCGCTGCTTCTCCCTGCTCTGCTTGACTCTGGAATGTTCTTTGGCCATCCTATGTATCTGAAGTGAGTGTACACATGGTTTTATTTTTTATCTTTTAGCAAAGCAGTTTGTGATGAAGCATTTTGCTCATGGGATCAGCCTCAGAAAACCTTTTTTCAGACCAGCAAAGATCTCGGTGAACCACGTCTTACTTACCCATTATGCTCCCTGTTGAGCAGGTACGTTTGGGTCCAAAACACGGGCACGTTGGGATCAGACATGGCTCCACTCAGCCCAGTCATGCAGCACCAGCCGATTCCATCTCCTGCTTTATAACCATCCATTCCCCTTTCACGTAGTCCTCTTTGAAAACCAAAACCATCTGCATGAAGAGGTTCTTTAACACAAGCAGATCTCGCTGTTGTGTTTCTTTGTTGTGTTTGGGGAGGGCTGGTTGTCTCCACACGTTGGCCTGTTTTCTCTCAACGTCAAATTATACATGGTTTGAAATGCAAATCGTCTTTTGTTGAGGGTGTTAATTCCGCCGATGTTATCTGTTGAGAGGCTCCCAGGCGTGATTCCCAGATATGAACAGCGATGGAAACGCAGTAATATGTCCAGCACTGGGGTAACATTTGTCATGCTGAGTCTTGGGGGCTCAGTATGTAAATGAGACCTGATACCCCCCCCCCTCCCCCTTTAAAGCAAGCCTTGCTAAATGTAGGACTTCATTTGCCTGTGAGAGGAAGGCCTGAAATTGGGAAGGGGAGGTGGGGTTTAAATCCCCACCCCAGTTGCAGTGTTGAGCTGTTAGTTGTAAGACGGTGGATTTCTCGTTCACCGGTGATCTGCGGCTGACTCATTCGGTTGATGGCGTGCTTGGCACCCTGCGATCTGTCAGCGGTGAATCCGTCTCCCTCGGGCAGATGACGGGCAGCCGATATCCTCTCCATTGTGCGGATCCAGGTGCTGTTCCAGCATCACAGTCTCCCGGGAGACAGCTATCAGCCGACTGCAGCGCCTAGTGCACAGGAACAGGCAAGGACACGCAGCTGGGAAGAGGGCACAGCGGAGCGGAGAGGGAAGTGCAGGGCAGGTACTCTAATGATCCCCACGCTGCTGAGTGGGCCCCCCCCCCCCCCCCCCCGGATGGGCCCCATCACCCGTGCATCTCCAATAAATTTACAGTTTGCATGGGGGGGCATCGCCAAGTGAAGGCCGACACACGGGTAATTACTGGCACTTGCAGGCTCCTGTCGTCTAGTCTGGCGGGAAAGCTGCAGCCTTTCATTATACGCAGAGAGGTGAAATGGAGACTCTCCCCCATAAAGGAGAGTTTAAGTATATGGTTGGAGACAGGAAGCAAGATGCTACTACTGGTGCGTTTTCTGGCAGCGCGATGAAAGTCTGCAGGGGGAGGGAGAGGAGCAGTGGAAGGGGTGTGCAGGTTAACGAGGGAGGGTGTTTGCCCCTTTGAAAACGTCGAACAGTCGCTTTCATATTTCCTAACCTTTGTTGCAGTCCCCCGCGCACTAGGGAAGGTACTTCTGCGTCGTCATCGACAGAGCACTGATTAATGCATGGGGGGCCCCCCCCCCACCTCATAACTCTATACTGAGAGAGCGAGAGAGAACTTGCATGCTTGATTCTGGCATCAGTGTGAGAGGCCCTCGTCTTTTCCTCACTTAGGCCCGCTAAACCGAGCGATACGTGACAAACGGGGTCGGCCTGGGTGAGTCTGTGGAGCCGTGGTGACAGACGGGCCTCTCCGCCTCATCTCCATGACTTATCTGTGGGACGGTCTGCTGGATATTTGCATGCGGAACGATCCCTGAGGGAGATGTCTGGAGCAGAGACCGTCCACCCCGCCTATCCTGCCAGTGCTGCATCCGTAGGCGGGGGCAGGGTGAAGGGGTGTGCAGCCTGCAATCCCCAAAAATGTCGCCACCCCTCCCCCTGCCTAGGAGTGAGGACAGGCCAAACAGGATGTGACATGTTTAGTTTTCCTTACACACACCCCTGTAAAAGCACTGCCTTCCCATTTTCAGTGTCTGTGGCTCAAGTTCTTGTCAGTGGAGCATGAGAGCGAGTGAGCCCCCCCCCCCCGACTGGAGGCCAAGCCTGTTCCCCTGTAGACCAGTCGGGCATCTGTCGGAGCCAAATCGATCCGAGCCGCACAGGGAGGAATCCATACTCCCCGTCACCGCGGTGCCCTTGAAAGGAGATCACGTTTCAAAGGCATCTCTGTCTTCTGCTTTCACCCCTGACACCAGGGCACCTCCTAACCCCCCCGCCCTGGTGTTTCTATGATCCGCATTTCCACAGATCTTCGGAAGGCCAGGGCCAGCCTGACAGATGGAGGGGAGGATTTATTGGATGTTGATAGGCTGGTAAGAAGGTGATGGGGGCAACTTCAAAGCGTCTGTGCGAGGCCCCCCCCCCCCTCCACCCCCTTGGGGGGAACGTCCACAATGTTTAACTCTTTAGTATCTGCCAGCGTCTCTAGGTATGCTGATTCATGGACTGGGGGGCCATGCATTCTCCCTGTGTCCAAAGAAGCATTTATCTGGCTTCATTTTTAAATTCATTCTGTTTTCATTCTGCTCGTACTGATGAGGTTATCGGGAGTCTAGACATGAGTCACGGCAATCTGCTATAAAGTGTTTGCAGTCTTCGCATACGTCTGAAAAGGCGTGTGATGTGGGCATCATTCACAAAGATGTAAGAAATGTACAGAACGTGAAGCCTCCTTTCTGGATACAATGTGTCATCCTAACCCCCGGCAAACTCCGTGGTTATAAATAGAGGATGCCCCCCCCCCCCCCCCCAAAAGC
>JABFEB020000032.1:280288-293735 GCA_019775895.2 Stomatorhinus ivindoensis | reverse complement strand
AAGCTCTGCTGTTTTTGTACTACCCATCTGGGGGGACAAAACAAAAGTGGTTTAGGTGACTGAGGCAGGTCTAGGTGGCTGAGGCAGGTCTAGGTGACTGAGGCAGGTCTAGGTGGCTGAGGCAGGTCTAGGTGACTGAGGCAGTCAGAACAGGCTCCTTTATTGATTCGAGCAGGTTGTTGAAGTGTGGCATGTTGACCCCCATGTGCGGAGGGAAGAGGCATACGACCCCCCTGCGACCTCCCCCCACTGTGCAGTCGGTTAGGCCGCGACCTTTACTGAAGGTCTCTGCAGGTCGGCGGCTGCAGAAGAGCCCATTGGGGTGGATCACAGGGGGCTTGGGCCAGCTTGTTGGGCTTTGAGGAGCAGTAATCCTGCTAAGCTAGTGAAGATTCAAGCCCAGGGTGAAGGGAAGACTGCAGCTTAGCGAACGCTAAGCTAATTCCTCTCCATGTGATCAAACCTCCTCCCCCTATATATAATGGCCCCATCTCTTTTCTGCTGGCACGGTCCTTGAGGCAGTGTGTGGCCGTCTTCTCTCTGGTCAGCTTTCCAGGTTCCTCTCAGCTTGCAGTCATGGGATGGTGAAGGGGCAGTGACCACTAGAAACTGGGGAACACCTGAATGATCGATGAGATCCAGTTAAGCCCCTCAAAATCCCAAAGGCACAATACTCCAGTAGGACACTAGGGGCACTGTGGGAAGAAGCTCATATTGACAAATAGGAAATGTCCGTCTGCTGGTCCTGCTGCCCATCTGTACTTCTTCCATATCCATCAGACAAGAAGCCATCTGTGAGCACGATGACACACCTGCTCACCGCAATCCTCAGCTATTTAAAACAGCCTTTGTTAAAATGCAGCAAATCAGCGCTTAACTGGGAGTCGTTTGTGCTGGAGGTGGCAGCCAAACGTATTTGCAAAGTTCACTGCAGAAGCATTGATGTCTATCTCATGCCTGTATCTCTTCTGGAGGAGCTGCGATGACTCTGGGAGAGGAAGAAAAAGAAGAAAATTGATGAATCTATTAATCAATAGCTCTGTGAGGCACAAAGGGAGGAAATATGTGCTGGGAGGCGGCCAGTGGGGGGCGCTACCTCTGCTGAACAATGGTATGGAGAGGGAAGTAATGCTTTTAATTCAGAAATAATTGTATTTCCACCTACTGATATTTACTTGCTTAACGAAGTATATGTCAGGCTTTCCTGGGATGCATTATACTTGTAGCAAAGGAAGCTAGCAGCACTGTCAAGGCTTTTGTTAATTCTGTGTTTTATATTTTCCCAGGATGCATTGCAACTATCATTCCTATAGGTGACATAGGCAGCTCCAAAATGTTGACTTGCCAGCCAATTTCACTTTGCCTCAGACAGGGGGCGCCGGTGGTAATTCTGACAGGCTAGAACAGGAAGGGACTGTAAACACTGTCACTTGTGGAGAACCCACGTTTCACAAACTTCCGAGGGTCCCAGCACTGGTGCCGGGCGGCTGCAGCCCGGGCAGGTTCTGCAGCTGCTGCTAATCAAATAAGACCCTCAAAGCTGAAAGGCCTAATTCGTTCAGAGAAATAATTATTTCAGTGAGGTACTTTGTGCTCAGGCAGAATGAACCAATGATAAATGTACCCTGATTGAGCAGGACTGAGAACTTGTGCATTTAGATGAACAGATAACGAATTCGCTAAAATCTCTCCTGTTAAAATGAATAATAGTATTCATCTAATTTAGCCAGAACATTTTTGATAAGTCAAAGAATTTGTCCATTTTAATCATTCCAGCCAAACTAGGCAGGCAGACAGCTGTGGCAATATGTTCTATTTTGGGTTTGGCACTAGTCAATCGCCAATATTATCTGAGCTAGTCGAACATGTAGGTAGAAACTATATATCATATAAAATGAAGAACCTATAAAAAGTACATATCAGTGTCATTAGTGCTATAGAGCAGGCTGTTATTTTACAACAGCAAATCAGCAAACTCCTTGAAATGAGCATACCTCACGGACTCGTACTTATTAGCTGATCATTCTGACAACCAGCTGTATCAGATCTAACTTAATTTTATCTTCATAAAATTAACAATTTCAACCGGCAATATTGCAATAACAAATGAAGAATTCTGCAAATTTATTCCAGGTTACCCAGGAATCCTTCTTGCCTACTGAAACAAGCTCCATCCACAAAATTCTACAAACTAAGGCCATTATTTGGTTTCCCTACCCATTAAGTTGACCGTCAATGGGCATATTAGAGTTTAATGGGGTTTAATGAGACTGTGTGTTGGCCAACAGTTGCGTAGAATGCATTTGTCACTCATGAAAAGGCTAATTAGGTCCATAATTCTCTCTCTTTATAGATGGCAGAGGCTAATTGATGGGTATAATAGCAAATAGCTCTTCTCATTTCCCACTTTGAACTGGACTGTTTATTTTTCAATGTACAAAAATAGCTTTCCCAGTCCATGAGAAACCTTTGACTGAGATCATTTGCACAACTTTCTGCACTCATATATGATAAGGCTTCCCATGTATAAATGTCTGGTGGGGCATTTTGGGTGGATTCTTTTACTTTGTGTGACTTCAAAGGAGTACATCCATCCATCTTCTAACTGCTAATCCTGGTCACTATCACAGGGGGCCTGGACCCTATTTCCACCAACACAGGGCACAAGGCTGGGTACACTCACACAGCTATGGGCAACTCTAGTACACTTCAATAATTTTGTGGGGAGAAACCACAGTACCCAGAGGAACAAATTGACGACCACCACACCCCCACACTGCTCACCACACTCCCACGCTGCTCACCACACCCCCACACTGCTCACCACACTCCCACGCTGCTCACCACACCCCTACAATGCCCACCACACCCCCACGCTGCTCACCACACCCCTACACTGTCCACCACACCCCCGCGCTGCTCACCAGCCCCCCACGCTGCCCACCACACCCCCACACTGCTCACCACACCCCCACGCTGCCCACCACACCCCCACACTGCTCCTGTCTTCATGCTGAGGTTAAGGTCTATTAGCAGAGGGGTGCAGAATCGTGGACAGCATTCTCACTTTATATTCTCTTTAATATGAAAATAATATTTTTCCTCCTTTGCTGAGTCTTTGGGGAGGTGGCAGCAAAGTCCACCGCCACTGGTCAGAGTTGTAGCTAGAAATCAATTTTTTTTGGTTCGTAAAGAAGTCCGATATCAAACTCATGTGGAAATTCGGGGCCTGACATCTCTGTTCAACCTCCACAGCTGTCTGCGATGTAAAGGGTTTGGTAGGAATATCAGATGTTAAGGCTGAAGCATCTGCCACCACAAACTGCACACTGCAGGGGAACACTGTCATTTTGGGATGGTGGTCATCGTGGGGAGTTACTTCATTTACAAAGTATTTGCTACGCAACAAGAACATCTCCAAAAGTGGAGAAACATACTTCTTCCCTCTCCTGTAGGAAGGGTGTTAGTTTTTGAGTAAAGTTCCTGCAGTTGTTTCAGTAAATACTTATGAACACCTTTGAATATATCATCCAGAAACAAATGATTTAACACCAGAGACAACACATTGGGGAAATGAGAGCGTTCAATTATTTCACACTTTGCGGACAATGGTTGCAGAACACAAGAGCTTGAACGGTGGTTGAGCTTTTAATTACTATGTTAAAAAAGAAACACCGCGAGTGCCGCACGACTGTGCACTTTGATCCCTCCGGCAGCACTCGGGATCCGGATGAGGCGCGGCGCTGACCGAATATGACAAGGTTTGTCTCCGCCGACTGGGGGCTGCAGCGGCCGCTGCCACAAGCCTCCGCCTCTCGGTGCGCGAACACGATCCCTGTCCCTTCCCCCCCCCCCCGCCATCCCCAGCCTCTTCTCCACGCCTCCCCCCTGCATGACCCTGGCTTCGTACGCCTGTCCCACTGAAGCTCCGCTCCTTCATGCAAGTAACTTCAAAACTTTGCCCAAAGAAAGAGGGGAAAAAAGAAACAAAAAGCGATCAAAAAGGGGGGTCTGAGGGCTTTATTTCTTCGTCCAACCCTCACTATAGGCCTGCGGCGGGGTGGACCCGGAGCAGGCCGAAACTTAAGGATGTGGATCTGCTATCTCCTGCTGGGTTCGGGATGGTTATCCAGCTTTGTCGGTAGGTCTGGAAACCTCGCTTCGCCTTCGTCGTTGCTTACAAAGCAGCTGCTACAATTGTTGCCGATCGCGCATATAAACGTGTTATTTATTTACACTTCTTCCAGAAAACACCAGCAGCGACCCTTTGTCCGGATTATGGAACATAATGAGATGTATACCATTCGCGTTGTGACTCCTGCTTGCTTTCTGTTTTCCTCCGATCGAAAGTTTAAAAGAGCCATTTTTTAGACATAGATCGACGTGTAACTGTTGGTGTTTAGTGTGCAGAAGTCTCACGATGATGTGCGACGGGCAATTTCCATATTTAACCAGGCATTAGTTCCCGTGTTTGAAATATGCTTTGCGAGGGGACGTGGAAAGGAGCGGAGATGATCCGTGTGTGTGTGGGGAGGGGAATCGTTGACAGGGCAGGGTAGTGACAAGTCAATCTGTCCCGTAGCCTTGCCTGGAAGTCAGGGTCCTTGGATAGGTTGAAGACAGGGTGTGCATTACATATTTTTTAGCGCTGACGCGAAGAGTGAGAAGAAATGACTTGCGCTGCCTGTATTTATCTATTGAATAAGATTTTATGTTAGCTCTTACATGTGCGCAGTTTACAACTGCAGATCCACGCTATGTTTGAACAGAATAAATTGAAACATCTGTGAGTGCATTTTACATTTTTGCAGTGCATTTATTAACACTAATCTGTAGAGGAACTAATTGTAGGGTTGTTGGAATGGTGAATAATTAAAGCTGATTTCTAGGGGGAAATGGCCATTGAGAGGTTGCATGTGGTTTTGTGTGTGTGTGTGTTGGGGGGGTGTCATATATAGTTTGGTTACGTATGGTTAAGGTTAAGGCTGGGTAGGAGTTAGGATGTCTTCAGTGGTTTCAATGGTGAAACTTTGGTGTGAATATTGAGGGGATGAGGTATCCATCCATTTTTACCAGAGATGTGATTATTGGGGGGGTGTATAGGATGGTTTTGATTATTGGGGAGAAATATTATTGGGGGAGCTCCACCCCCTGTATTTTTTAACCTAGAAATTAATGAAGAGTCCCCACAAAGATATGAATACAGAAGTGTGTGTGTGTGTGTGTGTGTGTGTGTGTGATGGGAAGAATGTATTGCTTTTCCTGGCATCCAAACAGTGACCGTAACATGTCCCCGCCCCCAATTTACAGCCAGAGCCCCAAACACACACACACACACACACAGCCATTGCTTTGGGGTATAGTTGAGTATCTAGATGAAAGGTTGATAGTTTTATGGTATCATTGATTAAGTGAGCATTGACTCGCACATGCAAGCAAGTGTCACACGTCGTTCACAAAATCAGCAACCGACAGCCTGTATTTATTTAAACGGGTGTGCACGTTCCTATTTCCGCGCAGGTCGAATTTGTGTGTTGTTGGTCTGCATTGTACCACATTTGGCAAATCCTTCCCTTATCTGTAATAATCAGAACTGTAATGAAGCTCCCGTTAAACATGTTGTTTTCCGTAATCCAGATAAGTCTGTCGTTTATCAGTGTGGGAATCAGTGATGGGATTTGAAGGCTAGGGGGCATGTTGCCCAGTGCCAGTTACATGACACATACACACTTTTAACAGTTGTTGCGCATTAATGCTATTTATTTTTGAGCCTGATTGCAGATAAGGAGACTAAGCAGTCCGTATAATTTCACATTGACACCAGGTAACCTTGATGTGCAGGGCTGTGTTTGTCTGGCTCAGCTGCTTCCAAGAGCGTGACCAAAATATTAAGCAATTCAAAGTGTGAAATTCAAATTATAGAAGTAGTTTTGAATTAACGATGTTCCTGGAATGCACAGAGCTAAATGAAACAGATTACAGAATTAGGCTGCATTTCTTAGTACAACAGCACGTGGTTGATACTGATAATAACTGCATGTCTGTTATTTAAAATCAGACGAGACACTCTGTGTGTTTTTATTCACTGGGCAAAGGGGCAGCCGGTAGTGAGGGCCTTGCAAGGGCTCTTATACAAAATGTTTTTACCCCCCCCCCCCCCTCCAATTAAATGAACATTAATTACTTAAATATTGTAAGGTGAAGGCCCCCTTTACACAGATCTCTAGTGCCGCGCCTGTCATGTATATCAGCGGTACTTGGATCAGTGATTGGTGTTCCTAGGTACAAATGAGGGCTAGTAGCTGCCAAGCTCTGATGCATCATTGTTATTTGGTCAGGCCGGGGGGGGGGGGCATAAGTGCCAGGGTATTTTGTATTTTTGTCTGTGGGTAGTGGGAGTATATCACTCAAAACAGGACGGCAAAGTCAGATTTCACTGCTCTCTCTTTTCCAAAGTTATGGGTTTGCAATTATTATGCTTTTGGTAGCCAGTTATAAATCTTTATGGATTCTTTTCCTGCCCAATAAGATATCTGTAATCCTTTCTCCTGAGGAGTTATCTCTCTGCGCAGGTATGCCCAGGCAGCCGTGAGTCTCGATTCTGGTATCTGAATGATCACCGCTGGTCTCTTAGGGCAGTGTTTCTAAACCCGGTCCACGTTTTTGCTCCCATCTGGCTCCCTGCCAGAAGGTCCACATTTTTTCCCTACCAGGAAATACGAGAGAGCAATTATGTGGACTGTCTGTGGGTCCCTGAGGATTAGATTGGAAAACACTGTCTTAGGACCCCTTAGCTAGGCACGGGCCATATTTCCATGGCGAACGCCTGCACTGATGCCCGTCCTCGCAAAAAGGACGGCCAGAGATGGTATTAGATGTCAGGTGACAGATCCATTGATCAGATTATAAAAGATGGGAGGGGGACTGTGGCAAGCTGTTCACGTCATCCACAGGCAGTCTGATCCAGTGTGGTCTGGTCCAGCCAAGCCCATTTAATCAAAAGAAGGTGTGGTCTCTAGGTGTTTCCAGAAGGCAAAAAACATGTAACAGCACACTCTGCCCGCCAGGGACTCTCGCTGGAGTAATACGTATTTTTAACTAGAACGTTTCAGTAACCCTCTATTTCAAAAGTAAGAGTGGCCTTCAAAGTGATTAAATATTGACTTATTGAAGGCAGCTGTCCTCTCAGTGCACCGCGCCGGACGCCCATGACTTTATTGAACTGCTCTAAGCTTCTCTGTAATTAGAGTCACGGTGCTGCCCAGCATGCAAGCTGTAGTCTGCACCAGGACTGTCCTGTCTTTGGAGGTCTGCACCGGGACTGCCCTGTCTTTGGGGATCTGTACCGGGAAGGCCTTGTCCTCTGGGGTCTGCACTGGAACTGTCCTGGACCTGGTGGTCTGCACTGGTACTGTCCTGTGTTTCATGGTCTGTGCTGCCCTCTTGGTTTGCACTGAGGACTATACCAGGCCTGGTGACTTGCACTGGGACTCTTCAGGGCCAGGTGGTCTGCACTGGGAGGTCCCCATTCTGGTGGTCCGCACCAGGACAGCGATGTGCCTATTGGTCTGCACTAGGGCTGTCACTTTTTTAATCGATATTCAAACATTTGTTGAAACATGGTGTGAAAAATTCATATTCAAACTATAGTTAACCCATTCGAAATATATTGTCACTGTAGCTTATAAGCGCATTAGATCATTTGTTGTCATTTTGGTGTTTGCCGTACACCAAAGGATCCTGGTTAGGGTGGAAAAATTTTTTTTTAAGTAGCAGTAGTTTTGGAATCCCACTACGCTTGCCCACTTGCTATAAATTTGCTGCAGTGTTATGGCACGAGTAAACCTAAATAATACACACATGTCCTGTAATGGATAATTACATTAAACTATGGGGAACAATGTGCACTGTGAAACTTGTGTTTTTATACGTATTTATTAAATATTGCATGGTACCCATTCACCGCAGGTGTCTTTAAACAAAACAGTGGGGCTATTGAACACGACGTGACGTCAGAGAAACACTGAAACAGCACAAGGACAATTACAGCCAGAAAACTGCATATAAAGCTCTCTTGACTGCGGTGTTTAAACTCGGTTTAAACTCGGACCCGCTTTCTGGAATACTTCAGTATAGATCCGCATTTCCCACATATATCATTAAGCGAGAATATCAGAGAGATATTTCCGAATGTGGTTTCAGGTTCAAACCTTAACTGTGAGACCGTTGGCTTTATAGTCACTTTTCCAGCTGTAATATCTTTTAACAAATGCTCCCTACAGCCCTTGGTTTTCCAGATTTCTTTATGAGAAAATTTTAATTGATATTCCAGTGTCTGTGTGGGGGTGGCATGGTGGTGCAGTGGTTAGCACTGTTGCCTCACACCTCTGGGACCTGGGTTTGAGTCTCTGCCTGGGTTACATGTGTGTGGAGTTTGCATGTTCTCCCTGTGTCGTCGTGGGGTTTCCTCCGGGTACTCCGGGTTCCCCCCACAGTCCAAAAACATGCTGAGGCCAGTTGGTGTCACTAAAGTGCCCGTGTGTGTGTGTGTGTGTGTGTGTGTGTGTGTGTGTGTGTGAGTGAGTGAGTGAATGGTATGTGAATGTGCACTGTGATGGGCTGGCCTACTGTCCTGGGTTATTCCCCGCCTCTTACCCGTGCGTTCCGGGATAGGCTCTGGACTCCCCATGACCTAATAGGATAAGTGCTTTGGAAAATGGAAGGATGGATGGATTTTTGTCAATAGCTCTGCTGCCCTGCTTAGAGTCACTGGCTGTGTATGGACACAATAAATGCATATAAGAATAGATAGTATGACAATCACATGGTGTGCATTGTCCACCATAGTTTAATACTTAAAGCTGACTTAACTGGACATGTCCATATCATTTAAGTTTAAACTTATTAGTCCATTAATTCTATCAATTCAGTTACTATTAGTAACGCAATTAACTATTTTCCCACCCTGACCTCTTTATTGTCTCCATATTATTGTGACGTTTTACAGGCTGGTAATAAAATACTAAAAACAATGATTATGTCTTGTGTTTGTTTGGGGGGGTTCACACATATTCAAATATATTTGAATGATTAGCGTGACATTTGAAATTTGTTCAAACTTGATTTTTTTTAAAAAGTGACAACCCTAGTCTGCTCTGGGACAATCCTGTGCCTGTTGGTCTAGGACAGCCTTGTGCCTATTGGTGTGCTCTGCGACAGTCCTGTGCCTGTTGGTCTGCTCTAGGACAGTCCTGTGCCTATTGGTCTGTTGTAGAACAGCCCTGTGCCTATTGGTCTGTTCTAGGACAGCCCTCTGCCTGTTGGTCTGCTGTAGGACAGTCCTGTGCCTATTGGTCTGCTCTAGGACAGTCCTGTGTCTATTGGTCTGTTCTAGGACAGTCCTCTGCCTGTTGGTCTGCTCTAGGACAGCCCTGTGCCTATTGGTCTGTACTAGGATAACCCTCTGCCTATTTGTATGCTCTAGGAGAGCCCTGTGCCTATTGGTCTGTTCTAGTACAGTCTTGTGCCTATTGGTCTGCTCTGGGACAGCCCTATGCCTATTGGTCTGCTTTGGGACAGCCCTATGCCTATTGGTCTTCTCTGGGACAGCCCTATGCCTATTGGTCTGCTCTGGGACAGCCCTATGCCTATTGGTCTTCTCTGGGACAGCCCTATGCCTATTGGTCTGCTCTGGGACAGCCCTATGCTTATTGGTCTGCTGTGGGACAGCCCTATGCCTATTGGTTTTCTATGGGACAGCCCTATGCCTATTGGTCTGCTCTGGGACAGTCCTGTGCCTTTTAGTCGGCATCAGCACTCTCCTGAGAATGGTAAATTATTAATTTCCCTCATTTGTGGGCATCTTAGGCAAAACTGTTTTTGTTGACATGTGTCCAGAGGGCCCTCCCCTCTGATGTCACTCCCTTGCACAGCATCCCCCCACCCTTCACTTTTTCATCCTTGATTCCCGGTTTTGCGAGGGAATGTAAATGAATCCTATCCCCCCCCCTTCCTCGTTTTCCTCCTGACAAGAGAAGGGCGATGGCTAGGACAGCCAAGTTCCCGGTGACCGCAGTAAAGCTGAAACCATTTTCAGAGTCACATGTTTCATGGGGGGTGGGGAGGGGGCAGCGTTGCTGGAAATCACACCGCGGAGGTGTTTTGAAGAACCCGCCCCTGGCCACTGGACCAGAGACTGGTCATGTCGTACGCGCAAGCAGCCCTAAGCACTGTGGGACACGCCAAGGCCGTCCAAAAGAGGACTTAGTTTGTTAAAAGAACATTAAATATTTTATTATTCGAGTACTTTAGTTTATGTTTATTTTAAGTTCTCTGAGTGCTGTGGGGGAAACATTGGAAGGGCATCTCTATGCCTACTGAGGATGCGTGGCCTCTGGCTTCATGAGCTAAATATACAACCCCCTCCCCACTAAGAGTACATAATAAATAACTGTAGCACTGCTACTAGCTCCCTGTGGGGTGGGGGGGGGGGCGGGCGTTAGGCAATGTGGAAAAGAAACAATCAGAAATTACTTTAGATATAAATGACACTTTATTTGACTCTAAGTAGATGTGGGATTTTACTCCACTCTTTACTAATGAATTTTTGATAGGATGTTGCTTCAGTAATGTCTGTAAGGATGTTACTCTCACAAAGATCCAGTGTCTTCAGCAGCTGATCGCCGCCCGCTGTAGATGCAGATTTCTGTGTAGATATAGATCTTGCAGAAGATCCAAGTCTGGAAGCAGTGGCTCTTTGTGTACGGTCTTAGCTGTTTTCAGAAAATGACAGGTCCAGACAGCAGTACGGATTATGCGGTTGCTTGCTGGAAGGCAGCTTATTAACGGCTTGGCTAATTACTCGCGCTTCAGATAATAACCTGGCAGTAATGCTAGTAAAAATAAAATGAAGAAGAAGAAAAAACCTGCGGACGCATGCGGATCTAGTCTCGCTTGGAGAAAGAAATGACGTTTGCACCCTTGGGATTCTGGTGTACTGGCAGGTCAGAAACGACCCCACTGACCTGATATGCCCTGGGCGTGTTTATAAAATAAACAGTGATTTTTGCTTTGTGCTTGTTTGATCGATTCGCTTAGAGGAACTTTAATAGTTTAAGGAAATTAAACCAGATGCGTGGGTATAACGACAGGGATTTCTCAGATAAGATTTTATATTTGTATTTTTAATTATAGTTTTCTCTCCTAGTCTCTTATTCTCTTCAGGCCTTACAAATCCCTCGATTTGTTTATTGAAATGGAAAAAACTAAATTTATATATGCCTCAAAAACAGCACCCATATCTTCATCATCTCATCATCCAATTTGCATCAAAGAATATGTTGTTGCCACATGGCTGGTAGATGACAATAATTTGCGGGCAGTAGTGCCTCCGATAGAGCCGGCCTTGTTGTGTCTGAGATTTACCCAGTATCCCAGTGTGGAGCGGATCCCCGGTGTCACACCTGTCCTGGGGAGGCAGGTCCATTGGCCTCCAGCACAGAGTTCCCTCCATGTGAATTAACACCTTTAGCAGAGGAGATAAAGCAGCAGTTCAGAGGTTTGGAGAGACCTGCCTCCCCGCCGGTCTGTTTTCAGTGAGTGTTCGCGGTGCATTTAATTCTGAATTTTATTGCAGCTACAGTTCTAGCATCATCCTGTATTGTTGGTTGAGGTAAGAGCTGTAGTCTCATGTTTGAGCAGAAGTGTAAAGGTAATAGTAACCTTGAGTAAATCTCTGCTGTCTTGAGTTGTATTTTGTTTATGTCTGGAGTTTGGAAAGGCATGACATCACTCATCCATCTGGCGCTTCCTATTCGTCCAGAGGGGTGATTTCTTAAGAGATGCGGGTCACTTTCAATTTTTTTCTCTCTTCTTGTAGCTCAGGGGACAGGAATAAGCCACACCCATCCTGAGCTCACAGCCCCAAGGCTCTCTGATGCACGGAGAGAGGTGAAGCATCCTTAGAAACTGAGTCAGACCTCCATTCCATGCTTGGGTGGTCGTGCTCCAGGCAATACCTGACTGTCTCTGCCCTTGCCTCGCTCTTCAGTGCTCCCTTTTCCTGTTCAGCCGTTCTCATCGCGAGCCTGGTCTCACTAACACTGGAGCCCGTCCCTGGCTACACCTCGCTCCTCAAAGAGCACTTTGCTGTCTTCGATGATATTCAAATCGCACCGTAATTCCTTTAATGAGTCTTGTCGACTGAGAATCCAGGAGTCCCGCTCGTTAAGATTCATCTCCCTGGCACTTCGGCACCTGAGTGCTGGGTAAACGAGGTTCTCCTGGTGCACCAGACGGAAATAGGGGAGGATGGATGTCTGGTCTCATTAATTAGACGGGCTGTACCAGGCTCTGTTATCCGGTTCTCGAACTGGCAGCACTGTCAGGCATTGTAATTGGGTTAGCCTCTGTGCCCTGCTAATGAGAATCTGCAAACCAGAGTTATAAAAAAAGTTATGGCCGCTCATGCTAATGGCTCAGAATTTCCAATGGAGTCGCGGTAGGGAACGGGACTCGGGTGCAATGCGCATCCCCGGTGTTCCGGTGTCCATTCCACAGGTTCCACCGGCTTCATAGTAAATAAACTCGGATGTTCTGGCTCTGTGACCCTGTGTCGCATGGCCGCATGTAGGATCGATGGCTAGATGGCCAGGTGGTTGGATGCATGGGCGTATTCCTGGCACCTGCTAAGCTTGCATGCAGAATGAGTTGCGCACACACTCCTGCTCCGAGAGAAATGCCCAAGCCGGCAGGTTAATTAATCACACTCGCTGATGAGTTGCGGGAGTTTCACTGCAGTTTGTTTTTTTTCCCCCGTGCTAAAGGAGATGAATGGATGCAGCGTGAGCTTAGATTTTCTGAGCTGCCTCCCTTTTGTAATGCTTAGCCCTTTGTATCGCGTGGGATTGAGGCCAGACTCATCGTGACTCCCCGTCACTCTCGCAGACATTCTGGCATCAAAAGGAAATCACAGCTACCCTCAGCGGCATCAGTGAGGCCTGTCTAACAGCTTTAGGTTAACGAAATTGCACCAGTTTTGCAGCCAGCAGAACCCTGGTTTTGCAGGGCAGCAGTAAGTAAGGCACACTGAAGAGCAGCCGCCGTGACTGGGTGATAAGAGTGGTGTTTTGGAGTTGTATGATTTCCCTTTTGGATTGCACGGTGCCCCTGTGGGTAGTTGTTTCAGTGCTGGTCTGTTTAAGGCATGACATATTATTTTAAACTTTAAATTTGACAGGCAGCCAGAGTGGTGAGAGAGATTTTAATTTTAGGACCCCGTGATTGCTCAGTGGGTAGCAACGTAGACTCTCACACTTCCTTGCTTATGGTTTAGATTTCTTCCCAGGTTCTGCGTAATTGGAGTTTGTTCCGTCTGTGTTTCCTTGTAGCATGTTGTCATAGTGACAGGCAG
The DNA here is from genome assembly GCA_019775895.2 of Stomatorhinus ivindoensis. Taxonomy (NCBI): domain Eukaryota; kingdom Metazoa; phylum Chordata; class Actinopteri; order Osteoglossiformes; family Mormyridae; genus Stomatorhinus; species Stomatorhinus ivindoensis. Next base: position 280,324 of record JABFEB020000032.1, on the reverse strand, counting down.
AGCTGGGTGTGTGTGTGTGTGTGTGGGGGGGGGGGG
>JABFEB020000032.1:208010-220771 GCA_019775895.2 Stomatorhinus ivindoensis | reverse complement strand
GGACACGCACTCAGAATCTGAACTCCCCTGGCCCACAACCTGACACGGAGTCACTGGACACGCACTCAGAATCTGAACTCCCCTGGCCCACAACCTGACACGGAGTCACTGGACACGCACTCAGAATCTGAACTCCCCTGGCCCACAACCTGACACGGAGTCACTGGACACGCTAGTGGCATGTTATGACCAGTGGTGACGCAAGGCCTGAGCAACCTGGCATTTTCCAGACACCAGACCACTAGGGGGCGCACTGTTGCAGGAGGTGAGGACAAGGTAATGGAGCGATAACACCTAGGCTGATGCAGAAATTAAGCACGTAAAATTAAAATGGGGTGCAGAAGAGGTGTCATAAGTGTCAAAAAGACTGAAAATCTACTTTTTTTTTGTACCAATCTGAAAATATTGAGGAGGTTGAGCATGAGAGTTCTTTAGCTGGTTGTAAGGATCAGGAGAATATGGCTCTAAACTCTGGTGGAACATCCATACCACAGAGCCAGGTTGATGTACACCAGCATCCTGCTGGTAATGATAGAACAGAAGTACAGTAGTTGAGATGAAAGGGTTGGCAAGACTCAGACTCTGGCAGTATCAAAGAGGGGGTGGCATTTGCTAGTTTTTTGTTGGGATGTTTGATTTGCACACACTAGGCCTTTTATGACCCTCCCCGAAATTCACCTGGGTAAATCTTTCAGGCATAAGGGGCATGAAGAATCTCAGCAAGCTAGACCTCTGTGGCTGTGATAGGAAAGGAGCTGGTTCCAGCCCAGCTTCAGTAGAATGGTCATGTCTGGAGGCCTTTGGGCCTTTGCTGGTAAGCTTGCTCTCACCTTCATGTCCATCGTGGTGTGCAAATAGGGGTAGGTGAAAAGAGGTGTTATTATGTTATTATGCTCTAGATGGCTTGTTGTAAAGCAGAAAGTCTGCAAAAAACACAACCTCGGTAGGTGCTGCGGGGTCGAGGCTCAGGAAGACCTGTGTTGCATCAGGTCAGCCGCTCAAACATGACCTTTGGCATGCTATACAGCTTTCCAGTAGCTGGGGAGTAAGCAAATAATACTGACCCATCCCTGATCTCCACTCTGCTTGGGAGAGCGATTAACACGAAAGCAAACTTTCTTTAGCCTGGTGTAATGGAGTAAAGCTTTTTCACAAAAGGCTTACATGTAGGAACAGCCTCACTAGCACAGGTCCCAGAGTTGTGGGCAGCCTGATTAGTTAACACAAATGTCAATCAAACCCATAAACACAGGGGGGTAGTGGATGGGTCACCTATAGCCAGAGGTGAATAATTCAGGTCCAGAAAATACAAATCCAGGCCAAGGTTTGGTCACAACCAACCAGTTGAGTATAAAGAGTCACAGAGTTGCTTGAAACAAAATCTTGGTCTGGATTTTTACTCTCTAGACCTGAACTACCCACCTCTGCCTGTCGCTTCTAGAGGTATAAGGTAGGGACTAAAATGTGAGCTATCATGCCAAGTCTCTCATGTGTTGTATGAGCGGTCATCACCATCATGAGGTCAGATTGCCCATCTCAAGGTCACCAGGCCTTTGGGACACGTCCTTCTGCTTCAGGAGGACTTGCCTTCGGAGTTGCCAAAAGATCCAGTGTTCCCACAAGTACAGTTGTGGTTTTTGGTGACTCAAGACATGTTCTTCTTTATAAACTCACAGCATGTTGTTTTGCAACCACTGGGGGGAGGGAGAGAGAGAGAGAAAGAACGAGATTGATGAAAACAAAGACAAAGTGTGATATCTATGAGTTGGTATGGCAGTGATGCCCAATTGCGTGGATTATAGTCCGACAGCTCTGGAAACCAAATTTCCAAGAAAAGTCACTATTTGCAGACTGGGAAAGGACACTTTCACAAAAGGACAAAGTACCCCACAAAGATCCAAGATAAGTGTTAGGAGTGGAACGTAAGCTCTGATTTATTAGGGTGGGGGGGGGGTGTTTACCTGCCTGAGGTGCTGGATGAGGTTGTGAGAGCCGAGGAGAGCATGGAAGTCAGTTCCCCAGAGCATGAGAAAACCAGATCGCCCTTTTCAACATGTGGCAAGGAATGTTTCATTTACTCTTTTAAAGTGGGTCTTCTCTGGACATTCAATACATGAATGTGTTTTCATATTGCTTTGTGATTCAATGTCCCTTATTAAGCACAGCTCTTTAGTTTAGTTTAGTTGATTACATTAATTTATTTGATTAAAAGCTTTCAATTAATTTCAAAGCTCTGTTCTAATAATAATACCATTGTCTCCCAAATTAATCTGCTCTTGAGTCAAAAAAAGTCCTATATATGTTCTGGAAACCCCATCCAAATAAATTGATCAGGATGGAGGAGATGTGATTCTCATTTACATTTAAAAATCTGTCCAATTTTCAGGTAAAAAAAGACTAAATATAAACTCCATATATTTTCAAAATGACCCATTCATATCTACACTGCTTTGCATGACCTAAAGCAGCTCCCCCTGCTGGCTGCGGGCCTGAACCACACCGGGTATTTCAGAAGCCTAGGCCAGCCCTTCAGCGGACATCCACAAACATAGAGCAAACTGCTGAAGGACAGCCTCTCGAACAGGCCCTGCGAAGCAACAGCCACAGTCTTCCACACAGCTGCCGCTTGAAAAAAAATGGCCTGAGTTCAAGGTAAACAAGACGGCCATTAAGTTTCACAATCTACTAAATAAGCCGCTTGGGGTATTGTGGAATGGTGGGGAGGGGGGAGAAGGAGGAGAGAGCTGTGGCACTGTCCTGGGCATGTTTAATTAAATTCTGGAAGGGGCTGAAGCTACATCTGCAAAAAATGACCCTCTGGTTGAAAAGAGGGATTAAGGGTGATGGTGTTAGCTGGGATGGGGGGGTCAACTCTGGGGTTTGGGCCGAGAGCAAGTTCATTAGACTGCAGCCAGGGAAAGTAGAGAAGGTGGGGAAGGGGGCGGTGGCTGTTCTGGAGGGGGGCTTGGGGGGCGTGATATACAGGCCAGGCTGGAGAATTACAAACACTAATTAAAACCGATTCCATCAGGCCCACAAAGCAAAGTGACCGCAACCAACGACATGGAGCGGAACGTGCCGCTTTTCAGACATCAGCCCTGGGACCTGCCGAGTCCTGCAGTGCCTGCACTCTGGCCAACCTGGGCTTTGTTATAGCTTGTGAATGCTGGACGTTCACTCTGGTCTTAAGATCGAGTTGAGTCCTGGAGAGTCTGAGATGATCTGACCAAGAGGCACCAGGAGAGTCTTTATAGGTCCAACGGAAAGACAGTAGAAGAATCAGAGCAGGGGCAATAGAGAGAAACTGACTCGGTCCAACAGAGAAGGTCCAGCTAAGATACCAAAAAAGTCTGAGTATGTCCAGTAGAGCCGAGCAGGATGGTCTTTCCTTGGCCACCAAGCAGACAGAAGCATCAGGTCAGGTGTGACACCATTGCAGTTATAGGTTCACTGTGGAAAAGTTACCCAGCCTCAATACCAGCAGAGCCTTGGATCCTGGTAGGTCCCAGCCCAGGCCTCACAGCTATGGGGCAGAAAGGCCAGACCATAAAGTGAGCCCCTGTGGCAGCCTCAGCTACTGCATTAATGCAGGACACCATTGGAAAGAAGGTCCATGACCTCCAAAGCGAGGAGCCTCCTCACCCAGCATCAAGCTGCGAGTTTAGAGTTATTCTACATTTAAGAACCTCTAAGTTTAGGTTCACTTGCATTCCCAGTGCATACAAGTGCAGCAAGGAGCGGCCTGTCTGCTGAAAGGAGGAACAGGGAGTCATTTAGGTTTTTATCCCCCCAGCTAGTTTATTTTTTTCCTCCAGCAAGGACAACTTCATGCAGACTTTACTGCAGATAACCACTAAATATCGCCCTGACAAACATCGGCCATTATGCAGATCCACCCACTGTGGCTGACATCTTCACCGTCAGCGTGCACACGCACTGCATCATGGGAACGCAGGGGCTTGGCGTGGCTGCCATCGGGAGTGCCAACACATCGGTGAGTTATGGGGCCCCCCTCCCTTACCCCACAAGCCTTCCAAGCTCCCGTCCCACACTAAAGGATGGACTTCTTCATTTGGAGTGTGAGACAATGGGGCATGTCGCCTTTGTCCTGCTGACATCCTGCTGCTCCACAATATGGCCAGTCAGGGATCAATGGAACAGCACAATGGCTGATTAGGCAGAGGGCTCTCGTGGCCTGTTGGAGCCCAGGCAGAGTGGACAGCTTCCAGACTGCATGGTGTCTAGGCCTTACTGGGAAAAGAAGAGGAAATGTAAAGCCGCAAAAGGAGAGCGGGGGGCTGTCTCTGGGGGGGGGGGGGGAGTTTGTCTTAGAGCTGAACTTGGTTTCCCCATCGCAGGGAATGCGGCCGTGCAAACAGAGCCGCTTCTTCAGACATATTGCACCGGCGCAGACTCCAAGCAGACAGGGCCACCCCAGGAGCCCCCCGTGATCTTCTTTTCTTTCACCGGGCCCCACCGCAGCTCTGGTGCCAGCGGCAGAGTTACCTCCGAGCGGGACCGCGCTCAAAGGCCAAAGCAGGCCACTCGTCCACATCCATCTCCTGGCGACAAGTCAGCCATTTCTGAGGCCCGATTAATCACTCAGTCACCCTTCACACGCGGATGTCTGCGCCTCGGAACACGGCGGCACAAAAGCCGTGAGATAACTCTGGGCTTCCCTGCAGGAGCTTCTAATTAAAGGCCGCACTGTTCAGGAATGCGACTCTTCCCGACAGCACACTGCCGTTCGTCTTGTAAATAGCCATCGACACGCGACCCACATCAGTCTCTTTGTTTTAGAAAATATTATGTTAATTGCATGGAAATTAAGAGTAAGAGACAAATCCGGTTGAAACGGAAATCAAGCATTCCACCTTATCCAGAACTGCTATAAAAAACAGGCACATCCTTTCAGATCTGCTGTATAAAGTAGCTGGCTAAAAGGTCTTACAATCAAGCATTTTTCATAATGCCTGTTCTGAACATGATCGTGTCATTAGGGAGAATTATAATTTATTTGTAAAAGTAATTCAACTGTACCTGTGACAGAATCAGGAGGTAGTGATTTGCAGATGATTTGGAATCATGCAGTGGTGTTTTAAAACGATATTCCAGTCATGACTTGGTATCAGGTAGTGGTATTCTAGAATCAATTCCAAGCATGATTTGAAGTCATGCATCACTGATCTATGTTCCACACATACAGTAATATGGAGTCATGCAGTGGCATCCTAGAATCATATCCCATGCATTATTTGGAATTATGCATCAGTGTTCTAGAACCATAATCTACACAAAATTTTGAATTTTGCAGTGATATTCTAGAATGATATTCCATGCATGATTTTGGAGTCATGCAGTGGTATTCTGGAACCATATTCCATGCATGATTTGGTTAGCTGGCTTCCCATGATTTCTGGATGGGTAGATGAATCTGCGGTGTCATTCTTCTGTCCATTTTGTGGGGGTGTGGTGTGTGTGTGTGGGGGGGGGGGTGCCTGACAGGTGGCTGACATGTCAGCGCTGCGATGCTTCTCCCCAGCCTTGTGGTGGCAGGATGTGATTCCCCAGCACAGTGAAAGGGCGCGAGTGGCTGGGGCCAGCACTATTGTGTGGCTGATTAGGGCATGAATGGAGCGAGAGAAAGAGGGGCTGGCGAAGGGAGAGGCCCAGGGTCTGACCCAAGGAGGAGGAGGAGGGGAGAAGGGGCTAATGTGACATGGGTTGGGGCTGGGGCAGCATGGGTATGTGAGCGTTCCAGAGCGCTGGCCCAGTGGAAAACCCCTCCCCCTGAGCCAGCAGCCAGGAGCCATCTGTCGGGACCCCAAGGAAGCTGGAAGCTTCTGAGAAATGCAGAGCAGCAGCGCTGACATCAGCTCACGCCTGACACTGACCCAGTGAGACCCAGTGCCACACCTGAAAGTATTGGAATACCTGGCTAGTACATTTACCGGAACTTTTATGACACCCCATTCTAAATCCATAGACATTAATATGGAGCTGGCCCTGCCTCTGCAGCTACAACGGCTGCCACTCTTCGGGGAAGGCTTTCCACAAGACTATGGAGTGCGTCTGTGGGAATTTCTATTCATTCATCCAGAAGAGCATTTGTGAGGTCAGACACTGATATTGGATGTGGAGGCCTGGCTCACAGTCTCAGTTCTAATTCATCCCAAGGGTTGAGGTCAGGGTTTTCTGCAGGCCAGTCAAGTTCTTCCACACCAAACTCACCCAACCCTGTCTTTATGGACCTTGTTCTGTGCACTGGGGCACGGTATTACTGGAACAGAAAGAAGACCTCCCCAAACTGTTCCCACCAAGTCAGAAGCAATGAATTGTCCAAAATGTCTTCATGCTGGAGCATTAAGAGTTGCCTTCATTAGAACTACGGGGCCCAGCCCAGTCCCTGAGAAACAACCCCATACCATTATCTCTGTTCCACCACACTTTACAGTTGGCACAATGCAGTCAGTCAGGTAACATTCTCCTGACATCTACCAAACCCTGACTCATCCATCAGACTGTTAGACAGACAAGTGTGATTCATCACTCCACAGAACACGTTTCCACTGCACCAGAGTCTTCTGTCACTTTACGTGGTCTGATACGTCATGGGCTGAGTCTGCTGTTCCTAAACACTTCCACTTTGCAATAATACCACTTACAGTTCAATGGGGAATATATAGCAGTGAAGAAATTTCACAGACTTACTTATTGCAAAGGTGGAATCCTATGACAGCACCGCACTTGAATTCACTGGGATCTTCAGAATGACCCATTCTTTCACAAATGTTTGTAAACCTAACAGCACGGCAAGGTGCTTGATTTTATACACCTGTGGCAATGGGTCTGAATGAAACTCCTGAATTCAGTAATTAAGAGGTGTGTCCCAATACTTTTGCTCATATAGTGTATAAACGGCCCACTGGAATTCAAAACCATTATATTGAGAAAGGGGATAAGAACAGCAGAAATGATATAATGGAAAAATCATGTGAAGATGTCACTTTTACTCTTTTTCAGGGTCAGGTCATTTGAGAAACTGCCACGTAAAAATTGTCAGCAGATCCATCAGTCTCCGCTTGTTGGCCAGTTAATCTGTGGCAGGTCATCATCGGATCACCTAATTGGGGAATGCGGAACAAGAGGATTAACATTGCATATCCCACATAGTGGAAAAAACATCTTCTTTTCTTTACCTTACAGGCAGTCGTGGCTCCCCTACCATCCTCCTTCCATCTTCCTGTTCAGGAATCCGTTTCTGGGGAGTTTCCCTTTTATTCTCCGGAAAAATCAAACAGATGCTGGAAGCATTTCAAAGTCCGCACTTGGGGATTACCGAAGGCCTCGGGTAACCTTTGAAAAAACAAGATAAAATGAACTGAGATAGGGCTGACCTGTGCTGTTTTGGTGATGTCTGACTGAAAGTGTGTTCTGGGGAAAAATACTTTAAATAAATTATAAGCCACTAAAATATGGGCGTGGACATTGGCAGCTAACTGTTTAAAGCTTTAACCGGCGCAACATCTCTGTTGCCACGCCAACACCACCATCCCATCAGTTCATGCAGAAAGATGGTCATAGAGACTGTAGATGAAGTACCTGCCATCAGCTCATACGTATTTCTGGCTCAGAGAGGCGGGGAAAAGCCAATCCAGCAGCATGCTGTTGAAGCTGCCAACCTTGAAACACTGTCATCTGGAGTTTGCACCACTGCATTATAGGAAGGTTCAGTTCTGGCTACGCAATATATTGAGATGGGCTGTATTTCACCACCTCCGTGATCCCCCATTTCTACCAAAACTCCTGCTCTGAGTAAACAGGCAGCAGACAGGAACCAAGCGCCAGAGAAACGAATCAAGACTCTTTTTGCCTCCGAGTTCACAGCAAATTGGCGTCAGGTGACAGCTACAGCCTAGAAGGTGTGAGGGACCCCAAGCACACAGAGCCAGTCAATCCTATTGGCGACAAAGGCAGCCTATGAATAGTATTGCATTTGCATCATTGGTTATTTCATTTTAATGCGGGAGGAGGAGCAGTCCTACTTTTGCATGATTGGTTGTTTCATTTTAGTGTGGGGGGGAGGAGCAGTACAGCTTAGCGTGATTGGTTATTTCATTTTAGTGTGTAATATTATATTTAGATTGTTCCCCCCTCTGCAATGTATCACACCGGCTTCAGTGATGGAGATGGACACCTCGACTGTGCACTGATGTTGAGGTTTTAAGCACAGCCCTGCTCCCAGCGCACCAAGGTCCCTGTGCTGAGGACAGCCCTGCCCCTCCCTGTTTTAGGCACAGCCCTGCTCCCTGTGCAACAAGACCCCGGTTTTAAGAACAGCCCTGCACCCTCCCTGTTTTAAACACAGTCCCGTTCCCTGTGCACGATGGCCATCTGCTGAGCACGGCCTTGCTCCCTAGGCACCGAGGCCGCTGTTCTAAGCACAGCCCTACTCCCTTGTGCTCCGAGGCCCCACGGCTCCCGGACTCTCTCTCTCTGGCATCAGGAAGAACCTTTCCCTCTGTCGGGAGGCCACCGGCAGTGCAAGCTCAGGCAGAGTGCTGGGATCGGCCGTTGTGTGAGCGATCTTTATCTGCAGCGGCAGCGTGGCAAACACAAACATAAGGCACGGCAACCTGAGTGCAAAGGGGAACAGAAAGAAGAGTGAGGCTTTGTGGGGGGGGGCGCATGGGAGACTACACTGACAGGATGGGGACTGGGGGGGGGCTGCTCACCTAAGCTACCTTATACAGAGGCAGCTGCATGAATGTAACAGTGACTGACACCCGCCTCTGTTCGCTCTCCCAGCCCCCTCCCTGCCCAGATTCCTTGTCTTCCAGCTAATTCCCTCCAGTTCAGCTAACTCCCCTACTCCCCCTCCCCCTCACATTATATAATTTTATTATTTTACGCATTCCAGGGTCCCTGTAGAGTGCTGGGCCCCCTGAATCTGTCAGGGTATCCGTGCCCCTCCATGCTAACACCTCCATGGTCATCTCACCCTCCTCCATCACGGAATAGGTGTGTAGTCTGGAAACTCACACTTACATACTCAGTTGCAGTGTTTTGGGGAGAGTCTGCCCACTACAAACACACCCACCGGCCTGTCAGGAAGGGCTACTGCCATATTCCTTGCTTGATGGACTTCCTCTAGAGCAGCTTGTATTGTCAGGGCTGGCTTTAAAAGTGACGTCACCCCCCCACCTAAAAGTCTGAAATTCATTATGCATCAAGCAGCGTACAAGTATAGTACAAAGAGCAGGGGTGCTCAAAATTTACACTTTATTATCTCTCACTCATATTTCCCATGTGAGCGGCTAAACAGAGTTTAATTTGGCAGAACCACAGGGGTCCCGGTTCTGGCCGGACCTGCCGTCCATCCCATAGGGTGTCCATGGGGGGGACGTCTAGCACAGAATGGGTCCACTGCCACCTGCTTCCCCCTGAGCCAACATTGCACCCCTGCTAAGCCGTCACCTCCTCTTCCACAGCCACAGAAAGCGCGATGCCCCACTCGGCAGCCAGGGACACGACACAAAATGCCAAACTTTACAGCAGGAGCCTAAGCAAGCGCAAAATTACAAGTCAGTATATAACAGCTGGGTTAATGAAGGTAATTCAGCCAACCAGCATAGAGGGCAGTAGAGAGTATGATGGTGAAGGAGGTCGACACACATTCCAAGAGAGCAAGATACTCAGTCTCAATTACTTTAGTAAAACATGCAGCTGTATAATTTAGCAAAAACAGTAAAATTATGATAAAACACATCCCAATCAAGGAAGGTGGACAGTACGCCAGTCTGTCAAATACACCCACATGTTATCGGTTAGTTTGGAAATGGTGCAGTTCACCTCATCACTGAGACAGGGGGGCGGGACTCGGACAGTCAAGCTGGGGGCCACTGCGTGTGTGAATCTGCATGTCAGGGCTCCCTGCCTGCTGCCTGCACGAGGTGTCCATTTGCATCTTTCCTCTGCATTACTGACAGTTGCATGACTTGCATATTTTTCCACGCACGTTGCAAATGGCTGCGTGTTTATATAAGAACGGTTTCAGGTTCCCAGGGCTAAAGCTCTGCATTTTGTAATTCGTGATGAACTGTTTTTTTGTCTCTGCCTGCAGCTCCTCCCCTTAGACCAACGTGCCCCAGGATCCCATGAAGCTCATCCTCAGATAATGAAAATTGCCTTTAATGCCCCCCCCCCCCCGCAATTAATGGTATGTATTTTGAATGTCTCTCACTATCCCGGCTGGATGCGTGTATTCATTCTGCCAGCCCCATCGGTGTGGGGGGGAGGGAATGATGCTGCCTTCCCCCCCCCTCGCTACAGGCCATTGCGAGCGGCTCCTCTATTGCATAAACTGCACAATTAGTCGGCAGGCAGTTAACCGTCAGTTTGATTCTTGTGTCAAATGCAAACAAACCCAGAGACAGGTGCCCCCCCCCCCCAGCGACGTGTGTCTGCTGGATGAGAGGAAGGGGGTGGAGGAATCGGCTGTGTGTCCCACTGTTATTCACATTTCACCACCTGATGTGCTGCAGTTCCGGCCTTTCTCAGGACAGCTAGTCGAGTCCTTGCAGCCGGCTGTGTCACTCTGTGACACTGTAGCACCCCATCTGATGCAGGCCCCCAGCGAGATCCCACCCCCCAGCTACCCCTATAGCCTTGATCCTACCACTATGGCTGCAGATATACCAATGGGTTGCCGGATTGTCAATATGTTTACTCTGGTGATTTGTGGCTCTGTCTTAGAGCCAAAATACTTCCTGTGCTCTGAAACACAGAAATAAGCCTTTATATTGGCTATAGCAGCGCTTCCCAACCCAGTCCTCGGGGAACCCCGGACAGTCCACGTTTTTGGTTCCTCTCTGCTCCCAGTGTACCCGTACCAGGTATTCAGTGTTCCTGACTGGCTGGATGCTGAGAGAGAGTAAAAGCGTGGACTGCCCGTTGTTCCCCGAGGACTGAGTTGGGAAACACTGGGCTATTGTACCCTAAGGGATGGCCTCTTCATGATTTACCTTCTAACTTTCTTTGCCTGCCAGCATTTATCTGCCTGCTTAACACAACTAGGAATGTGCTCTCTATCTGTTTATACTCACTCACATTTTTTGCACATTTTTTCCTTAATCAAAAAAGTATATACATTGTTTTTTTCTGTTAGCAGTGATTATTGCAAAATATTTGAGTTCAAGTAGGTTAACTTTTTTTTAAATGCTTGTTAAATTAAGTGATTTTCAAATTACATAACTGGCACAGCCTTGTGCTGAAGGGTGCAGCGGTTGAAGAAGATGGATGGATGGATGGATGGATGGGTGAAAAAGTAGAACACAAGCAAGAAGAAATTGAGAAATTCCATCACTAGGAGGGAACTGGAATCGTAATGTATGCTGTCAAACTTCTGCACGGCAGAATTCCTCTCTACCCACCCTCCACTTAATACTCGCGCCTCTGGGCTAATTTGCAGGTCGGACGACTTACTTGCAGTTGCTGGAAGCCTTCCAGGGACAGCCACAGGCTCAGCGAGTGACGGATGCAAGCAGACAGATGCTTTGGGCGCAGGGAGGTTGCCGGCACTCAGGTTCACGCAGAGGTGAGCCTGTCCGTCGGACATGTCTTCCCTCTTATCTGTGCCGGACAAAACCAGTTGCGCAGAAAGTGCTCTCAGCTTTGCAGGCTGTTTAATCAGGTGTGTGACAGATCTAGTAAACAGTAGCCCTGTTTTCAGGTAGCTACTGCCATACAGGTCAGTCGCCCTGACCAGATCACCGACGGGAGTCGACACTTCCTGATTCAAGCTGGGCCTTGGGTCTCACTTACTTTTCTGCCCACTTAGCCGGCTGTGTTTTACACCTATCCAATCTGAGCCTACCGTCTGCCTGGAAAACATCGTCACCGCTGGCTTTTCTGGTACTGTGTTTCCCTCCCGTTTCAGCTCGCAGTTGGACTGTCACCTCTGTGCCCTGAATACATCCTTGCAAGCTGGAATCTGCTATGCAAGCCATCAGTCACCAGAAGCCCATTCCCAACGTTCTCCGTGCCGTCACGCCCATCGGCCATTGTCACGCCGGCTGTCACATCGCCAGCAGCAAAAGATACATCTGATTCAGCCCCCAATGACTGTGAACTTTGCTCCTGGTGGGACGGGGCACAGCCGTCCCATCTCTCGCTCATCGTGTTGTGTCGGCACAGTGGTGGAGATGGCAGGAGAGCACATGGCCAATAGGGCAGCGTGTCGAATGGACCGGCAGGAGGTACCCTGCAGGTGTCCGTGAGGAACTGGTCTGAATCTGTTGGGAGACCAGGTTCTTATTTCCTCATCTACTCGTTCCTGGAATCACACACATCAAATTTGTGAGCGACAAAGAAGTCTTTTAGGTCAAAAGGGTCTGGAAATACCCCCTCCCGCCTTTGAGGGTTGTGTTGATTTATGACTGAATTCTCTGGAAGTTCCTTCTTTTTCATGCCACCCTTGATCCCCCTTGACCTTATTCAGTGGTCCAACCGCTGTCCCGAGCTTGGCATTGAAAGGCCTCGCTTCCCATCCACGCCTCGGTCACCTGCGAGTGTGGCAGGCTGTGCAGCTCTGCTTTAGGGAAGGGGAAGTGAGACGAACCAAGGCACACGCAGCCATGCAAGACTGAAAAAAAAAACTATGCTAATCCTCTTGGGCACTGTTTTTATTCCTAGCTGGGGAGGTGCTAGAACTGTACCCTAGCGGGATGCAGTACTCCCTCCACAGACTGATCTTTTTTTGT
>JABFEB020000032.1:175604-186610 GCA_019775895.2 Stomatorhinus ivindoensis | reverse complement strand
TAATTTCTACTGCAGCACCCTTGACACACATACACAAGTGCAAGCACATACACAACCGCACGCACATACACAGCACCTGCTCTGTGACTATTACGGTGAAATTCAGTGTTAAACATAAAGCGAGTTATTAAATTATAGATAAAATTTAATTATATATTACATTACAGATAAAATTCTAAATAAACCACTGAAATATCTTGGGGTGGTAAGGGGGGACTACGGCTACCATAGAGACCCTCAAGACCCTACCTGGCAAGATCCCTGGAACCAGGTAAGGTCATTTTCACCCATCCATCTTCCAACTGCTTCTCCAGGACAGAGTTACGGAGGGTCTGTCGCTCATCCCAGCAAGCATAGAGTAAAAGGCTGGGGATAATTCTGGACAGGATGCCAGTCCATCGCAGGGCACTCGCTATTCGTAATTTAGAGGCACATATTCAGCTAAAACAAGTCCTTGGGCCAAAGAAATCAAAGGAAGTGCAGGAGGGACATGTTCATGCTGGTCATAGGCATGAGGCAACAATGCAACCCGCAGAGTCACTTTGCTACCCTGAGAAGCAAATTCACGACAAAAAGAGCATCTGCGAATGATTCAGCCTCTGAGAGGATCTGCGCTAGATTCTTGCTCGAACCCGAGTTCGTAATGCGACCCTGGTGATGCGAGAAGCCCCCCTTTTCTTGCTGTGTTTTTCTAGCCAAACAGGGACTTGGGGGCCCAGGGGGCCCTCGTCTCTCAGCGTGCCATTTAGCTCGTACCCGGCGGGCATGAATGCGGTGGCACGGGTGTATATAAGCTTTGGGGGGAACCGAACGTGGGGTCACGCACTGCTGTTTACTGTACACACTGGCAAGGCTCATCTCATTGATTTTCACCACAACACGCTCCCGACAGCAAAACACCAGACTAAGGAATAATTCCCTTACGCAGCATAATATTATAACCAAGGCGATGAACGTTATGATGACGAACATTCACTCCACAGGCTGCAGTTACCGGACAGACTGTAAATAAACACTAATGCATTAACGGCTCATGTACTCCATATCTATGAGTAACACAGGTACCGGGTAATTATTTTAGCCTGAGAATAATGAAATTGTTTTACACACAAGGTGACCAGAACATCATAAAAGGCTAAATAAATAGCTATTGTGTGTCACCTACAGAAAATCAATTAAAATTCCTGATATTTCCCAAATCAAGCTTCAAAAAGGTAACATTCAAACATTCATCACCAGTAGCTGCTTTTCTTTGTAGCCACAGGTTTTGCACTTTAATGTAAACAATCGCACTCCCCATATTCAGGAGCATAATTCAGTGTTTGCCTGGCCCTCGACGCGGCGCATTAATGAAGTGCGTTTCTAGTCCAGTTTCCATGCATCCGTGCCCCTGTCCCGCGCGCGTCAAAAGCACAGGGGCTGCGGGAGCGTCGATCCCCAGGTGACAGCCCCGGGGATGAGGAAGGACGGGCAGGTTAGGGGATCCACTTCAGAGACCAGACCTCTCCTCTGTAACGAGGAGCACACAAGAGGGGAACCTCCTAGTAACTGTCTCAAAATAAAGGGGCAAAAAACCCACCACAACAATCGAGCATCCTCAGTACCGGCCTCCAGTCTCACCTCTTCAGTCTGCGCCCCCCTTCAAGCAAATTAAGTCTCAGAGCAATTATTCTGATCATTAGGCTGATATAAGCTCAGTGTCACAGAAGCGCAGTGGCCTGCAGTTTAGCAGAGGACAATTAGCTGTTCGCCTGGCATAGAATTACCCTGTAAATTGAGAACGCGCTGTCTAAAGGTCTGGGAGAATAGGGGGTGAAAGGAAAGTGAGAGAGGGAGAGAGAGAGAGGGAGACGGACACTCAGAGGAGAAGGAGGGTAAAGGGGGAGATTAAAATTGTTTGAATTAAGTCCACGATCTGCTTATCCATCCATTATTCGGCACAAATCAGGGCTTTGTTTGGCCTGCTGTAAAGGAGTGTCAATCATCTCCACCCGTTTTTTTTCCCTTCTTCTTCTTCTTTTTTTTGTACAACAGGAGAATTTATTATGAATTTGCTCCGTCACATAATGAGAAGCCTGCACTCAGAATGGCCGACGGGGACCGGAGTTAGCCATCACCGGGCCACTTGCGCTCTGGACTGACATCAAAGTGCCAGGGACGTCCAATCAGATTTGTCTTACAGGCATTACATGATGAATACGGTGTGGCCGGCCCACAAAAGCGTCTTTGTGAGGCCCTGAGCAGGGGCCTATTCACGGCGCGCAACAGCCAGCCAGAGTGGAAGTAAATGGCGAAAGGGTCCCGCGAAGCGTCCAAGTTGGGCGTCCACAATAGCTCATGCAAATGACCATGCCCCAGAGGAGTGCAGCGAGGAGCGCTGCTCGAGCATCTGAAGTTCAGGGCCCATTCAGCGGGGAACTGAAGTGGCAGTCAGAACTGTCGGGCTCAGAGCATTCAGCTTCTTTAAGCAGAGAGGGATTACTCCCCCCCCCATCCCTGGGCCTCAAAGACAGAAAAAAACAGGAGTCTAAAGACTAACTTTTTTTGTATGAGAGCATGCCAGACATAAATCCTGAAGGCCTGGTGCAGTGGGGGCTTCCAGGACATGGTGGCGACGAGGGTGCTCTAATTTGCTAGAGCGGCCTCCTGAAATTAACTTGCACGAGGGGGAAAGACCGAATGAATCCCTGGCCTGAGGCAGAGCAGAGTGGCGTCAAAAGAGGTTCCTCAGAAGTGGTCCTGCGGCGGGATCCAGGAGCCGCACCTCCACAGCCGGACCTGAGCAGCCGCCAAGCCTGGATGCCGATTCTGGTCCAGTGGGATGGCGTCGGCCCCGAACAAGCCCCCCTCTGCCTCAGTTAGGGTGTATGTCACCAGCCGCTTATCTGGGGACCAGGTTCAAACTGAGCCTTGACCGCGAGGGATTCGGGGGTCAATCAACAGGGAGAGGGAGGGGCACCCGCCAGGCAGAGAGCTCTGATTGGACCCCACATCTTCGGATGTCCTTCCCTGGGCCTCGCTTCATCATCATGACTACGCAGCCGCCCCGTGCTGCCCCGTGCCGCCCCCCCCACCCTGTGTTTGCTGACATCCCTGGGGGCATCGGCACATTATAAATTTGTCTGTCGGCCAAAGTGTTTCCCTCGATTTTTTTAGTGGCTGTTTAAAAATTAACAGCCCTGTCGCAGACTCCCAAGGCCTCCCTGCCTCCTCTGTCAACTCGCACCCGTAATAAATCGACCCGACCCATTTGCCATGCCGTGACACGTCAGGGGCCCGCTTGTTCTGGGAGGGCATGAGACGGATGGTGCCGGCGGAGGAAGCAGAGCGGGCCGGTTTCTGCTGGGGCTGGTGTGGGCCACGCTTGGAACTCTGGGAAATTGCTGCACTAGGGTCTCATCGCTTCATTCAAAATCTACTATAATCGCCCGCAGTGCAGCTTGTTCTCCAGTGGGGAGGTTCCCTGCTTTCGGATTGAACTTTTATTGCCTTCCTCTCCTGTGGACAGGCCCTTCGCTCAGTACACTGGTGCTAATACTCTGTAATAGTCTGTAATACTCTGTAATAGTCTGTAATACTCTGTAATAGTCTGTAATACTCTGGATTGGTAGCTGACAGATATTCATCACCCAGTGTCCTTGGAAAATACTGTATACCATAAAGCACAGCTCAGAAAAAAATAATACAGGTTCTATTTCTACAAGTTCCATTTCTTCCTTATAAATATCATTATCTTAGAAATATGCATTAGCTTTGGTAGGTGCTTCTATAGAAACTGATACACATTTTGAGAAACCAATGCCAGACAATTGAAAGGGCCTTGCTGACTGGTCCAAGCGTGGCATTACTTGACCGACCTCGGGATTTGAGCTAATGACCTTCAGATTGCAGGCACAGCACGGGAACTGTCTGAGCCACACCCCACCACTCCGTGCGGCGACTCTCATTAGGAGAGATCGAATGAGGATGGATGGATGGATCTCCTAATTTAAAAAAAAAAAACAAAAAGTTTCAGCAGCCTTTGAGGTCTACGGGGTTATTTAAATGGTGTATGCTTACCACAAACAGCAGGGGGAGTCACAGTTAAAGAAATGCATGACAGACTGAGGGAAGGTCATTCTTATGCCCTGGTTTCAAAGCAAAAATGGAAAACGAATTTTCGGTGCGCTCTGAACACTCTCAAGCAATTCAGAATGGTAGGGGACCACTCGAAGGAGTCTGACGACCCGCACAAGGTCTACGAGATCGTCGTGAATGGCTGTAAGAGATACCAAAAGGCAGAGTCACTTCAGGAAGCTCTCTCACTACTTGTCAAACCGTAAAGGTGTTGTCGAGAATTAACTCCGGTGCACATAAAATGTCTGTCGTGACTGCTGTTTAGCATTCACTCTTGAGATGCTCTAGGGGGCGCCATTATTAGTGGAGTTACACACAAAATGTGCCACTTAATGTCAGAAACCTGTATCTTGCATACAGTTACTGTGGTGGAGGGCATGCGGGCACGGTCTCTGCGCCAGGCTGGCATTCAGCAGGACTCGCCAGACCGGCGCAGGTGTGGGCCCACGATTGTACCTCCATACACGTCCAATTCCCCCTGTCCAGCTGTGCCTATGGTAACATACCCTGGACACCGCAAATACAGCTTTGATTTACATGAATTACAGAGCATCGACATTGTCTGACCATCATCAGTTGACACTTAATGACAAAGAATAGTTCATATGGTTACATTATTAAATGTAAAGCTGCTAATGTATTAAAGTGGACTCCTGGGTTACAGCATTTCAAAATCGTTCCTGATCATGGACACGTAACAGGTAACACGCCAGAGTTAGTACTTTATAACTTGAACAGAAAACAACTTTATCAGCCTTCACCAATATGTACAGGTGTTTAAGTGTCATTTAATTGCATTTAAGAATTTGAGTCCCAATAACTGACCATGCAGCTTGGGTGACTTGGTGGATTGATGGATGGATGGATGGATGGTTAGAAGGAAAGAACGAATTTGAGTGGTTGAGTACATTGCAAGTTATAGACGTTATAGAAACTGAAATTTATGCTGCTCCACTTTTCCTCTCTAGACTGCATTGTGGACTGGTCCATTTGCACTGCCATTGAATCACTCTCTCGTCCCGTCGCACCGTTGTACACTACAGCGTACTCATTTTCACAGATCAAATCACAGAGCGCATCAGATTAACTTGATCTACTTTGCATTTAGTTTTCATTTAATCATCTGGCAGGTGCCTTTATCCAAAGCGACACATGGGATAAGAGCACGCTGGTACAGTAAGAATGTCAGGCGAACAAGTTAAAAAGAGGGTGATAAACAGGCAAGATGAAACGGGACCCACAATCGCGTTTTTAGATTATTTTTAAAGTAGATGGTAGGTTCCCCGCAAGGAATGAAATATCTGCATATTCCTCTCGTTTATAGAACGAAAAGCGGGATTAAGCACAGCGCCTGTTTATTTAGGATACTAGTGTAAACTCTACACACATATAACCATGGTGTGCGGCGCATGGCTATCAATAGACTGCAATTGAAACATCACATCTTTTAACACCAGCGTTTTTTTCTCGACGTGAAGAGAAAGGGTATTAAAATACATATCATCAGACGTAACATAAAGGGGTAGTCCTCCTTTTTTCTGCCTCTGTTATGTGCGGACTCCCGGGGATATTGGAGACTATATAAAGGAATGAGTAATTTCCCCATTAATCACTTGTTGGAATGACGGCGCGTTTAGGGCCCACGCGCTGGCTGGACGCGAGCCATCAGCCAATGGGCTCGAGCGCGGATCCGCCGCTGAGTGCGGGCGCGTGGCTCACACCTGCAAGGAAAAGCATTAAGGCGAAGGGAAGGGGGTGCAGGCAATAAAGTGGGCCGGCTCCGCATGCTTTATCTCCGGAATGATAAAAACGACTTCGGGACACAGGGACAATAGAGCGTATAATGACTAACCTTACAATGGAAAGGCTCAGTTGCGTGTTAATGCACGGGAAAGTATAATATTGTGTCTCGAATGATGCAGCATAATAAGTAATGCATAAAAAATATCGAAATTACTCTAATTATGTATGCGCATAACATATAATATGGCATATAATTGAAATTTGAAAATACAGTTGCAGCATGCAATATCTAGTTTAAATCTGAGGACATAGGCCTACTGTATTTAGTACCAGCAATAAAGTACGCACCTTGCAAACAGAAAGTGGTAGAGAGTGTAACTCTGTTAACATGCAAGTTTGTTTAGTAGAGATCTAAACTTTTATCTCATCTTTCATTTTTTACAAAAAGTTAGTATCACAGTTAGAATAAGAATCTTATTAATATATTCATACATTGGAAGTGAGCACAAGCGATTTGCATCTATTGTGCGCGCGCCAAAAGTCGCTGAATCGGTCACCTAAAATTACGAATATGACATTGTTCGTCTGTATGTGTCCACACATTATTTTTGTGAGGTCTCCCCTTTTGAAGCCTGTTTCATTTCGTTTGCAAAGAAAGCCGCAGGTGAAATCCAATTCGTTATTTTTTGTCTGCTTCACTGGCTTTGACAGCGATGTTTATTTACAATAAAAGGCACGCATAATACGTATAATGAGGCGCAAAGTCGCCAATAATAGCGTGCACAATAGGGTGTTGTGATCCGCATCTCGGGGGAGATGGGCTGTTTGATTGGGTTATGAATGCATGCTGAAAAACGCAGTTGGGGATACAAGTTGGTCTGCAACACAGGTTTTATTTAGATTGATCTTAATCGGGCAACAACAATTTTGACCCGGAGCATTGTCTCACTGATTCGTCTGAACGGTATTTTAAAGTAGGTTCACTCTTTGAAAAAACTGAATAACGCATCCCCCACCTTTGATTTATTGGTTGTTAAATGGAGAGGATAAAGAGGAACAATGGCTTGCATGAAACTTAATATTAATCTTTCCGTTCACAATGCAAACAAAGCGCATTGGATGTCGCACGTCTTTTAATAGATGGCGTGGGCCGTTTTGCACAGCTGCGCGCGCCATGTTTTCTTGAATGTATTAAAACATGAGTAGTTCTTGTCTTTTTACAACGTTTCCAGCACATATGCCACAGCGAATGTCGTGAGGCCACAGTTGTATTTGCTATGGTACTTTCAAGATTGCTGGACTGCCCAGTTGTCTGAAACACGCATGAGCTTTACAACAGGCTACTGGGTCGAAGTGACTGGTAAACTTTACACCTGATCCCTTATGAGTAGACGGAAATAACGTATCTAAGTCCTGTCAGGTCCTGCAGGGATCCCACCACCCGTCACTGCACCAGCATCAGGTTTTCTTAAGCCTGTTGGTGGATGTGTTGTTTGGGTGGGGATGAATTCCAAATATCACACTATATAATATTTAGTATAAATAGAGTATTCTTTATTTATAAAGCTTGTTTACATAAAATATGATAATTCTGTTAAAAATTGCATATATACATTTAGTATGAAAAACGGGGAACAGAAGTGCATACATTTGAAGTCCTCCATACAGCGTAAAAGCCATCAATCAATCTAACAAGCGTCAGTATTACTGCCATAGCAATTCAGTTCAAACATACTATACAAAAATAACAATAAAAATCCAGCGATTTGAGTGTTTTTAGATCTATCTATGAAGAAAAACGTTTCTCTTCATCATTTCCCGAAATCTCAAACGCACTCACACTTAAAGGTGGAAGTGTTACGTTTCTGATACGACATTTGTTCGTTTGTTTACAAAAATAAGTCTTCATGTAATTCAAACTGCTCGATAATACAAAAAACGTAAATGTACATAAAATGACAAACAGAAATTTGAAAATCAAATGGATCGTTGAATCCCCAGAACAGCTGACTACTTATCTAAAGTTGATCTTAAGTCTTTAGTGTTTCACAGCAGGACAGTCGTATACGGGTATCGAGTACAGCGCTCTTCCACCAGCCTACCGCATTTTCATCATTGTGAAGACTGACTAATCCACACGGTTCCAACTAAATAAAATTAATTGCACTTAGTTTGACAATAATATTATCTCCATAGGTTTTGCTGTGACATCCTCCTTGTCCCTCTGTGCTGTGCCCTTAGGCCGGACGACCTGGCAGTCGCCTCTGATGTTCAGAGAGGCACAGAGAGACAGTTGTAATGCCTTCTCCCGTAGCGTGGCAACGGCGACTGCAGATCCATCAGTGGGACCCTTTAAGGTACCGATTGCACCTGCAATAGCTGGAGAAAAGAGCAGAGATTTAGGACCTTTGCCAAGATGTTTAGCATATCTAATGAATCAAATGCATGCTTGGGTGCATGTTTTAAATGCAGATTGACAATAAACAAAACTGTAAAAAAAAAAATATCGTACGTATTTCAAGATTGCAAAGGTAGTGGGATATAGCGTATAGAACTAACACCACACCTCATCAATATCGGTCGAACCAGGTGGTGAAGTCCAGCAACTCTTGTTCCTCCGAGCTCAGATGCTCGTAGCTCCCTTCGTCTGAAGAGTAGGTGGAGTGCGGCGACTCAGGATCCGCAGAGTAGCTGTTGGAAAGGGTAGGGGATGGCACCCCGCACTGGAAGGCTGCAGACACCGCGTCGTGCTCGTCCAGCAGCTGCTGCAGAGCCCGAATGTACTCGACAGCGGAGCGCAACGTTTCCACCTTGCTCATTTTCTTGTTTGCTGCCCCGTTGGGAACATGCTGGCGTAGCGTCTGGAAGCCCATGTTAACCTGTTTGACCCGGTTCCTCTCCCGTTCGTTTCTTCTGGCCACGGCCACCGGCTGCTGCTGTGGAATAGTGTAGCCCAGCCCGTTGAAGCTGAGTCTCCTCTTGCACCTCAGGAGCTCCGGGGAACTCGAGCGCTGTCTTTTCAGCACTTTGCTCTTGCTTTGGTTGTTGGCTGCGTTGGGGTTACCGCACTCCTGCGTCGAACTTTGCAGGGCGAATGCAAATGCACCTTGCGTAATTTGCGCCGCTGTTATTGTGCCGCTTTCCATCTCTGTCTGGAGCGCGATGGGGTGACTTGTAGACAAGGGCTGCGCGACCCTCACACACAGTGAAAACAAACGGGAGAGCTGGCAGTGCACTGCTCTCGTGTCCTTCGCGTGGGGCGTGTGGCTCAAGCGCACTGAGGACTTGGATCCAAACCTTAACAGCACCTACTCCACTAGCTGATCTGCTGCAAACTTTGGCAGTACTCCTCTTTTTCAACACGCGTCCTACACCCCACCCCTTCGGAGATGCACGCTTCCCTGGAAGGCCCCGCCCCGCTGTGTGATTCTTCTGCGCGCCGGCTTCGCGAGCCAGGCGCGTGGCTCTGGGAGCTCAATAAACAATCCAGCGCTTTCACGGCACCAGGAGCACGCGCGCTACTCATTTACATTCCAATATACCTAGCTTGAAAGCCCATTGGCTGATTCAAATGGTCTGCAACCGGGCGAAAGAAAGGGAGAAAGAAAGAAAGAAATGGTGAGAGAGAAAAAAAGTGAATGGTTTGGTTCTTTGAAATGTCTTTTGAGTTTGACAATGTACCCCTGGCAAGACTTCAAATTATCTATGTCTCTCACTCTCCCCCCACACCCCTTCTCTTCTGAGCTTTTAAAATCTAAAATACCAAGGACTTTCTCTCTGGTATCCAGGTTACTGCCGGGGTGAAGAAAATAACTGGCAAGCGTGTCTCTATAGAATAACTGCTCCTTATAGACCTCGCTTGGAAACACGATTAATTTAAAGGTAAACATCTTTTCAAGATGTGGCATAAATCACAGCAAGCCTCCGCATCATTGCTCGTAAGCTCGAGTTTATTAGCTGTACGTGTATAAGTGCATACATGTAAAACGTATTGCTTTGACAGATTGAGCTGTGCGGTACACGATCCGGTGCTCAGCACGCACCAAGGTGCTTTGTAAGTTTAACAGGCAAAGCGACGACAATAGGGACGTTCAAATGACTTTTTATCGCATAAAACTACGCATGTCAAAGGCAACAGATCATGAAAGAAATTAATATACTGTCTAGCTAATTCCATAAATTGACATGTAAATTCATTCTTATAACTACTAAAATAAGATGGCGGACAGATATTGTGTTAACATGAGTGAAATATGTATATACATCCAACACGTAAACATAAATATTTACATGATGCCTTAAAAACAGAGTAAGCGTTACAAGCCTCGCGCTCTTTTGATCAGTTATTTAAAGGGATGCTTTCTAGTAACCAGCAACCGGGTCAGTAATGCGCCGCACTTCTGTTGCAAGATAAAACTTTGTGAAATTACATATGGCAACATTCCTTTGAGGCACATTATAAACTCACAAGCATCAAAAATATACTCATGTTGCCCTATTGAAACTGTAATGATATCTCTAGTTGTGTGAACTTCACGTACGGTTCGGTCTGCCATTGAATCGCGCTGTCAGTTAAATCGGATCATAATACAAATTTTGCCGTCATCAAAATGTATTTTGGGGCTGAGCCTTAGGGGCCGTAATTAAAGCACTATCACTTAAGTAAGGGAATTGTGGTTTTGGGACGCAGCCTCAGCTTCAACTGCAGTGCAGGGAGCATCATCTCAAGGAGTTCGTCGATCACAAAATTATACAGATAAAATCCCAAAGTATCCAATTATCATATTATTATTCATACGCATGTGATACACCGAATTTTCATATTGACATAACACGTAATGATTAGTTTAAATATCTAACCAGCGGCATTTGAGCAGGAAGACATCCCAAAACTAAACATATTCTGCCATCTAGTGGCCACTGAAAAGCTTCAAGATTATGTATACATGCATTCAGGTACGTGGAGACAGGGACGGATTATGGGTTGTGTGGGCCCCTGGGCAAAACGTTCGCGAGCCCCCCCACCACCAGCACAACCACCACAATTCAAGGGCCCTTGGCAGCCAAACCCCCTCCCTCCATGTTTCCATCAGAGGCCCTATAGGGTCAGGGGCCCTTGTAGGCAGAGGATCAAAGAATGTAGGCCC
>JABFEB020000032.1:154171-175504 GCA_019775895.2 Stomatorhinus ivindoensis | reverse complement strand
TAGGGGCCCCACGGGCCCCCTGCACCCCAAGGGCCCCTGGGCAGCGGCCCCGCTGGCCCGGTCCGTAATCCGTCCCTACGTAGAGAGAGAATTAATTTAAGATACTTCAAAAATGATCATTGTATGCTAGCATCATTAATTAGTTAGTAGATGTTTTATTTACACATATCCACTGGTACTTGTAAAAGTGTTGGAATACTTTGAGACACTTAATTACTGTGACTTAGAATTCAGAATTAGAAGCTAGTGTTAAAGAGACACTTAAGTGGTTGATTTAAGTGCCGCCAGTAGATGGCAGTTGTATACAACACAAGAATGAGGCTGGTACACAATATTCTGGTAATTAGGTAAAGTAATTACAGGGAACAAAATTACGTTTTGTCGAGAAATATCACATTTACAAATAAACTCCAATAATGACAGCAATAATTGTCAATTGTAAGGCTAGCATCTGTAGAGGTTGCATGCTCAGCATTAAGTGCCGTAATCACTTATAGACTGATCACCAGCAGGCTCCTAGACCTAGGACAACCTCTTCAAATGGATACTGAATCGGCAGACAACCTCAGTTATGTTACATGCCGGCTTAGGGTCTGTCTCAGCAAAATGTAGAATCAGACTATTACTCTGTATGTCCCAGTAATTTCCCAGCAGTGGGGACAACTTCAGAAAATGACCACGCCAAAATAACGAACAAAAACAATAAATAGAACAAAAACTATAAAGAAAGTGCAAGTAGTGCTTCACCTAAACTAATCAAAATGAAAATAAAGACACACAAAATTGACATATCTCCCTAACTAGTCAAAACAGTGAGAAAACAAATCAAAACAAAATGGCGTCGCACTCCATACTTCCCCAGCTACTCATAGTGGAGTCAATATTTGCAAATATTTACAGGCTATTTACAAAGTAAATTCAAAAGCCAACAAATCCAAAAAGTACTAATCAAAATTCAAGTGCCAAAAAGCAACAAGAGTCAAGGTCAGGACAACAAATTCAAAATAATGGCTTTCTGTTCATTGTCTGGACGGCCCTTACAAAGGAAATGTTGAAAAAATAAATCAGCCTATCGGAATGGAAAGGTGTGATATGTAAAAGTGGGCAGGACAAAGACCAGACACACCTAAAGAAAACAAGTTTCTTTAGAATGAATACCACAGAAACATCAACCCTGTTAGCAGAGCCAATGACTCTTGGGGTCATAGCAATGTCTTCCAATATAATCAACTCCCCATAGGACAGTCCGTTGAGGTCATTTATTTACCTTATGCTGCTGTCCAAAGCAACAAAGGTGATAAAAACTTGAGGTCAGGGAGCAAAATCAGGATCTGAAGCAGGTCTGCAGTCTTGTTCAAAGACCCAAGATTGCTATTGTGGACGTGTTACAGTGACCTATCACACATATTATTCATAAGGAAATACAGTAATTATAGTCATATTTATTATCATGTATTAATTTGGTAATATAGCCTGCAAGGTGTACCCAATCAGGACTTCCATTGTACTTTAGCACATGTGAGAACAAATGGATAAAACTGAAAACGATATGGATTTTTTTTCTTGAACTAAGAGTTCATTTTACTCACCAATTTCAATTTCATCTATTAAACGTAATACAATTTTTTGGCAGCACTTTGATGGGTAATTGCAGCATAATTAGCAGTTACTAAGGGGATTCTGATGAATGCAAGCGGGACACGGTCATGAAAAGATGCTTTCAGTAGTGGCTGTTTCTCCATCCACAACAATAATTAAGTCTAGTGTTTATTATTGTCACTGACAGACACAAAAGTCCTTACCCAACAGAAGAGATATTATTCCCCCAACAAATTTCTCAGGTCAGTCAAGAATGGGACTTCCCCTAGTGCTTATTTCTAAGGTGATGGATTTCTTTATCCATCATTATACATTTAGTCAGCTTCCTGAGTAATTTAAATAACTATACACTATCACAGTTTCGACTTTGCTTTAATGTTATGCTTTTAGTGACTACTTATAAAGCCATTGATGGTTTGTACCTACACAAGAATATAGATATTTGTTGCTGCTGTTTATGTTCTGATTCACCTTTTTTTTTAAAAAGTAATTTGCTCTTTTTCCTTCTAAGGTACATCTGTTGTGGCAAATGTGGCAGTTCCCTTTAACAATGTTTTTGATCGATGTCAGTAGTCATGCTGCCTGCTTTGCTACTGTTGTGTCTTTGTGCCAAATTTCACGATCTTGACAGCTACAACAGCACAATTGTAGCATGCAAATTTTCCTTCATTCTGCATAAACAGCATTTTGGGCAAAAGACTCTCACTCCTTCTAACTGTTTGACCTCGTTTCTGTGGATTAAATCAGGAAGTGAAAAGAAGGAGAAGAACATCTTAGACTAACGGGTCCTTCCTGCTTGTAAGCCATAAATCTTGCACTTATTACAGGCACAAGACGTCCAAGGTATCGTATGTGTAGGAATACAGAAGTACTCATCAGAAACATGGAACAGTTCCTCATTCTTGAGCTTTCAAATGGGATTCCCTGATGAAAGTAACCCTATCAACTCACTAAGGTTCTATGCACTTTTAAGTAAGCATTCTCTATTGGTGTACACCAAAAAAGGGTCCAGCCCTGGTATAGGTTTGTTGCCGAAGGTAAAAACAACATTAATATACCCAAATAGTACAAAAAATGCTCCTCAGTGTCCATTTCTCTAACTTAAAAGGTACATTTACCTACAGCTAGGGCACAACTGGCAGACTCTTGAGGGTACAGTCCCAGTGACAAGTAAAATTCTACCGCCCTCTGAAATATTACTTCACGGCAACTTTATTGCGACAATACTAAGTTTATGTATTAACAATATTAATGAATTATATGGTGGAAGGGTGACATCGTGGACGTGACGTACGAACTGCAACATGGTGGGTGCAGCCTTCAGTCTGCGTTGGGCAGCTAGTTTACCTGAAACCCTCAGAGGTTTTTTTTCTCCTTACTTGGGAGTTTTTGCTTCCTCTCCTCTGTTGTTATCTGGCTTTCTTTCTTTCATTCATTTCTTTGTATTTATTTCCCTGTTTTTGTATTATTCTGTCTTAATGATGCTGTGATGCATCACTACACATGCATGTAATGCGCCTTGGGGCAACTATGCTGTGAAAGTATTGTATTTATTTCCCTGTTTTTGTATTATTCTGTCTTAATGATGCTGTGATGCATCACTACACATGCATGTAATGCGCCTTGGGGCAACTATGCTGTGAAAGTAAAAAAAAGTGAAACTGAACTGAATTCGTTAATAAAGTCATGCATCCCTCAGCACCTGCAGCTGAGATCTTCATGGCATTTCAGTTCCCCAGGAGTCATCATTCATGACAGTTTCAGCATCTTTGAGACCAGTCGCCAGTACAACACACAGCCCACATGTATTGGAACTGAAATAATTTTGGCATATAGTGCACAATTACTAGTGCACGCATGTAGAATTGATGGTTCTTTTTAAAAGGCCTGGGCTTTTGAACAGAATTTGAATGCTTTCTTTTGTGTTTGTGTAGGCTTTCTCCAAGCCCGCGTATTCAAACTCATACAAAACATGAACGATTTGGTGGAATTCAGGGCTGTATTCGACATTTTATGCATGGGTCAGTGAGGGACTGTCCAGTGACAAAGAGGTGTCCCATATTACACAACATCCAGTCCATTCCTACAAAAGACCTCAATGTACTGGAATTATCGCATCTGCATAGCCCATGTGATATCAGTCATTTAGTTATATAATACATCCCTAGTAATCTTGAGTCTCAAAAATTTAACCGTTGAATAAGTTTCCTTAGTATTAATAGAAAAGTCCTCAGTATTTTCACTGCACCAAATAGGAACTGAAAACCACAGAGGACACAATCTTCCCTAAAAAGATCAGCACACCTGGCCTTGTCATTTAATGGTGGAAATCAGAGTTCATCCTATTCGAATTTATCACTAGTCTGAGCGATTGCTAACAAAGACTTCTAGTAAGACTGCATCTGCCAACGCTACTGGTTATCGAAACCAGATTGGAACGATTCTTTATAGATGATTGTTCGGTAAGACTTGTGCTGATTCTGCGTTTTCCACCAGAATAACTGGTGTCCCGTCCACTTATCCTGGGGGCACAAAGCTGGGGCACCTTGGACGGGATGCCAGCCTTAACAGCACAATCTGAAACTACTACAGGAACTGCACTGTGCTTGGGCTGGTGTTGAACATCCGTAATGACAATTTCCACACTCTTAGTATGCCACATAAATACACTCACCCATACAACCATCCATTAGACATTTTCTGAAATCGCTTCTCCTATTCAAGGTTCCGGGACCGGCGCCTATCCCGGAAGCATTCATACATCTACAGTACGGGCAATTTAGTAACTCCAATTCTCCCCAGCATGTTTTGATCTGTGGAGGAAACCCCACGGCGACACGATGACAGCATGCGAACTCCACGCATGCGGAGCAATGGAGAGCCATAATATAGGCCTAATATTTATACTTAGCGTCGAGTTGTAAAATAACGATAGGTTGAACTTCAGCCTCGAAAGAAACATTGTCGGGGAGCCTAATTTAAGATACTGAACATTCGTAAAATTATATTTCATTTTGCTAGTGATCAAAACACTGCAATCATTTTTCATTCCGGCTAAACTTTATGCATTACAAGTGTGACGTGTGAAACAAGAATGAGCAACAATGCTTGAATTTAATCTGATGGAATGTCAGAGTAGGTACAGTATATCTTATGCGTGCTATTTCATCATCGATGGAAAACTCTTGGTGACCGAATTTCCTCGTAAGGTGGAGCCGGTTCCGACTTTCGGTTTCAATTTTTCTTTTTTAAAACAACATGCGCGTAGGCGTCTGATTTGCGGAGGCTGCAGTGGCGTCAAAGGTATAAAACTGAATGATTGTTAGAAACAGTCTGGAGTAAAACATCTGCACTGTAAGCAAATACGCCAGCTTCGGTTAACGAATATGCAGTGGTAAGTTTATGTCCGCTTTATTCTGACTAGTGTTTAATTAAAACTGTATTTGGAAACGTACTATAGAAATTAGGCTACGTTGCTTGGCTATACAATTTCATTACTTAGTCCAATAAAACAGTTAAAAAGCTTAATCGACGGAGAAGCGTTTAAAGTTAAATAATTAAAGTGCTCAGGTCTTTCGCTAGACTGAATTTAGGCCTACTTCTTATTTATTACGCACCGACTCAGGTATGTGAAGTAGGTGCCGAGTACAAAATTCAACGATTAACTTTTAGTAATCTTGCATGCGGCGAAGGGGAAACCTGGCGTTTTTAAGATGATCAATTAATGCCAATATTAGAAGAACTTCAGATTTTCTTATCAATCGATAAGAATTTGCACAATACAATAGCAACGAGTTAATGTGCCTATTCAGAAACACTCGTATTTGTTCGATGCAAAATGCCTGCAATCTTGTCCATGACAAAGGTGACATTTTATACAACTGTCATGTGCGTTTCTCTAAAACAGCAGTAAACCGCAGTTTGGCCATTGGCTGATCGATCAGGTGCGAAGCGGACTGTACGAAGGGCTGAGATGGGTGGACAGCAACAAGATCAGAATCCCCTGGAAGCACAACTCCAGGAAAGACTGCGGCGACGAGGACAACAGGATATTCAAGGTAAGCACTAATTCACAGAAAGGTAATAGTGACAGTTCTTCTAATGTATAGCTGTAATCGACACTACAACTAGCAACCCTGTATTGTTTGTTTCGTAAATTAACCAACCGGAATAGAAACGTCCATTAATCTTGAGCATACTATTGCAATACTAAATGAGCATTTAGGTGTTTCCGAAAACAAAGAATGAGCGTTGGTGAGATTACTTTAATGTACGATGTCACATCAAGAAATGTGTAGAAGCAGTTAGGGTTGTGTATCGTGTGGGATTTGATTAGTCGATATTGGTCCACTGATGCTTCTGTTTGCTTGAGCACCAAAGGGCAAATATTTCTACAGCTCAGGTGTTTAAGTGACACCGAAATTTGCATTGCAGTACGGTCTGGTACATGCTGATCGTATGGAAACCAGTGCCATATTGGCAGTGGGATTTTGTACTTAATAGTGGTAGCGATGCATTTTCGGTAAACTGGTAATTGCAATAATCTCTCCCTTGCCAACCCTCTCCTTGTAGGCATGGGCCGAGGCCAGTGGAAAAATAAACGACAATCCTAGCGACAAAGCAAAATGGAAAACGAATTTTCGGTGCGCTCTGAACACTCTCAAGCAATTCAGAATGGTAGAGGACCACTCGAAGGAGTCTGACGACCCGCACAAGGTCTACGAGATCGTCGTGAATGGCTGTAAGAGATACCAAAAGGCAGAGTCACTTCAGGAAGCTCTCTCACTACTTGTCAAACCGTAAATGTGTTGTCGAGAATTAACTCCGGTGCACATAAAATGTCTGTCGTGACTGCTGTTTAGCATTCACTCTTGAGATGCTCTAGGGGGCGCCATTATTAGTGGAGTTACACACAAAATGTGCCATTTAATGTCAAAAACCAGTGTCCACAGTCCATCCCAGCACTGGACTTTGCTTGAATGGCAGTTAAATGAAAGTCAATTCAATATTATCCTTGTATTTGTAATAGTTTTCTCTTGTCACTTACCAGAATGCTTTTTCACTGAACTTTCCTCTTCCCAGATAATTATAAAGACCAGAACAGTCAGGATTTCTCCATGAATGTCGCATATCCTTTTATTCAGAACATTTATAGAGATCACTCCATATCTCAAGATAAAATGCAGGTAATGCTGCATTGTCTCATTTAATCATATTTTTTTACCATCTTTATCCGAATGGAGTTTTACTGGCAATAATCTTCTAACTGTACAATCTGATCTTGTGTATGTCCTGCATGCATTTCAGCTATACTGTATGTAACTGAAAGGGGAATGTTGGAGTTCTTCAGGTCAATTTAGGCCAAACCTTTATATCTATATTCTGTTCTTATCCAACAGGAGGCCTTGTCGAATGAAATGCTTACCCTGAATCTCAACAACCAACCAGGAGGTATTGGTAGTCTAAAACTCCCACCCTATTTATAAAAGGTGTAATTTAATCTGAAACTTGTTGACATTCTCAACCCTCAAAATAACAAACGGATCTTTGTTTCCCCCTTGAAATAGAACTAATGATTGAAGTCTTTAATTGATGTGATAAGGGGAGGGAGTTGGGAGGGAGCAAAAATGTGCACCGTCTGTGGGTCCCCAAGGACCAGGTTGGGAGACACTGGTGTAAGCAATGAGTGGGTGGCGACAGCGATGGTCTTGTTTCCCAACAGATGACTCCCAGTGGCATGTGCCCTGTCCCATCACCAGTGATGCCGAGCAGGGCGGCTACCCCAGCCAAGCCATGGCCATGGAAATCCAGCAGATTCCCCTGAGCCAGATGCCGGTGGTGGTACAAGAGCCCTACTGCCCAGGTATGGTGCTGCCAGGAGATATGCAGGACTTGGGAGCTGAGGGTGCTGTTTCATGATGTTTCATGACTCCAGACACACCTCTGCCCATCCCCCCCCCGCCCCCCGGTGCCTCTTGCAGTGAATCAGCCTGAAGTGTGTGACATACCACCCTCACCTCCTTATTACAACCTGGAGATCAGCATCTGGTACAGGAAGAAGCTCATGCAGAGCACCACAACCACGAGCCCCCGGGTGCAGCTCCACTTCCAACGTGAGGACCAGACGCTGGGGGCTCAGTCCATCTGCCTCCCCAGCGCCGAGCACATCCTGGACTGGAATCAAGCCGACTTCACTAACCACATCCTCAACAGCATCGAGCGAGGCCTCCTGCTGGAGGTGCGATCTACAGGCATCTATGGGCTGCGTCAAGATAGGTGCCGTGTGTTTGCCTGCACCGGAAACCCAGCAGAGATACCAAACCCCCAGCCCAACAAGCTGCCCCAGAGCAGTGAGGTGGAACTGCTCAGCTTTGAAAAGTTTATCAGGGGTAAGTTGATTAATCACTCAAGATACTGCATAGCACTGTGGAATTACACCTATAGGGCATCGAGTCCTACTCCTGGCTCTGTGATGAGTTTTTTTTTTTTCATTCTACTTGTGTTCATAAGGGTTTCTGCCCACAGTTCAAATTAGGGATGCATTGAACCAACTTTCAGTTCCAATTCCAGTACCGATACCTGTACCTGGCTTTTGAGTATTGGCCGATCCCAAGTACTGATCCATTACCAGTGTTTAATAAGTTGTATGTCTCACTGTGGGGAGGAGACTGAGATTATTCTGTTATGTTTAGGGAAACATCGAGCTTAAATACTTGACTTAAATACTGTTTCCCTAACTTTGTAAGACAATGTATCAAATACACCCGTACCACTGTGTGTGTGGACTCCAGGCCATAAGCAAACAAAACATACCTGGGGCAATGACAGATATACTATGAGCCAGGGAATCGCTAATTGTGCATCTCTCCGTATGCAAAACGATGGACTTTTGCTATATATTCCAACAGATTGCTGGTGTTTCTGCCCTTACATGCAAAAGATTTACTTGGGCATCGTCACCATCGACTCTAGTGACTAAGTGCTGCGTACGCACACACACACAGGCTGGCTGTGAGACAGATCTTCTGGATTATGAATAGCGAAAATGCAACCAGACAAGCACACTTTGCTGCGATAGCAGCCCCTTGTATATCACAAACTGCAGCGAGTGCACAAAACGGCACAAGTTAGTGACTCCCAAACCATCCATTTGCTTTTTTTTCCCCCCACATAACTTGCGTCGGGTGTAATTTTATGCACTTTGTTTATAGAGATTATTCACCCAGCACTGTTTCTACCTCTCAAAACTGTGTCTTTATAACGATTGCAAATCGTTGTGCCACTAGTTGTTTCAAGCGTAAAATACTTCCAGATCGCTACCCGCTTATCTGATGTTCTGCTCCTACTGCAAAGGGTAAGCACTTGTAATGTTGGCAAATATAAAATAAAATGGTTGTTGCGCAGGCATAAGTCACCGCGGTTACACCCAGTAGACTGAGTGGCAGCGTTAGCGTTTATCTGGAATGCCACACAAAACACAACTGAAATGCGAAAGAGCTGTTGTGCGGTCGATAGTACAAATCGATCTAACAAGAAATAGGAGCAGACTGCTGAAAACTAAAGTATCGGGCGTGGATCAGTCACATACAGTCGATACCCGATCCGTCTAATAGGTATGGATCAGTGCCAATATCAATCTGAATATTAGATCGTTGCATCTGTAGTTCAAATACATACAATTTAAATGGGCTTGTGTTTCTAAATTTCCTTATTTTTTAATGGCTCCTTTCAGTTTAAGTATCTCTGCAAAACATGCATTTTTTCTGTACTCTAGGATACTATTGAAATTGCAGTCCCCAAGGGCCGAGTCCTACTGAAGCCTCCAGCTAATCATAATCAGTAATTATTGTACTAACTACCTGGGAAAACTGAAAACAAGGCCTGGATATGGAATCGAGGTCCAGATTTGAAGAGCCCTGCTGTAGGATAATTTAGAGCTCACCTGGAATACATGCAGCTTGCACTGTATTCAGAGAGTACCAGGCTTAAAAGCCATTTCTTTTCGTAATTGACATCATATGAAACAAACCCTTTCTGCGGCATTGGTGCGGCTGGGTCCCTACTTCTCTGGCCAGATATTTTGCATTACCTTCCCAGCATGAAAGCCTGCCCTTTTTTTCAGACCTGAAAGAGTTCCAAGAGAATAAACGAGGGTCCCCAGAGTATACAATCTACTTGTGCTTCGGAGAGAAATTTCCAGACGGAAAGGCTGTGGATAAGAAGTTAATAACTGTCAAGGTGAAGTTCTTGTGGTTTTATGTCGGTCAGTAATGGAGCCCACAGATGTTTCCATTAGGAAGTAATCTTAACCGTTTAGAGAAGAAGCATGTGGTCAGTCTCTTTTGGGCATCACTCATGATGCTCAGGCTGACATTTAGAGGAGTTCCCTCTTGTTTTATGTTGCTCTAATACTTATTCCTCTCCATTAGGTGGTACCTCTGGCTTGCCGGGAGCTCCATGAGAAAGCACATATGGATGGAGCCTCCTCCTTGCAAGGCGATGCCGTCAGCTTACAGATCTCACACAACAGCCTCTTTGATCTCATAAACGCCACCTTCGGCCCTCCAATCGCCTTTAACTGAAAGGCCATCCCACCCCCCAAACGCCTCGTCTGCTCTCGGATGCCATCTGGGCTCTTTTGTTTCTCTGCCCAGTTAGTCTATCCAGCGTTTCCCAGTCCGCTCCCCGGGGACCCAAAAACAGTTCACGATTTCGCAAAAATGTCTGTCAAGGGGCTGAGAGGGAGCAAAAATGTGGACTGTCTGTCAAGGGGCTGGGAGGGAGCAAAAATGTGGACCATCACCAAGGACCGGGTTGGGAAACATTGGTCTATAGACCCAGTAGTCCATGTGAAATTCTTCCTGTTATCTTTCAGACCTTGGAAAATTACATGCTGCACTTATATGGTTTCATGCTGAAAACATTCCTTTCAGAAGCACACAGTGGAAATGTTTACAGCAATAGTAGCTGGTATTCATTTGCAGCAGTTTTTGGGCAAAGAATTAACAACTACTCTGAATGTAAAATATCAGCACTTAACACTTGAATTGTGTGTCTAATCTTTATGTAAATGGGTGTCACATATTTGTATTTGACATAACTTCTTAAGTGTAACAGCTAATTTCTATGTTTTTAAAGACTGCTCTATCTGTTCTGTCCTCCTACTGAATGGCTTAAGATTTCCTTTACAAACTACATTCCTTGTGTGTCAATTTACCTGCAGTGAAAATAATAAAAGCCCAAAACTTGATTCTGCTTAAGAATCCTTTTATTTTCTTTCTGGTAATACAAGATAAATTTAGGTAGTACAAGTTAAGAGATTTGTTTGTCAATGGTTTTACTTTCAAGTATCATGTAAAAAATTAAAACAAAACACAAAGCTCAAAACATAAATGAGTGATAAACCCCACCCTGAATATGCACATATGACAAAGAAGTTTTACAGCTAGAAAGGGCCTTTTCAGCGAACTTGTCATTTTGCTGCTATCATTTTTTTCATTTTGCACTCCAACCATTAACTGGAATTTGTCTGTAAAATAAACAAAGAAATCACTTTTACTAGGAATATTTTTTTTTGTAATCTTTTCCTTTTTGCTAATTTTCAGCCAGCACATGCGATTCAGTCTAACAATTACCTTTTTATCAACAATGAGGGTCATGGGTCCCATTCAGATGTTACCACATAGGATTTTGATTTTCATGGTTAGGGGTGGGAAAAATTGGATCTATATTAAAACAAAAACCATAGCATGAATTAAATACATTGGCATTAAATACTTGGTACATATAAACTATATCCATATAATACCCGAATCATGTATAAGCTATGCACCTTTTGGGAAGAGCAAGTGTGTCTTGCATGTATGTCCTTGCAGGCATGTCATTTTTTCTTCCTGAACCCTGTGGACCAGAGAACCAACAATGGTGAGGTTAGTAGTCTAAGTTAGATAATGTTCATAGCCAAATGTTTCAGCTCCATTATAAGTGATTATATTGCTAGTGTTTAGAAATGTAAATCCTGATTATAATTAAACATTTAACAATATAGGCCACACAGGAGTGAAAGTAGTTTTGATCTTTCCAGATAAACCAGTTGTAGAGAGAAGATAGAAGTGTTTAAATTGACTCTGGAATATTGACAGTGTTGTTTGAGTGGATTACTTTTCAAGTGGAGGGAGACTGTGCCAGTCTTTCCATCTGAAGTCTCCGGTGCATCCTGACTCTCTGCATGGACTGTATGTGTGCTGATACAAGCCAGGCCACTGGCTAGAGAGCTTGTTCAACTCGGACAACACAGCCAGGATCAGGTTCCACAGCTGTTTGAAAGCCAACACTAAAGAATAATTTATTATTATTATTATTATTATTTGATAAGTCCTAATATCCACAATACATTATGCATTGCCATATCAGTGTCATTAGTTAGTCAAATGTTTCTTCCTTTGGTTAAATTGTACTATGCTACATGTGCTAAGATCACTTACAATAATATATGTCCCATCCCACCATAGCCCATAAGCATGCAGATGTACTGCATGAAATGGAAGAGTACTTACAATTGTCTTCTGGCCTCTTGCATCGTATTTCAATGTACTGATCATCACTGTCGGTGCTTTTTTTCACCAAAACAAGTACGGCCTCGTAGCCAGCCAGTAAGCAGCTTTTTCCCACCCAGTGTGTGTTGAACATGGAGCACATTCTTACAATAAGCCTGGAAAAAAAGCATCAAACCAAGATTTAAGGCGCCACACAACTACGTCTCACAACCAAAAGAAGGTAGATGGTACCGTACCGGTTGAAGACACCATGAGGGATCTCCGGCATGAAGTAGACCAGAACCTTGATGTCCTCTGGATCATCCAGCCCCCACATCTTCATGACCATGTCATTGTTTTTCAGATAACCTGGGAACATGAAGGCAGCTTCGGGCTCAGTAAACGAGTGCCTCTTTGGTAATGATGAATCCCACTTCTTGTTTGGGTCAAACTCAGAGGCCTTAGGGTTCAGGATACATGCGAAATTAGTTGGCAGGCAGATCTCAAAATATTTGAGAAGGCTGAGGATTTTCCCTTCCTTATTCCTGGTGCCCGTCATCTCTGTCACAAAACACTCATCTTTGGCCATGTCCGCCTGCATTAAAGTCCATCTGACCAGCACGCGAACAGCATCGTAGGACAGAGTTGCTTGACTTTTTAGCTGGTCGATCCATTTGTTCCTCTGATGGATGAGACAGCCTTCCTTCTTCAGGATTAACTTTGGAACCTCTGTCAGCTGCTCCACCAAGTCGTGTCTCACTAGAGTCTTTCAATAGCAGAGAGGATTACTTACATATGATTGCATACACTGATGAGCCAAAACATTTCATGATTTACAGTTTCCTCCCCATTGGACCTCTCAATAGGTACCATTAGTACCCTATAAGCCTTGCATTTCAGAGATGTTCTAGCCTAATCTAATCTGACTTTAATAATCCGGCTCTTGTCAATGTCACATAGATCATCATCCCTGCCCATTTCTTCTACATTCAACACGTTGCTTATGAGTTCCAAATGTTACCCTACAGTTTCATACATTCCAGACCTCGACACACATCATATATAATATGTCATTATTATAAGCTAAGAACATGATGGGCCAACCACTCATCCAGACAATAATATATTTTACTCAAGTTGCAGAAACATAGCAACAGTGTCTGCAAAACACTAGTAAAAGACTAATTATGAGTTTCCCTTTCAGTGTCAGCAGCTACCTTAAAGAGTGTAATGAGAAAGGATGGCTTGACAAAGACTGTGTTTTTCAGATCCTCAATCTCTTCAAACCATAAAATGGTCCCAATTCGATGAAGGTAACGGAGTATAGAATGCAGGTCCTCCTTGCTCAGATTTCCAGAATTGAGGGCATTGTTTGCTACAAGATTGTGAAGATCCACAATTCCTGTATATGACAAAATAATTGGTGTAAGAGGTTTACTGTCTCAACTTGCCTTGATATATGTGACATGAATTTGATGAATACTTAGAATAAATATGTGGTTCTTTTTATAGTCATATTAATTTTCCCTTATTACAAAAATCATGCTGTACATATATGTGAATTGCAAGTGAGTATGAAATGTAAATAGCAAAAATCTAATGATTTATTTATGCACAAAAATGTGTTCACCGTGCTTGGGAAAATCCGGCTTCTTAATCAGGCGCTGTATGGAAGATTCAACCTCTTTATAAGAGTGTGGCAATGTCCTGATGATGTTTGGAAACAATTGTTTATTCTGAACATGCTGCAGAATGTGTTTTTGAATCTTCTCAATATCCGCGCACTTTGTGCAATCAATGGTAATGAGGCTAGAAACCTTGAACAGGGAATGGATTCAAAATTAGCAAATACATTACAAGAAAATTTGATCATTTTCAATTTTGAGACCCTGATTACTATAAGCAATTGGATGATGAATGATTGGATGGATGTTTAAAGAAAATAACGCATCATGTGCCCAAGTTCTCACTCCTCAATCTGCTCACAGTGGTCAAGAAAAGTTCTGTCAATAATCACTTTTGAATGTAGATGACATAATACCTTCAGGGTGTAACCTTTAAGCTGATGCAGTTGTGTCAGGTGCTCAGAGAATTCGTCTTGTTGGCTTTTGTCTATAATATGGCTAATCTGTTGATCCAGGTTGGACATCCTCTCCTCAAGCAGATCATTTATCTTCTTTTCTATGTCCTCCTTCTTCTTCCTTCCTTCCTCTGCATCTTTGCACTGGTCAGCATGGGTCCCCACGAGGAGAAGGACAGAGTCTGGGACCCTCATCAGAACATTGTTGATCCAGAAGCTGACTTGCTTTTCAAAAGACTGTGCATCCTCAACGATGTAGCTTAGACCAGACATTAGAAAACAAAATGAAGATATTCTTTGTTTATTTTTATATAGCAAATAATGTAGTGGGCCTATATGGCCTATATAAATACAGTGGCCCCTTCACATTTGTGGATTAGATATTCACGGTTTTGGTCAATCGCAACCTGGAAATACACAATTAAACAGGAAGGGAATATTTTCAGAGCTTGCTGAAAGATTGTAAAAACAGACAATGCACAGGCCTGAGCCAAAGGGAATACTGAAAATGATTTGGATCACATGAAATTCTATAATATATAAATAATAGTGATAATATATTTTAGTGTAAGTGCACACTATGTCTTTAATATTAAAAGTACTGACGCTTGGGTACTGCTCACATCTTTGTCTCGGCCACTGGCCTCACTCATGTGTTAGCTGTCTTTGTGACCCTGGAATCTCCTGTTTGTCGTATATACAGGGATACCTCTCAGTGCCAGTAATTAATAATTGAGTTTTTAATAAAGGGCCTAAAATGTAGTGCTCCCAGTGTGTGCAATAGTAAATTTGATGGTTTATATGTTTAAAATCCATGGAATCCATCCATTTGAATGCTGCCAGATTAAAAGAGTACTCTATGAGCATTTTGAAAAATTGTAGATAATATATGTGTTTCATATATTGCGTAATATATGCTTAGCGAGTAAAGATACTAATACTTTTATTTATATTTACTTTAGATTATTTATTATTGTCTTTGTTTTCCCTCATCTTCTTTATTAGTATATTATATTTTTAAGTATATTTTATTTTCACTCTATTTCTGTTTAAAATTTGCTTAAAATTCGAAGTGGCATTGCACGGTGTGATTCATTTAAAATCAATAGAAATATTTGGAAAATAAATAGAATGCATCCATTTGTCATCCATCCACACATGAGGGATGCAGCCCATTGGGAAAGAGTGTGCTTTGTGTGTTTCAGGTCTTGGGTTCAGTCCTGAGCATCTGCACTCCAATATCTCAACAAACTGCAGGTGGCGTATGACTAGAATTGAAAGGTTGTCAACTCAAATGCTAATTAAATATGCTAATTACCCCACAATCTACATTATTGCTCCTTCCCAGCTCCCTGCCAGACAGTTCACATTTTTGCTCCCTGGGAGAGAGCAAAAATGTGGATTATCTGCAGGCTCCCTGAGGACCGATTTGAGAAACACTGGAGTAATGATATCTGTGTAAGCAGAGGACATTAGGGAGTTGTAACATGCAGAACGTGAACCAAAAACATGAATTGTCTAGGGGTCCCCGAAGACCAGGTTGGCAAACACTGATATATTGTATGACCTGCATATAAAATATGAACAATTTAGCTCAGAAGAAGAAGTCATTTGCCAGTGGGCATTTGGAGTAGATGCTTGGAGAACATAGTAGCAATGCAAATACCTTGAAAGATCAATAGCCAGAATGACGAGAGCATGAGGTGTGATGAAGATGTGGTGAGTTAGATAATACTCCTTATGTCCAGCAAAGTCCCAGAAGAGAAACTGGACACCATCCTTTTCCACTTGGCTGATGTCAATACCAACTGTGCGATCACTGGCTTCCACTGTCACTGCTCTTCCTTCTCCCAGACTGCGGCATAAGGTGGATTTCCCAGCCATGCTGGAACCCAGGAACAAAGTCTTGACCCTGGCCACAGTGTCCCCATTTAGGTCAGATCCCAGTTGGCGGAAATAGCTCTGAATGTCCTTTATCCCTCCAGCGCACACTTCTTCAGGGGGTGTCTGGAGCTGGTTACCAGTGACTCTGAGAAC
This sequence comes from Stomatorhinus ivindoensis, assembly GCA_019775895.2. NCBI lineage: Eukaryota > Metazoa > Chordata > Actinopteri > Osteoglossiformes > Mormyridae > Stomatorhinus > Stomatorhinus ivindoensis. The sequence continues at coordinate 159,253 of JABFEB020000032.1, read as the reverse complement.
TTTGAGGTTAGTTCTTAAGAAGAGCTCAGCCGACAGTTCAGTCAGGCGGTTGTTCTCCACATGCAGCTCATTCAGTATTGGAAGCCCTTCAACCGCCCACAGATTCTTCAAGTAATTGTTGGACAGGTTTACATACTTCAGGCTCTTACAGTCCATCAAATCAGCAGGGAGTTCTTCTAGGTGGTTACTGCTCAGATTGAGATACTGCAGATTTACAAGGAAGGAGAAGACCTTCGTGGGTATCTTCTGGATCTTGTTCTGATTCAGATAGAGCCGCTGCAACTTTTTCAGCTCCCTAATGGCAGCAGGAAACTCAGAAATATTGTTCCAAGACAAAATCAGCTCCTTTAGGTTGACCAGCTGTGAAATATGACCTATATGCTGTAGTTCATTGATTTGAAGGTTCAAGCTCTCAATATACTCTGCTTGACCAAAGATGTCCTGAGGTAGAGTATTGAGCCTTCGTTTGGAGAAATCCAACCCCCGTCGGTCCTGAACATCTAGCAGGTCGGAAAACAATATTATTAAATGAATATGTCCATAGCAAAACTAAAACCGTTCATATTAAAGTGAATTTAAGCAGGGAAAATGTCTTTGTCATTAAGCTCAAAAGAAAGATGAAGCAACTTGAGAATTAACTGTGATTCTTTTTATAATATCTCTCAGTATTATTTTTGATAGAGGCAATTTCTCACCAAGGTTTTAAGACCAGAAAGATCTACTTAAAAAAATAACAACATCTGATCATTCAGCCACACACTAATTATATTAACCTGGCTTGTGATTGGTGCTGTGCGTGTGCTGCATATAAGGGTTTGGATACCTTGGTGTGTGGCTCAGCGGTTAGCACTGTTGCCTCATACCTACAGAGTTTCCTGTAGTCCAAAGATATTCCACTAGGCTAATCGCTCTCTGAATTGTCCATTGTGTTTATGTGCCCGGTAATGGACTGACATCCTACATAGGGGGTACCCTAAGAGCCCTTTGGACTTCAAACTTCAGTTAGGGTTATCCATTCTTCCATCCATCCATCCCTTCATCCATCCATCTTTCACTTATCTAGGGTTGGGCCATGGGGGCAGCAGTCTAAACAGGGATGCCCAGACTTACCTCCGTGTCCTCCAACATAGAGAGATAATCTCATCAGCATGTCCTGGATCTGTCCTGGGGTCTCCTCCTGGGTGGAGGTGCCCAGAACACATCCCCAGGGAGGTAGGTCTACTATTACAAAATGACAAGTGGTCTAGAGGAGCCAGCTGGACGCTGTCAAATCTTTATATTTGCAAAGAGTTGCAATGTCTTTTATGAAAATGACAATGTTTTGGGTTTAAGTTTTATGTGGAGTTTGTAATGTGCTGAATACATTTTACAGGCGGGTCGGCTGAATAAACCTTGATAATCATAGCTCTTAGTTCAGTAATGCATATTTATTAGTGGTTAATAAATTAATTTGGGAATTATGTGTTCTGTGATTAATTTTTCAGTTTTTTTAGATGGCAAGTTCATTACTGCTCGAGTCAGTTTATTTAAAGTCTGCCCTGTTTTAATTAGTGTAATTATTTTGAGCAAGCTGCGTTCCCAAACGAAGATACCTAAGAGGCCACTTTATGTGGGTGCAAAGTACTGAGAAATACGTCATTTTGAGATGTCGTCATTGTGCGACATTAGAATGTACATTCATAAACCTTGATGGCATAGCCTACTACACATCTAGGCTATGTGTAATAGCCCAAACAATAAAAGTACAGTATAGTTAATACATAAACCAGTTGTCACGCCCTCGGGGGCTGGACCAAGCAGGTGCGGCGAGACGGCACCTAACCAGCCCACCCATATAAACCCCACAGCAAGACCAGCACACCGCCAAATATTGCGCTCATGATTGCAGCCATTACCAAGCGTGACTCTGTCAATCGTCTTCCCGATTGCCCGTGCCCTGTCTGTCTGCCTTACGCGCGGTTCCTAACTCTCTCCCTTTCCTCCCCAGCCCAGATCCCGACCTTGACCTGTCCTCTCAGCCTGCCCTCTCAGCCTTCCCCTCCCCTGTGTGGTCGTGTCCTGTGCCTCATCGTCGGATTGACCCACCTGGATTTGACCCTTGGACCACCCCACGACCTGGATATTCGCCTGCCCCTTTTGTCACCGTCGCCTCGATCGCCCCTCCCGGGGGTTGGAACCCAGCCACCTACACCTTCTGGTGTCCTAGCTTCCCCTGCTTTCAGTCCTGTCCATTAAAGCCTTCCCTGTTACCCGCATATCTGGATCCCGGTGTGTTTGTGGACCCCTGCGAGACAGCCGCGACACCAGTAACATACTTGTTTATTATTATTATTAAGTATTATGTACCGCACATAATTGTATGTGCTATATTTTTACACAACTGGCAGTGCAATAGGTTTGTTTACATAAGCATCACCACAAACAGGTGAGCAGTGCATTACAATGTCACTAGGCGATAGGAATTACTCAGCTCAGTTATAAGCTTATGGGACCTCAGTCTGTCGTTGACCGAAATCTCGTCATGCTGCCCCTGACTGAAATTTTATCTGTATAGTATGGAAGCCTATGCTGCTAACCCAATTCAACATACTTCACATTCAGTACCGTTACTCCCCAGTCCAGTCACTGATGTCATTGTTCTCATTGTCGGCGCCCTACCTTCTGCTAAGCTTCCTTTATTGACCCCTCATGGTACCGTTTGGTTTCTCTGTTCCTGTTTATAAATATAAGCAAAGTCCCCTTTGCTTTTCCTTACACCTGCTCTGGGCTTACTCCTTTCCAAAGCGTGGCAAGGTGTAAAGTATAATCACTAAGGTGATTTATTACTATTACTAGCTACGAACGCCATATTACTCAAAATGAAATAAGTATATCTATAAACAAACAGATATAGATATTTCAATAATTAAATATGCCCTTTTATTTTTTAATGAAAAAATGTCAATGATTAAATGTGTCCTAAATAATTCAATAAAAATATAATTTTATATGATTGCTTAAATTTTTCAAATTATATTTCACAAGCTCAATCCCACCCCTCTCAAAGTGATGGACAGAGCACACATTATGAAAATTGGCATTAAGAAATAAAAAGCTGGTTCAGAAAACATATAAAATAATATTTTTGCTATCTAAAAATAGGACACATCTAATTAGTTATTGAAATATTGATTTCATTTTGAGCAATATGGCATTGCATAGAATATAGGAACAAATTTAAAACTGGTATGATTTCATAATAATTCAATAAGCCAACGTGTGATTGTCTGGTTCTTCCACCCCAGCATGTATTTTAGTATTAATTATTGCATCGGATATACAGAAAAATCCTACCAATCTGCACAACATGCTATGAAGGGAAAAAAAAGTGTATATAATAAAACACGTCATTTCAAATCACCAGTTACTTGTTAACCACAACATATGCACAAAAAGAACAGCAAGCGTATAAGTGAGGCTATGCGTCTTGTACGCAACTTAAAAGAACATTCCCTTACCATTTGACCGTGCCATCTTGGGTTCCTGGCAACGAACTGCCCAACTGAAAATGATAGCTACTGGAAACCTGTTCAGCAATTATATAATATATGACTAGGGGGTGTTGAGTAATAAGAACAACAATAACAACAGTGTATACCGAAACTTCTGAGGAATCAGAAACCGAAAGTCAAATTTGATATGTGATAAATAGATCAAAATAAATGTTACAAATAAATTGAAAGTAAAGGACGCACTTTCTCAGCAACTTTATTTTATTAAAGACATCCCCTAAGAAACGTATTTACAAACAGTTTAGTGGAAACCTTCAGTTCCTTGACAGTACAGTGACGCCGAGCAGCCCAGGGACAGTTCAGGAAGAATTTTCTCTAACCTCCCCATTTCTTACAGCCACAACCTGCCTAAACAATTAACATGACTTGCATTTTAAACACTTTCAATCCGATAAATGAATACCCTAAATGAAAGGGATGAAACCTAAGTAAACTCCTCATGAAGACGCCTACCCACATTCCTTAAGAGAGATAAGAAGCTCACCGACATCAGTACACCCTCTGTCACAAAATCACCGTCAGTCAGCTCTACAGTACTCAGCACACATTTAGCTAACAGTGTGCATAAGGTGACGTGTGACCCGCAACATAAAACTGATATAATTCAGTCCCTTTAAATGACGAGAACCTCACATATAGCACACCTGCCCCCAAGCAGTCGACTCGCTGGAACGCAACCCACATGGTGCAGTCTGAGCTCGGCCTACATAAAGCCCCAGGGGGCGCTATGTTGTCATAGTGATGACCAGACTAATTTCTTTAATATCTTGGGTAAGTATCAACAACAGAGCCCCAGATCATATGAAATACTGTACAATATTCACTTAATAAAAGTGCAATGTTGACAAATAAAATTTCCCCCAGGAATTTAAAAATTGGAATAAAAGGAAAAGAAAGCTCCGGTTTTTCATGACTAAGGGGTAGCCATGGATACAGACAATGTCAGAGGTGGGGACCGATCGGCTTGTTGGACTTGTATGGCAACATTTGATTCGCCGCCTCTTGCGGGTTGATCTCTGCATACCAGGATGAGTCGATCTCTTTGTAAAGCTTTTTACCAAAAGAGATGTAATTTTATTTGTGGGAAACAGCCAGACGTTGCCTTCAATCCTGCTCCACGTTACTTTCTGTTCAGTGAAACCCAGACCAGCGAGCCTTACCACAACCCCTTCCCCAAGGCAGGCAGCGTAAACACAGCAAATACAGCAGATCTCCGCTGCTGCCCTCATTCCTGCAGGAATAAGCAGAGTGCCGACTCAGGATTTCTAAGCCCTTTAGTTTATACCATCACTACAAAGTAAAGAAAAGATAAAATGAAAAAGGAAAAAAAGACAGTGGGGTGGAGACTGGGTCTTCCCAGGCAGAGAGGGGCGGAGACTGGGTCTTCCCAGGCAGAGAGGGGCGGAGACCGGGTCTTCCCAGGCAGAGAGGGGCGGAGACCGGGTCTTCCCAGACAGAGAGGGGCGGAGACCGGGTCTTCCCAGACAGAGAGGGGCGGAGACCGGGTCTTCCCAGACAGAGAGGGGCGGAG
>JABFEB020000032.1:127606-154071 GCA_019775895.2 Stomatorhinus ivindoensis | reverse complement strand
ACCGGGTCTTTCCAGACAGAGAGGGGCGGAGACCGGGTCTTTCCAGGCAGAGAGGGGCGGAGACTGGGTCTTCCCAGGCAGAGTGAGGTGGAGTTTCAGTCCTCCAGGGCAGAGAGAGCGGGGTTTCAGTCCTCCCCAGTAGACAGAGACCAGCTCCCTCACGAGTTGCCAGTAGCCTTGCCGGTCACGCTCTCCAGGGCTTTCCCCTCTTCCCCATTCTTCTTGTGCTTCCTTGCGTGCTTGTATTTGTCCACGTAGGCCTTCACAAGGTTGGCCACCTTGACTGGGTTAATCTCGCCACTCTTGCTGTGGCACACCTGTAAGCCAAAGACAGACTTAACAGAATCGTTTAAACGGGCCATCACAAATGCACAAACATGGACATGTACAGCCCCCCCGTCACTGACAGGAACACACGCATGCTCATCAGTTTAGCAGGTTCCCTGCGACAGCAGTTAGAAACCTAACTGGGCGAATCAACTGTACATCCATTACTAACGCGAGTCTGTTCTCCTCTTTTTAACTAAAGCCTAAAAGAGCCCGGACACAGCGCCAGGTCACAAAGGCTCCTCAGAGCGGGTGTGGGCACCTTCTGAACAGCCTTCCGGAGGATCTCCTTGTATTCCTCCTTGGTGATGTCTCTCTTCTGGTAGAAAGGCTTTATGGCCAATTTCACTTCCTCCACGGCCCGTTCTTGCATATGAAGCTTCTTCATGTACTATAAGGGCAAGAGCGTCGAACATGCAGTGGATAAGCCCTAGGTTTGACACTGGTTAGACATGGTCTTTAGTGAAGAAGCCCATCCACTTTGGGGACCCACCTTGTCTTTTCTGGATGCATCCTGGGCGCCACCTTCTTTCCTGGACGCCGACTCTCCCTGGCTGGGCTGACACTGGTCTGGCTGGGCCTCCAAGCCACAGGGGGCACTGAGTGACACTGAACTGATGGCCACTTTTTTAGGGAAGTGGGGAGTCAATTCCCCAACCGGGGCAGCAGGTTCAGCAGACTGACTGGAGTCCTGGGTGGGGGTCAAGCATTCAAATAAAGAACAACATTAAAAAGACACTGATCAAAAGTATGCAGACCAATGGCCGGCAAAACCCAAATCCTAAACAATTCAGTGGCTCTACACCTGCTTCGAACCTTACACAAGAGGCAATTTAAATGGAGCTAAACAGAAAGGAAAAATCCCTTTAGAATAATATGCTCAGTTTATAGTCAGCTACTAACAGACATCCCTGATTGTCAGGCAGCATCAAGGTAGGGATATCTAGCAGGGGCCTGTATGCGGCAAGGGCAGGAAACCACAGATTACGAGGCATGGAAATCGAAGGGGAATTACAGACGTCAAGCAAAACCAGTAGAAAGCAAATAAGCCTCACTGTCACACTGATGCATTCCTCAAATTGGCCAATAGGTCCACCACAGATGACAAGGTACCTGGATTTCAGCATCCACCTTTCAGGTACTGATGAATGACCTCATAGTCCACCACAAGACTACAAGCACATGGAGCTAAACCTTCCCAACTCACATCCCCCCACTGCAGAACAAAACTCAGCAGACGTCAAATAAATTCCTCACATTTACGGTTCTATTTACTGGCATAGGAACCCATTTCCTATACGTCGGCATCCTGCAAAACCTGAATTTCTGCATACTACACCACAGAGAACACAGTTCCATTATGATACATCTAAAGTTAATGTCCTATTTTTAGTCAACTCGTCCTCATCAGTCCAGCACACGTTTGAATTCCTCACTCAAAACCAGATGACCGAAAAAGTTCAGGAAATGTGTTAGAGGAATAACCTAATCAATCAAAATATAAAACAAAGCCTCGCTCCGCTCAGCATGCAGCTAGAGACTATACCCAGGGATACCGGTTCCCCTGAAAAAGGTCCCTTTTCACAAAGCGTCGTGGAGAATGCCCCACAAGGGGCACTGAGCCAACTCAGGCTTGACTTTCATTTACGAAGAAAATACCCCGATATCACTTTCAGTTTCAGTCACATGGTTCCTGCTGGCCCGAGATGCCCCCACCTGCTCATGCCTTCTGTGGGTGTACTAAAAGCAACATCTGCAATTTAACAGGAATCTTCAGCATAAATAAATAAATAAATAAATAGCTGCTACCACCTTCTGCTTTGGTGATGTAATTACAGTTAAAAAGCAATCAGGGAAAAGAGGCAATGGTTGAGCATAGGGGTACCCAACAATTATTATCCAAAGTCCACCAGCAACACAAAGCAAAGGTCCAATGGATCAAAAAAACAAAAAAAAACAAACTGATATTCGGGGATCTCCCAGCGGTGAAATTTTCCACTAGACAAACCAGACAGAAGTAAGCAGGTCAATGTGTGCCAGTTTGAAGCAGCTCCTGGGAGGTCATGTGTCATGTGACTACACCATACCTGGGTCACAGCTTGGTTGGATCCGGGGAAATTCCTGGATGCTTCCCGGCTGCTTTGCAGGAGTCTAAACTGAGAAAGTTCTACAAAGGAAGAAAAGAAAAAAAAACGGGTCTGATGTCAGAAAATTCCATTGTGCAGATTCTCCCATAGAAATTCCTGTCATGCTCAAATTGTTTCAGGAAACCAAGAATGAACTGGCAAGTAAAAGCAGCCAAACTGAGTGATGTGATGCCACCCAAAAGATTTAAACAATTACTACTTGTCTTTAAGTTTCTCCCAGCTTGATAAAGTGGCATTTCCTCATATCATGACTGGCATCCTCACGCCTTTTATCCAGCTTAGAGTAAACAGCAATGCTGACAACTCTGGGCAGGATTTAAATCCCAAGTATAAACTACCTTTTACATAAACCAACAGTGTTCCCCTGCTGTTTATTCCGACTTACACTTTTTTTTTTTTTTCCCAGATATACTTTGGCAATTCCCAGAACACTTTAAAATGGACAGGATATGCAAATCTCCCATAATTGGCATCTCTGTGCCTTCGTTTTACCCAAACTACCCCCACCTTCATTTCTCCAACTGTTTCAAAGCTCCAATAATTTCACAAATACAAACACTAGAATAGCTGGTAGCATGTTCCTGAATTAGGACAGGCGCTTGGTCACCCGAAACTGGAATGCAGCTGTTTAAATATTGACATTTCTTCAATGAGTGTTTAATGGGAGTTTCATATCTTTCGCCAACATTGGCGGGAACACAATCCTTACTCACTTCCAGATTTCTCAGTGACGGGCTTATCAGCCTCCTTGAGGTTCCATGTCACCCTCTTCACTGATGGTTTGGACCTGGTGCCAACCACCATAGAAGCGGGGTCTGTCATGACTTTGACAGTGGGCGTCAGGGCCTCCTCCGTGCCCTGACAGACAGACGCCAGTCCTTCCTTTTTCACTGCAGTACACACCCCCCATTTAAATAAGGACTCATCTTCCTGCTTGACTGGTGGAAGCTGTCCCAGGCTGACCATAAATGTCCCTTCTGTCTTGGTCGCTGACAGGTCCTCCTGCTGAACTAAAGACTGTCTTCCTGATTCAATCTCAGGCAATTCTTGTTTGGCCACAGGCGTGCCATAAAACATGGTGCTCATCTCGTGACCCCCAGCCTCTGGGTCTGCTGCTCCCTCACGCTTCATAGAAGTCAGACTGTTCAGGATACGACCTACATTGGCAATGTCATCTGCTGACAATGCCTCGAGTTTGACTGAACCCAGTGTGTGCTGCAGCTCTAGGCCTGTTTTAGAGACATTTTCAGCTAAAGTGCTACCTGCTGCCCCCATGTGACAGCCCCCTGTCACTGCAGACTGGCTAGGGCCAGAGAGGAGAACTTGAGTTGCGTCGTGGCATGACAAATGTGCAAACTCCTCTGCCCAGACAGATTCAGTTTTGATCTGCTTTTGCAGATCCACACCTGCCATGGACGCCATCATGGCAGCATCTTGACTCAACTCGCAGGCCACCCCATAATGAGAGGGAGATGACTCCTGTTTGATCTCTACAGGCTTCTCCACTTTTGCTTCTTTTGGTTGGTTTGCACCCTCAGTCAAGCAGGGGGAGGCAGGTTTCTCTGAGCTTTTAGGACATCTTGAGTCTTCAACCATTTCTAGAGAAATGGGTGATTCCTCTTTGATTTCATGTGGGTCTTTCACTCTACCAAACAGGTCAGGAGAGAGACCAACTCTTTTGATCTCTTTGTGCTCTTGTGGTTCTGCTAGCATGTTAAAAGAAGCAGTCTTTTCCTCTTTGACCATACTGGGATGACCACCATCTTCATCTGCCACTTCTTCCTTCATAATGTCTGTAGATGCTTTAATTTCCCTGCTCAAAGAGGCAGATGATTCCACCTTGATCTCCTTGGCTTCCTTCTCCTCAGGCACTGCTTCTGAAAGTACCAGAGTTCCCTGAGAGCTCTTCTGTGTTGACTGAGAGCTGTTTGATGGACAGACATCAGCCTTCTTCTCTCTGGACCATGACCTGGATCTTGGACACTTGCCGTCCTTTGACCGTGACCCGACCCCTTCTTTTGACTTGGTGGTAGGATGAGCCATCATCCGGTCTTTCCTTCGCTCTCTGGACCTAGACCGTGACCTGGACCTTGACTGTGACCGGGAATGACCTCGCCGCTTCCCCTTCGATCCTTTCTGCCTGTCGTCTTTTTGCTCATGGCTGTCTCGTCTGTGATTCCTTCTCCTGGATCGGTCCCCACTACCAGAGCGAGACCGCCTCCGGTCTCTTGACTGTGACTGCCTCCATTTTCTCCTAGACCTCTCCTCATCCTCCGACATGCTGTCAGAAGAGAACGTGCCCCCCCTCCTGCCCCGTGAATGCGAGGACTGTGGTCTTCTCTCCCCGCTGCTCCTCCTAGTAGCTTTCCTCCAGCTGGTGTCAGGGCTGCTTGAGGCAGAGCTGTTGTCCCTAGCCGTTCTCCTCTGCTTCAAGTCACGATTTTGTTTTGCACTCACTCTCATTGGTGACCTGGACCTTGTCCGAGAACGCCGGCCATCTGGCCCAGATGGTTCTGGTTTAACATTTATCTCGCTGTGGACACTGGAAGCTGAGCTTGAGTGTGTGGATGTCTGAGGCAACTTCATCGCAGCCTGGCCTGACACTCCCTCGTTGCAGACCCGACACTCCGGATTGTCACCCGTGTCCCTCTCCTTCCATTGAGATAAACTCAGAGGACCAGTGTTCACCTCCTCAGGCTTACAAACTTCTGGCAAACTGTCCCTCTGGGTGCAATCCAGATTCTCCTCACCCTCCTCCCCAACTCCCAGGCACTCATCCGCCCCTGCCATGCCAGGCTCAGTTTTAACCTCGGAGTCTGAGCTGGAACACGGCGGCAGCAAGCCATCCGATCTCCCCGCTGGGGAGGCCTCATTCTCAGACGCATTGTCAGGGGAGTCCGAGTCGGAGCCCGTGGGCTCAAAGGGGTCATAAATCTCATTCTTGCCCTGCTTTTCATTCCCCTTTTCCCGTGATGACAGCAGCGTCCTCTTGCTCTCGCAGAGCTTCTTCCATGGCTCACTGGCCGCCTGCCCGCTCGGGGAGCCCTGTGCCGCGGTGAGGCCCAGTCGCCTGGCGTGCCACGGATTTCCACTGCTGCTGATGCGGAAACTCACAGTAGAAGGGCCGGGGTTGCTGGGCAGCGAACCAGAGACTGCTGACGCGGCTCCTGGTCCACTAGGCCTCTGCCTAGTACTGCCACTACTGCTACCCTTATCCTGCTCGCTCCCGGAAGTGCCCTGGCCGGTGGTCTGCTGCCGGACCCTGTGGCTGGTCAGGATGTTAGTGCCGGAGTCTGGGATTCCCACTAGGCCAGCACCGCTGCTGTTTGCACCTGTGGTTCCACTAGGGGTCTCCCTTTTGATCTTTGGTATCCGTGGCAGGCCAGAAATATCCATCCACACTGGTTTGGGTGGGGGCTTAGTGACCAGCGGTGATGCAGAGTCCTTAGTCATAGTGGGAGAAACGCAGATTACGTCCTGGCTTCTGGGGCTGGGTTCGGAACATCTTCGGTGGTCTGCGTGACCTCCTAGGGGAACACGAGACCCCCCGGGAAGCGCAGGATGCCTCTGGGGAGTGAAACTCGACGGCTGGGGGGACGCCGGTGTTGAGAAGCTCGGGAAGCTGAATGGTGGTGATGGTCTGGCAGGAAAACCAGGGGAGAGCCCACCCTCCCCACTTGAGTTAAAGGCACTTGATCCCGAGCTTGCCGATGCCCCGATGCGGATCTCGGCTCCAGACTCGCACACAGCTCCACTGGGAATTCTTGTCTTTGGTGACGAAATCGTGACTGCGGGGAAAGAGAGAAAAAGATATTTGGTGAGGGTGTGATAGCGAGTGCGACACCGGAGCGCCACGGGGAAGCCTACCTGGCTTGATGGCCTTCAGCGAGCCGTCCCGGTTGATGACGATTTCCGAACTGTCCATCATCAGGATGCTTTGACCGGTCAAGATGCTGCCCAACAGGTCAGGCACAGGGGCAGACTCCGCCACCACCTCCGTCTCGGGAATCCCAAGCCCTTGCCTGCAAAGGTCTCATACATACTTCACTTGCACTCACCATCACGTCAATATCCCCGACCGTGTCAGGTCAATGTGACAGAGCAGACTGAGGTAAAGGGACAGCAGGAGGCTCACCTGTGAAGGCCAGTGGGTACGGGCCGCGCCACAGGCTGGTGGGAGCGGAGAGCAGAGCGGGACAGCCCAGGCCTCTTGGCATCTGGTCGCTGAGATGGTCCCGGCTCGTCCCTTTGCAATGACACGCATGACATGATGCTGAGCATGGCCGGCACGCCAAGCAAGCCCTGCTCCGATGGCACACTGCTTACCCTTCATCAAAAGGGTCCAAGTCAAATGGGTCTCCATATACAGACAGGGAGGCGGCGCCGATGTCGGCGCGCATGCTGCCCAAGCTCTGCTCGGCGGGCCGGTACACATCCGGGATGGAGGAGCTGCGTCCCTGCCGGGTGATTCCTAGGCTCCTGGCCAGGCGAGAGCGGCTCGTCACCGCCTTTCTCACCACCTTGGGGACCGAGGACCAAAGCGGGCACTATAATACCATTCTTCCAGGAGCGAGGACAGTGGCAAGGGCCTGAGATGGGCACCCACCTGTTTCCTCCTAGATCTGGGCCTCCTGGCACGACGTTTCCGCTTCCTGCTGCTCTTCTCGGATGGCCCCTTCGCTTTCTTTTTTGCGGCTTGTCGTCGCTTCGCTGGCCAAACAAAAAACAAGCCCATGTGATGTCTCAGAGCTGCTCTGATTGGCCCACTACCCCAGTGACCAATTTCCCTTTGGCTGGCCTACCTGCCCTGCGTCTTCTTGTCCTCGCACGTGGTGTAAGGTCTCTCACATATTCAGCGGTGTTCAGCCCTGCTACCACCGCCTCGATGGCCGCGTCCAGCCATGTGGACCGGGCCAGGTATCCGGGTACCTGCTGTAGGCCCAACAAAACCCCCAATCCTATTAAAAATGTCCTCTCCAGCCCTTTGGACAAACTAAAAACATGCATTCAGAAGCCTCAGAAGATAAAACATGGGAGACAATGTTTACGAAATATGCAATCATGTTTAGAAATGTATCCTGACTGCTTATTAAATTAACAAAAAATAAGAGTGCTGTAATTAAAAATGGCTGTGTGGCCTGACTGCAGCACTCAAAAGTATACAACAAACAACACGCAATGTCTTTCCACTAAACACCGTTCCTGACACTTTAATTCTGCACTGCAGCATTCAGAGACTGGCCAGACATGGCTCTAATTAAAGCTCATTGCTGAGTATGTCAGACCAGTCCCGCAGTTAGTGCTCATTCAGGTTTATTGCTACTTAGCCAATCTCAATTGTGAATTGCGTTTGGTGCCTAGCTGCATCAATCAGGACCGAGCCCGCCTCAAACACACCTGGATGCCGCGTGCCTGCGAGATACGGTTCCTGTTGACGGTGGCGCGGACCCTCTCGCTCTGCCATGTACGGGCGATGGCACGCGTGGGGCGGGCACTGGAGGACCGGCTGCTGTCGACAACCAGGGCCATCACCGCACCCTCTGTCACCTCGTCCCCTGAGCCACCTGGAACACAAACACAGACCTTAAAACTCCTGTCCGACGTGACTCCCGCCATATCTCATAGGTACCCAGCCCTGTAGGGCAGTACCACATCCGCCATCTTGCTTTCAGCACTATCCATCTTATTCACCTGTGCTGGGGTTGCTGGCCACACATGCCGGGCAGAACCACTCCTCCACGGGGACCGCGCTGAGTGGGGGGGTGAGGCACTCCATGTGATACCTGAAAAGTATGCATAAAGACTGAGCTCCGTTAGTTTGTACCTCTTCAAGCGGCACACCGCATGCTGGCCCGTTGATCCAACTCACCCCATGTCACAGCCGTCGCACAGAAGCAGACGGTCCTCTCGGTCACTCTGCCCGCAAACCTCGCAGTTGGTCTGGTCCAGGTCCGGATTCAGCTCGGGCTCTTCCACAGCTGCCCTCGCAGGCTTTGGTATGGAGATCTGACCGTGGAGACTGGCACTTAACCCTACTGGTACAAAGAGCTCCAAAATCCTGCTTCCCTCCCATTTAATGACTTAAGCTCATTAACGTTACTGCCCCGCCCCCTTACACTGGGACCATCACTGATTCATTCTGAGCATTAGCAACCTTATTTCACACAAATCCCAAGAAGGTTCCAACCATCATGTCCCTAGGGTGCTGAAAGCCAGAATGGACAGAAGAGAAGAGCAGAGCTGCAAACACTTCTTACCGTCTTCTGAACATTCCCCCCGTAACACTTCCGCAGGTAGATGCTCTTGAAGATGATCCTATCCACTGGACAGGAGCTCGCATTCTAGTTGACAGACACAGCGCAGAAGCACAAATTACAACCTAAAGTCACGGATTTGTGTCTGTGAACAAGTTTAGCCATTCTGACGACAGAATGCAATGGGAAAAAAAAACAAGGGCATCCCAATAACAAAATACAATTCTAAAACTAAAGTGCAAGAACATTTTGTCTATCATCTGTAACTCAGTTCCGGTGGTTAGAGTTTATTCTCTTAAAAGCCGTAAAACTGGTGGCAAAGGGGATTTCTCACTACCGTGGCCATTGTTACTACACGTGTGAAGCACTTCTTCATAAACACCCCCTGTAATTTTCCTTTAAGAACAGGTTACTTGGGATCCTGAGAAAATGTTCAGGTGCAGGAAGAAGAGTTACCTTGGCCCACTCCAGGATGCAGTCTAGGCAGAAGTAATGCCCGCAGGTATCGGGCGTGGCCAACGGCTGCTGGTGGAAGGAGTTCAGACAGATGGGGCATTTCTCTGTGTCCTCATCTGAACTGAGGTCCGGCCCACCGGCTGCTCCACCAGCACCCTCAGGTGCCTTCCCAGAATTCTCCTCACCATCTTCAGAAAGAGGCACAAGTTAAATACCAAACAACAAGAGCAATACACCCAAGCGGTAGTGGTGGGTGGATCCAAGTATCGCTACGTAAGTAAGTAAGTATCGATAATATCGATAATAATGTTGGCATTGATATAGATCAATACCAGTTTAATATGAATGAAACTTTAGTTTCAATTTCTCTCCTGAATGCACTGCGGGTGTCTGTGGAAGCGCTCTTGCTTTCGATTGCTACTCCCGGCTGTGACAGCGTGTAGCAGGCTTTGCTCCTCCTCCTCCCTCGTGTGTTGATGTTGTACCGTCATGTGACGCAGCGGCGCCAGGCCCGCGCACACAATATGGAGCATAATAAATTATGACAGAGAAAGAAGAGTGCTGTGCAGCTTTATTTTCAAGCCAAAGATCAATCGATGGCAAGCTGTATTATGTGTAAAAAGGCTGTCAAATCACGGTAATATAACTCATTTATACAAGCATATGAGAAAACATTCAAAAGAAAATGCAGAACCACAGAAATGGAGAGAGGAGGTGATAAATATTTCATTGAGCGTGTTTACACTTTATTGTTTTTTTTTTTTTATTGTACTTTGTTTATTGCATTTCATTTTAATTTTTTTGTCAAAGCCGGTTCTCTAATTTTGTGCACTTTAAGAAAAATACATTTTGTGTTACTTGTGTTTTTTATTAATAAAGTATTTATTTACTTATAAATTTTGCCCAAATTTTGCCCTCGGTTTTAACGAATTAATAAAACGATCATAAAAATATTTAAAGGTAATGAAAATCAATTCAGCATTAGCAATTTGATGATGCACCCATGTTAATTATTAGTATCGATATCGGCGATACCCGCCCTGTATTTACTTGGTATCGGATCGATACCAAATCTTGTAGTATTTCACACCACTACCAAGCAGACCGCAAAGAGCAATATTATAGTTTATATGTAAACAGCCATTACGCCTGTTTAGATTGTAGAATGGCAATTTAACTTACTTATATTTATTTCCTGCATATCATTATTTGTATCTGTGCGCTTTGTCCGCCTTTACTGCTGTATGCAAAAGAATTTCTCCCTGTGATGAATTAAGTGCATCTTATTTAACATGAACTACAGCACTGCAAATACTCTGATGTTTATCGTCATTATTATGCAACTACAGCAGAACCTATCGAAGTGGAATGACGGTCAGTGAACTGGGAAGTAGTAAAGACCTCCAGGGAGCCACATCCACAAACAAGCAGCAAAAGGTGTTCTCTCACCGCAGCTGTCATTTGAGTAATCTTCCTCGCCGTCTTCCTCATCGCCTGACTCTTCATCCAAGTCTCCTTCCTCACTGCCGTTCTCACTCTCCTCCGAGTTGTCCCCCCCCTCGTCAGTGGCATCCTCTGGGGGTGAAAGCACATTTTTTTTTTTTTTTTTACTCTTGGCAACAATGGTTCCTAAAGCACAAAGCATATTAGGGGACAAAATAATGGGGGCTAGAGATAGATATTAAGTAGCTCCAGTGAAACGTATGTATGGGGGGAGTTTAAAAAGAGTACAAATCAGAGACATGGTTAACTTGGAAGCTTAAAAAGAAAATTAATAATAATCAAAATGTCCATCCACCTCCCAGCACTGATCTCAGGAATCACGCTGTAAGATTGCAGCGTTATGACTGCGATACTGGGAAAACCTGACATAACAGGGAAGTTACCCAATCAACAATTCAAACCAGGATCATGGAAAATAAAAAGAGCAGCCCCCACCCCCAGCATCATGTCCTCCATATCGTCTCACCTTCATCAGTCATGATGGCAGAACCAAGCCTTTTCCCTTTGCCGTGGGATGCATTCCTGTTGATCAGCTCATCTTGGCTGTCCTCCTCGTCCATTGTTAACCATCAGAAAGCCACAAAAACTGGATGGGTAGGGCGCGGAGACAATGGCAGACAGGACAGCAGAGAGGAGGACACTTCACCCTTCAGCTAGGAATACGCAAACAGTGGAAGTGAGAACGCACATTTCACCACGATAAGACACTACCCGCGCATGTGCTGCAATCCTTAGCCATTCATGCATGGCCAGTCAGCCTCATTCTTTTACTGTAAACATAAAACTTTAAAATAACCAATTCACAACATCAACTGAAATCATTTCTATTAGAAAAACAAAACAAGACGGTACTATTAAAATGTAGACCATCATTTTAGACCATCATTTCACCATATGTAAATAATCATTTAAATTTCATAGAGCTTTTACCCGAGTCTTTATTTATTAAATCTATTAAGTTATATTGGTGACTTAAATATACTACAGTAATAAACGTTATTTTCCATTCCTGCTTAGTACGACAGAATAAAAAAAGAATCTCCTACCGGTACTAGAGCTGTACAATATTTCAGCAAAACAACCGCATCTGCGATCACATATAAACCAATGCCTTTATATAACGATGTAAAAAAAAACATTAAGAAATTCAATTACAAAAATCACTTACACAATACATGAAAATCATATTGTCACGTCTGACAGTTAGCAAAGCATGTTTTTAAAAGCAAATGCGAGTCGAACAGAAGAGCCCTTTCTGCAGCGATACTCCTGCATGACTGTCTCTGTGGGGCAGGTGTCCGAGCTCGACCCCCGACCGCAATCAAGAGGTTGTGGGTCCGGGTTAGTAAGTACTCGGCCCAATGACAGTCAATGTATCGCTCCAGCATGCACGGCTCTTTATCATTGCTTGTTATGTTTTTGGTTAGTATTTGTGTAGTTTCGCTATCTGTGTGCAGCCGTCGCATGCAGCCATGAGACGCCGCCTTGTTCTTCTCATATCTCGTTATTAAAGTCATTGCCTACAGCGCTACCACGCACGAAAAGGGACAGTAAATGTATTCGTGTACATGCTTCATTTTTGGCGTATGCTCGGATATATTTAAACATACAACTGGTCGAATCGGGCCTCTTTCATACCAGCCAGTACCTCCTTTAAGAAAAGCTTAAGCCTAGCTTATTGCTAAAGACGGACATATGTTTACCAAACACAAGCGGATATATACGCCTTTTCTGCGATGTTACCAAATGCTCCAGCATTCTTCGCAGCTGGCTGATAATTTGTAAGCCCAGATCGTGTCGATCACCTACCCTAAACGGCTGCGTGAAGCTTAACTTAGTCAATTTCTGGCGTCCACAATTAGCGCATTTGAGTGACAGTGCCGGCTGGACTCACGGGCGGAAGTGACCGGCGGGCTGAATTCGTTGTAACACATTTAAAGTGCCAGTACCCGCACGCCCAGAAGACACTGTGACCCCCACCCCCCGTAATGACCAAAAATACCACATCTCTATGAATTTGATTTGTATCAGAAGCGGCGGCTGTGTATACAGAGATGATTCTAGGGACACTGGGGGCCATAGGCAAGAAAGAAACTCTATGTGGCCCTCCAGCACACCCCGCCTAACATGGTAATATATGTGATCATTATTTTAGCGTGAAGCGTAAATTGATCATATCAACAAAGATAATTTAATGATAACAATGCCTTTATTTTCACTTTACTTGGAAAAACAGCATACACAATTAAACTAGATTTGTCGGTGCAATGCACAATGTAATCGGCCTAGCTCAGGGTCCCCATGCAGTCAATTGCCTGCCTTGCCTGTCCCTATGGATCTGTCTGCAAAGATTAAATTATGAAACAAATGATTTTGAAAAAACTAATTAGTAAAAATGTATTGCCATGTAAAACATACTTGCTTCTTTATAAAAGCATTATTGTAAAATGTTTTATCATTATTAGCCACCACTGATATCTGTAAAAAGTTGTCAGTAATCAATAAATTAACAATACATCGCTATCTTAATATCAGCAAAGATGAAAACTGCATCTTTTGACTACAGTCTTGAATCTGCTCTTTATGCCCGAGACATATGGGTCCCAAAGAGGAAATGCATAGCAAAAACCCAGCAAAGTTTATGATAAAGTTGTGGTCCAAATCGTATTTTTGAACTGCATTTTAGCGATCGGTACGGATTTTGCAACCAAAACGTCAATCACGACCGGGAAATGTTTGTGTAAATATAAATTAAAGTATAGTGTTGTTTTCCACAAGCTATACACGCGCGATTTAACATTCAGATATACAGTAAATGTGACGTTAATAACGATTATTGTGTCACATCTCTTAGGTCCTGCCCCGAAGAGAAAAAAAACGCAGAATGAAGAAGGCGGGGTGTTAGTTATTTCACTTGTGAAACAGAACAAACAACGAATGAAAAAATTTAATACAATCAATAAGACGACAAGGGAAGTAAAATTATATACTAACTCACCACTGATGGGTCTTCGATAAATTTCGAATATGTATTTATATTATTATATAATAACTGATTAACGATAAGTGGTGTATTGTCAATATATTTGTCCAACCAATTAAAATAGATATATGAAACTTAGGTAACGTTTAAACTTTGCTAATTTTGAAAAGGGCTCTTTTTGTGTACTTTCTTTTTCGCTTTATTGTTGCCATGACGTAAGGGTACTTTAGGACGTATTGTGGAACGTTCATACTGTATAACAGTACCAGAGATCTCCCCAACCCCCTGTGCTGTCATGCAGCATCCTCCGTACGTGCACATCGACACTAGCCTCATGGCAACACCGTACACGAGTGTACAAGAGTTCAACCACTTTGCGCATCGCGGGTAGAGCTTTCGTTTTTCAGAATGCGTATCATAACATTATCTAGAGATTGTGACCAATAATATTGTATAAGAATGCTATTTTTAAATAAAATAAATCAAATGCAATAGCGGCATAAATAACAAAATGCGAAAAGCATAAAATGGAATCCATGTAATGGTTCAGTCCTAAAGTAAGACGTGCAAAAATGAACGCGCCGCACCCCAACTATAACTCAAGAAAATCCACCGAACACATTGGCGGCATATAATACGCCCCTCGAAGATTGTAACACAATAGGAGTCCTTATTGGGCGGGTGTTGGGACGTATATTTGGCTGCTCATTGGCTGTATACAATGCCAGTTACGGTTTAATTTGCATATCCAGGTCAGGTTGCAGATGCAGAGGCGTGGGCTGGGTTGGATTAGTGTAACTGAGCTGAACTTCTGCGATAGCAAGCATAGCTCAAATTCAACTTTGTAAAAAATATTCTTTTGCTTTTCGTGGATAATTAATGTATAATTAAATAGCAGTTAAATCTTCAGTTTTCTTTTCCACAGAAAAAGACCAATGAACTGCAAGTTATGAGACCGGTAAGTATCAATAGCTAGTAATTCATATATTAATGAGATTTATAGATATTTTAAAATACTCATAAGTAATTCAGTGATGTGTATCAGTTTAATCGATAGAGTAAGAGCAATATAAATAAGTAACTCCTTTAAAAATTGTTTTGTTGAAATGTGCTTTTTGTGACAGCAGCTGAGACCTTAAAGTCTAATATCACATATTAAAATATACTTTGAACTACATGTGCCTTGTATTGTAAGTTTGCGTATGAGTTTTCATATCGATATATCATCTACGTTTTGGAAGAAAGTGTTGAGTGACACATTTTGTCAATTTAAAGACGCAAAAGGACTCGCCATTTATCTTTTTTGCACAATGTAATACGATAATAATAATAATTTTATTATTTTTATTATTATTATTGGTGTGATAGTACGTAGATATTTGGTGATAGTACGTTTTCGTTATTATTGGTGTCCTTGTTGTTGATCTTTTATTTTTATATGGGTCTCGTACAGTAAGGCACATTGAATTTCCAGAAGCAGGTAAGCCACTGACTAACGCACATTGCGCCCGTTCTTACTTCCACTGTGCGTGTGACAGCGGCTAACCAGCTTTTTGGGGTATCAGTCAGTCCGCCAGCGTGCGGCCCCAGATGCGCTCGTCCCCGCGTAAGGTGAAGCCCTGCCCGTCACCTTGCATGCCTCGTCCGACGAGGAAAAGAAAACGTTCCAGTCTTGGGCGAAAAGATCAGTCCATCTTTATTGACTCTGGTGATATTTTATACCCTGAGACTCTTCCACTAGGGCCATGTGAAACAGCAGTGGATTTGTTGTAATATGTTGCTGTTAAGCATTCCCCAACATTTCTTTATTTATTGACCATATATTTCAAATATATCTCTGTATTATTTAAATACATGTTGACTTCTGTTGC
The DNA here is from genome assembly GCA_019775895.2 of Stomatorhinus ivindoensis. Taxonomy (NCBI): domain Eukaryota; kingdom Metazoa; phylum Chordata; class Actinopteri; order Osteoglossiformes; family Mormyridae; genus Stomatorhinus; species Stomatorhinus ivindoensis. The sequence continues at coordinate 138,530 of JABFEB020000032.1, read as the reverse complement.
CATTTTGGCTGTTGTATGTCTAGTGTTTCAGTGCTTGAAATAAAGTGGTATTATTTGGTTTCATTTTGACGTGACTGTTTTACAGGTTTCTGGCTACATTTATCGCGGATTGCGGTCATGCTAAGTGAAAGATGCCTGGTGGCGCTTTCGTTGTAGCGTTTCAGCTCGATGGCAATCGGAGGGTTAAAGCAGTGGAGGCGCGGCTCGTAGCTCCGCCTCGCCTCGCAGTCTGCCCGCTCCGTGTCAGACGGCGTCCGCGTCCATCTTCATTCATAAATGTCCATCATTTTTTCAGCACGCGTGTTAAACTTATCGATTATAAAAGCGTATTTTATTATCAGACGTGTACGGAGCATTCGGGACGAATTATGTTTTCAGGCATATGGTGCCCATGTTTTATTGAAAAGGAGCTGTTTAATAAATTTAAATCTGAAATTCAGAAACTGAATTCGTTTTCTGCACTGGCCTGGGCATGGATTATCCTGGTAGCAAAAGTATCAACTTTACTTGAGGTTTAGCATCCTCTTAATCTTCTAGAATAATAAAACAAGATTTATTACAACATTTAGGGCCTAATAATTGCGGCGACTGACGATCGACAGTCAGCTCAATTTAAATGAACCATTGAAAAACGTAACATGCACAGATGTGTAGAGAAACATTAAAATCATGCGCATTTGTTTCTCTCCATAAACAAATTTTGGTGTAATATGTATGCAGTCGTATACTTTTACGGGGTAAAAGGCTTGCTGTCTCAATAGTCGAACTATTATGTGAGAGATTGCTTAACATGTATTTTTTTTATCAGAAGAATCGATTTGACAGCCTTACAGAATGCACATCTCTGCACAGCTGGTTATGATAAAAAAAAATGAATCACGACTCGGTTTCCCAAGTCTAGTGCCGTAAGGTACCTCGCGGGACATGAACCCATGACTTCGAAATGACACTCGCAGCATGAAACACCGTTTCCCCTTTTGTTGTGTCTTGATTTAGCAAATTAAAAGACCTGCATATCAGCTTTCCTGCTGGTCTCACCCCTCCATCCGAATCGCCCTCCCCCTTCCGCCCCAGAACAGTCTAGTCGTTAAGTTTTTTTGTCTTGTTTTCCACCTTAAATATCTCGCCCACAAGCGTGTAAAGGAACCGCTTATGCAAGCCAATGCACCAGTCTGTAATTTTGCGATATTACTCGATTTAAGATTTCTATCTGAAGTATGGTGTTTTTCTCGGTATACCGGCCTTCAGTTATGATGTCAGTCTTGTTTTCTGCAGAACTCCTGGAAAAAGCAAGCTAATCTGGCATTCCTAAACCTCCTCCTGTGCCCTGTGCATGCATTAGACACTCTTCTGAGCAGGACAGATGTCAGTGTAAGGTTGTTATGATCCATTAGGGGATTTTACAAAGATTACATTCTGATTGCTTTTCAAGGATGCACCCATCTTGGATTGTTTTTGTCAGATACGTGTATGCACATGTACAAGCGTTTTAATAGGGATTCAAATATTTAGTGGCTACACCTCTCTGTGGTAGTTAGGAATACTTCAGGAATTTTGGCCACAGGCCCACAAATTGAAGTTGCCTTCAGTCCATCTGAGATTTTGGGAATATCTCACCCAGTAGAGCCAGACACTCCCCAGCCTTCTTAGCTATAATCACATTTCAGATCATCAATCGTGGCATCAGACCTCTGTGACCCGAGCCCTTACTTGCCAAAGGTATGCCATGGTGCATTTCAAAGCATGTCGGAGACAGTGCTGCTCTATGTTATATGATTTAGCATGGAAAGAACAATTTATGTAAATGGATTAGTGATATCATTTGACGCACAGTGATTCTCTGGCATGGGCTGCAGGCTTCCTGTGACGCTTTACTGCAGATGTACTCGGAAGATCGATTACTGTTGTGATGGGGGATTATCAGGTGACAGCATGGATTTGTTCAGATGCTTCCGCATTGTTTCCGCAGGTTGTATGTTTGTGTCTCCTCCATCCCCTCTAATCCTGGGCCCAGTCTGCTCATTGAATCTGACTTTTTTGTTTACTTTTTTATACAATTTATTTTTCCCTTTTTTTTACGTAGCTATCTAATCCCCACCCCCATAATGAACGAGACGTTTCTGTCCTGGACCGGAGCCAGCATAAGTGTGTTAATATCTGCTAATATCTGCTTCTACTATATGCGCAGAGATTTTCCTGGAGAGGGCTGGACTCTTCCTGAATAAATATTTGCTGTTTGTGTGCCTGTCAGCTGGCACGCTTCCTAGTTGGCTTGCACATCGATCTTTTCATTTATTAAGTTAATTTATTCCTAAAAACAGGGAAAAAAAACATAGCTTCATGTTAACATTTAACCTCCCTAAGTCCTGCTGGAAGGGTAACACTGGCTTGCCAGAGCAGGTTAAACAGCCAAGGGTCTGCGTGTCCTGCTCACCTGCCAGTTCACCAAGTCTCTCCACTCTCCCCCCACCTCTGGTCAACAGGGTGTGACGTTCAGGGGTGAAGTGATGATCTTACAAGCAAGCAATTCGCACAACGCGGCTAAGTCTATTTATAGAGCTGATATCCCCATGGGTTTTAACAAACAACACTAACTAACCTAACTAATTAACTCCATGGTAGTATGAATACATGGCAGAGTTTAAATGCATTTTGAAACAAAACATGGACAAAAATTTGTAGCACCTGTTAGTAATGTATGATGACAATAAAAAAATCCTGCTGTGAGTAGAAATTACTAATATTCTTTGTTGAGATGTAATCTGTACTGGTTTTTATTATTACTACATGAACATGGCTTCAGTAGTTAATCCATTAATGATTGACTATGAAACCCTCACCTCAGTAAAGAATAATTGCCTGATGCCTTACCGGATTAATCTCGGCCTTTATGGTGTGTGTTTATGCACCAGAAAAGATTCAGCTGAACCCTGTTCACATCGTAAAGCAGACACTAGCTGAAGAGCCCGGACCTGTGCTGTAAACTTGACTGCATGGCCAGCACTATATTTAATCTTTTGATTTTCCTCACAGCTGTTGCCCCCCCCCCACTCTTCATGCTCGTATCTCTCAGGATGAGAATGAGCGTCCATTTCCTCTGCCGATATCCCTTCGGAAAACCAACCACTCTGGCTCTCGGCTCCCTGGGAAAATGTTGTTTGGCGTTGTGACATTGAACTGCAAATGATCCGTGCACCGGCTGTCCTTTTGCTAAGAGGGCAGGAGCAGGAGTGTGAGCCCATGCAGCTACAAAGCAAGCGTAAGATCTGAGAGAGTAGGAGCATGCAACTGCTCTGAAACTCAATCATTCAACTTTATTATATACACTGAAGGTATATCATAAAAATCATAAAATATTTTACAGTAAATATATACTCCAAAATGTAACAAAATTCTGCAAATATATATATATATATAATTAATAACATTTGTTATAATTATAACAACAATTAGAACAAGCTGAACATTTAGGAAGGAATAAAGTTTACAGTGACCAATTTCCCAGGGCTGTGGTCTCTGTTCTATCTCCATGACGACTCCCTGGATGTCAGGACTGCAAGACACACAAAAATACCTAATGACGCTCCCGGTGTTTGGTATCATGGCACATTTTCTTGCTAAAACACCAGCACATCCTGGGTTAGGGGGACAAAAAGGGGGCACAGGCAAGAAGCTTTGGGGATAGTGTTCCGTTACATCCCGACATGCCGGAGAGAAGGAGAGCAGGAAGGGAGGAGAGGAGAGAGATGGGGGATAGACAAAGCGGACAGGAGGGAGGCCTTTGTGGTGCCGGGCCGAGAGAGCAAATCAAATCTGGTTTGGTGCACTAGGAAACATATAAGATATTTGCTCCACAATGCGAGAGCCAGCAATTTGTGCCAGCTGAAGCCCTATTCACAGAAGTGGACAGATCTAGAGACTCTATCCTGTTCTGTGATGTCACAGAGTGCGTGGACCCAGGCAGGAGGTCGAGATGCGATCCAATCGGTGATTTCAAACTAGAGGAGTTGCAGAGGGGGACACCAATGGAGTGCGGCAGTCTCTGTAGTGAGTAGGCCATAACTGACCGTACGTACCAGACACACAGAATCCGCTGTGTCCTAGTTAGTAAAAGGCACTGAAAAAGGCACTTAGACAACTCATGCCCTAACTAAACCAGGAAGCCAGTAGGAATCAGCGTGGTGCTTTCATCAAAGTATTTTCCTTCTGTACGAGCAACTGTAGTTCAGGCTAAAGACAGCAGCTGCTGATCCAAAGGGCTCAACCCACGTGTTGAAAGGATGGAGGAAAAGCCGTGGCTATGGGAATTCGGCACCAGCGTTAGTCCACGAGGCTCCAGATGGGACCGTGAGAGGGAGGAGTGGAAACCAAACCAAAGTGAGTGGAACAGGGACGACTCTCCATAGCCAGTCAGGGAAGGAGGTAGCCCAGCCAGTGGAAGGAAGAAGCAGGAGGCAGAGGAGGAAATAAGTGGGGAAAAAAGCTGGATGACCATGTGGAGGACAGGCAAAGGAGCCTGGCCAGTGCTCAGTCCCAGGAGCCCAGGTACAAGCACACCAGGGTGGGGGGGGGGGGTGTCACAGGGAGGTTTGGCTCTGCGTGCGGCAAGTTCAAGCTGAAAGCTGGAGGCTGGGCAGGCGGACAGGCAGGCTGGGAGCATCAGGCTCTCACACATACACACCCTCGGGATTCAGGCTGGACACGGCAGGGTTCTGCAGGTTTCGCGGGTGTCCCATGAAGTGCTTGGCAGTGGGGCGAGACAGTGACTCTGCAGGGCACAGGGCAGAGTGTGAGAGTGCCCAAGGCTCGCACTTCTAACCTACGGCCAGGGGAAAACTACTGATGCTATTTAACAGCACAAAAGCATATTAAATAGACTAATGAGAAGCATGCTTTACATTTCACTCAAATCTCTCAATCCTTTTTTCCTTAATTAGTTTACAAAAGGGAAGCGCCATCCTTTTTCCTATGAGAAATGAATTGCATTAACATAATAACAGAAATGATTGGTTCCACTTTTCTCATTGTGTTGGTTCTACAGGGCAGCCAGAAACGTCCTGATGGACAGAGGACATTGCACAATAAGGCACAGGTCAGGATTGCAGAGGACAACAGTTCAGGTTTAGAACACACAGATCCAGACCAAGATTATGTTTCAACCAACCAGTTGAGTATGAAGAGTCACAGTCACAGAGTACTCAACTGGTTGGCTGAAACAAAACTCTGGTCTGGATTTGTACTTTCTGAACCTGAACTTTTCATCTCTACAGGACCGAGTGTGTCAGTGCATATCAACCAACCACTATTGCTGTATCCATCCTGCTGCAGCTCAGCCTGCTCCATCTGCTCCGGGGGGTCCGTGCGCGAATTCGGCGAGTTGGGGGGAACTCCGGTCTGCTGGATGAACTGCTGCAGGTTGCACTGGCGGAGCTCCTTGTTCAGCTCATCAATCTCTTCCTTCTTGGCCTGGCATGGCAGAGAGGAGGAAGAGACCGTTCAGACTCCAGGGGTCAATGGCATTCGGCTCTATATAAAACACTGATAGCGGAAGCCAAATACTCTGAACAAGCACAATAAGAACTTCATTTCATTGGTTACATGCTTAGAGGGAAAGACGACCTCATCACCCAATAGAGCCGTATGAACATCTGCCCCCAGACCAAGATTGGCTCATCCCCCTCTGGGACTGGGACACTAACAGCTAAAGAATACCACAGAGCTCAGATAAACTCTTAAAAATCCATTAGATCTCTTAAAATATGTTGCAACATGTATTCATAAATGTTTAGTGATGTACTTCCTGTGTTAACCAAGCATTGCCGAGGGCAATGGGAGGACATGAAACTCACCTTACACACTATCTACTGGAATATAAATTCAACAGAAAGTGGGGCAACGGCCAAAGCAATAAACCTTCAAAACCTATAATGTGTTTGTCTGCTGCTCAAGTTACAAACTTACACTTTCACTTAAACTACAGTATCAGGTCCACTTCCTTGTTAAAAAAAGGACAATAACAGGAAGGCAGTGATAAAAGGTTATTATAAGCTAATCCTTCTCTCTCAGCAATGCTGTGTTCTACTGTGTTAGCAAACTTCCCCCAGTAAGTTGCCTCCTGACTGCACACTCACACCCAGTTTATCACTATGCTTGGAATTGCGGATACATCAAACAAAGTGCCTGTATAAGGGCTGTGAAACCGGGAGTGGGAAATTCTTTTACATACAGTATCGCCGACGTCATTCCATCTCTGACCGTGTACACCAGACTAACTGCGGGTCAGTTTTGGCCACAGGGTGGCAGCAGCGCCCACAATTCTGATGCGTACACTATGCCAAACTTCAGGGAGCAAAAACTTGTTCTGCACTTTTTAAGCATATTACTAGATCATCTCCGTAGCGAGATAATTCACACGTGTCATTTTAGTGCAGCAATTTCTAGTTTGAAAGTGGTTGAATAATACAAGCGCGAAATAGATAACTTCATCAGACATGGAAAGTGACTAACAAAAATGTGTTACGCATCACCCAGAATTCTTATTATTAGTGAAAATTTAAAAATGAACTGTCATGGAAATCACAGTACTGCTTCACAACACTGGGCTGCTACAAACAATTCAGTTGAAGTTTAACTCAGATTCAACAGTACTTGCAATACTTTGGACCCAGTGTATGTTCTATATCCATGCTCTATGTTCCAAACCCCACATTCCAGGTTCCGTTTTCCATGTTCCACGTGCCAAACGTGAGCCCGAAAAAAAAAGGTAGCTCAGATTTCCATAAACAAGGACAAGTATTTATCCAGCAACTGAGCCTGTGAACAGAGGCGATACTGGATATGTGTCTGTTACACAGAGGACATATAAAACGCGCTCCACATGAGACCATGAACACCTGAGCACCTGAACTGAGAAGGTGCCGTTCTGTTACAGCAGATTCATACTCCCTGTCCTTGTTCTGATCTGACTGCGATACTCACACAAGATCACACTCATATGAATCAATGGGAAAGCCATGCAATCAGGTTATCAAGACAACCCAGCCCGTTGAGCAAGGATAGAGATAATCACTTAAGACACCAAAGCATTATAATGTGCTTTGAAAAAAGACAAACTGACTTTGAAAGATCTGTAATGTTACTATTCACCAATATGAACAGTTGTGCAGTTTGCTGAATTCGGGTAAATACACCGCACAAACTTCACATGCATAACACGGAATTTCCTGCACAATCGCTTCCCCGCTCACCTGCAGCAGAGCCTCTACCTGCCCCAGTGTTTTTTCTGCATCCGTCAGCGAGGCCTCCAGCTCCACCCCCTGATGATGCTGGCTCTGTAGCTCCGCCCTCACGGTGTCCAGCGAGGACTCCTCCCAGCGTGCCTCCTGCTGAATCTCACGCTCCAGCTGCGCAGAGTGGGCGGCACAGTCGTTCAGCCTGCGGCCGCAGTCGTCTAGCGAGGCGTGCAGCTCAGCCAGACGGCGCCGCAACCCTCGCTCCTGCTCCGCCTCTGCACGCAGTTCCTCGTCCCAGGCGGCCTCTTGGGCCAGCTCATCCTGGTTGCGGCGCGCCTGCTCCTCCAGCCGCTCCAGCTTGTCCTGCCGGGGCCCTGGCCCCGGGGCCCTATCACATTCTCGCACCCTCTCCTCTACAGTCTCCAGCTGCACGTCCAGAGCTTGCAGCTTTTCCTGCTGTTGCAATATCAGCCGAAAAACCTCCTCTTTGGACGTGCCGACGGAAGGGACGTGGCCAGGGCTGGTGGCTGGGCCGGGCAGGGGGAGGGGAGCCCTTGCCTCCGGAGAGTCTCTGGGTGTCTTCTTAATGTGTTTTACTCTGCTCTGGGGTGAATTTGCGGGACCCAGATTGAAGGTCAGTGACTTCTTGGGCTCCCGCCTCCGCAGAGTCACTGGCTCGGGTTGCTTGGGCAGCGTGGGACCGTGGTCCGGGCCGGGCACTTCGCTGCTGCTGGGACCCGTGCGACGCAGGAAGAACTGCACCTCCTTGCTGTGCTGCCCCAGCTTGGCCAGCAGCTCCAGCGGTCGCTCGTCGGCCAGCAGCTGCCGCTCTGTGTCCCGCAGTTTCTGGATCAGAACGTAGCGGCCCGTCTGACCTGCGGTTTTTGGTGGGAAACAAACAGATCTGTCTTGCCCTCTCTGCCTGTCTGTCATTCGCTCTTTACTTTTTCCCCATGCAAATGGCAGCGCATGTGCAAAGCTTTCATGAAGGCTACTAATAAACCTCAACAAGAAATGACAGGATCGGCAGATGTTGCTCTGTGGAAGGTGTGGCTGCTTCCTGAGCAAAGTGAACAAACTAAATTGAGCCCGTACTGAGTAGAAGAGGTAGGAGGAACCACCTGGGACAGAGGCACCGCGGTTAAGGAGCCTTACCGATGGCCTGTGCCAGAGCGATGACCACATCCTGGCAGGATGTCTCCTGTGACAGGCCGCACACCACCCGCACCACGCCGTCCACCGACACCTTGAGCTCCATCTGCGACGCGGTGCTCCAATCGTGCTCACCTCCACATGGCACTGGGCACGACCTGCAGGGATGGGGCGGGACGAGGGCACTGAGGTGCGGCGGCATGGCAGAAAGGTGGGCGAACCGCATTGGTGACGGGAACGCAAAACTGATGCGATGTGGTTGAAGACGTGGCCATATCTGCGGCGATTGACGCGGCTCTTTGGCTGCCTCTCCTTAGCATCCCGCGGCGACGCGTTTCCAGAGGTCCCGTTTGGGAAGTTCTCTAAATTACCACAAAGAAAGTACCATCTGCTTCCAAACAAAACACATACACTCATGACATTAATGCAGTGCGACTGCCAGCAGGACCTGGCCTCGTTCAGAGCAGTATGTACAAAACCTCAGTTGAATTAAAAATGATGACCTTTCAGCACAAACCTTCTGCCTCTAGAAAATTACAGTTTGAATCCACCAAATTATGGACTTACTGAAAGTAAGGATTTATTTAAACTGTACTCACATTAACTCCATAATTGCTATTGTTTACCAAGTCCCCGATTATTTACATTTTTCTTCATCTTCATACTATTGCTTTTCATTTTAAATGTATAGTTTAATATATAGTTTATCACTTTTCTACTTTTATATTAAATTGTTCTTTTAAAAAATGCTATACAGGATGAAAGTTGACTGATTACAAACAGAACAGAGCACTAATGGCTCAGAATTCTCTGATCATAGAAATTTATAGATTGTAGTTTATAGATTATACATTCCATTTGGACATGAAAGTGGGACCAAATGCTTTTCTCTTATTTGTTTTGAAGTGCAGCAAACTTGAATCCACAGAGAAGGAACATAGAGAACTTCCAGTGGGACCTAATTTACAAAGCTTCATTCCCCAAAGGGTTTTCAGCATCACCTTTCATAAATTCTTATGTCTCGAATGCACCGCACCACTCAAACACAGCAAAACAACGTCAACCGGACAGCAGGTTATTTTAAAGGTCACTTAACCAAAAGTAATGTTTTGCTTTGAGTAATGACCCAGTGTCCAGGCTCACACACACCGCAGGCTAGCAGCACCAATTACTGTGGTAGTGCCTGAAGGTTTGACGGAGTAAAAGAAGATAAACACGAGAAGCTTTGGACAATGTGATGGAGATTCCATTTCTGTCCTGTGACTCCCTGGAAGCCGGTATCAGTCAGCGTAGAGGAGAAGGAATGCTACCTTACAGGACTGTGAGAAAGGAGCCGGAGACAAACCACCTTTTGTCTCTGACGGAAATGTACACACACACACACACACACACACACAGACGAGACACAGACCGAAACGCCTCGGCACGGCAGCCCCATTGGTTTGTCTCGCTAAGTCAGGCACACGTAATATGGCTGGAATGTCAACACTGCTCCATCACCTGACAAAATGAGAGATGTGATCCTGTTTACTAAGCAAACCTTGACATCCTGACTGTCCACATGACTCGTAATCTGTGAAATCAACATTTTCCTTTAACATGGAAATAATAATAATCATCACTTTATTAATCCCTGGGGGGGAAATTGTCTTTATGCCTCCCACAACTTGCTCGTTGTAAGCAAGCTGTCCATGAAGGGCAGCCACCCATAGCAGCACCCAGGGAGCTGGGGGTTAAGGGCCTTGCTCAAGGACCCACAGACATGCTGAGGCTGGGTTTAAACTGGTGACCTTGTTATTACAAGCACACAGTCTTAGCCCACTGAGCCACACGCAACCCCTAAAAAGTAAAATAACTTAAAAATATAAAACAACCTGTACAGTGCTGGTCAACAATAACTTCTTTTGGGTTCTATAACAGTCCCACAAACGTGCCACATCACACACAGAACATCAGGCCTGGTTCTCAAACCCAGCATGCTGACACTCTTAACTGCAGGTGCTGACACTTTCATGTGATCTGTGATCTGTGGGGTATCAGACTAAGGTGTAGTGCTGTGTCAGCTGAGTAGTGTAATTCTGTGTGAGCTCAGTACAATGTGATCCTGTGCAAGATGATTATGATATGATCTTGTGTAATCCTTTGTGAGCTGATTACAGTATGATTTTGTGTTATCTTGTGTGAGCTGATTACTGAATGAGTTGATTGCTGTGTGATCCTGTGTGACATGCTTACTTTGTGAGCTGATTATTGTGTGCCCTGTGATCCTGTGTGAGCCGATCCCTGTCTGCCCTGTGATACTGTGTGAGCTGATGACTGTGTGCCCTGTGGTCCTGTGTGAGCTGATGACTGTGTGCCCTGTGATCCTGTGTGAGCTGATGACTGTCTGCCCTGTGATCCTGTGTGAGCTTATGACTGTCTGCCCTGTGGTCCTGTGTGAGCTGATGACTGTGTGCCCTGTGATCCTGTGTGAGCTGATGACTGTCTGCCCTGTGGTCCTGTGTGAGCTGATGACTGTGTGCCCTGTGATCCTGTGTGAG